>OX384029.1:58837714-59437714 GCA_947534325.1 Agonum fuliginosum | reverse complement strand
ATAAAGGCGGTTATCTGGTCGTAGTCTTGCATTGTTCCCTTTACAGTTACGTAGGTACTATTGAGTTAGTTATGTGCGATGCAGGTACGCGATGTGGGTCAATTTCTTGTTCTTGTGTTTGCAGCTTGCAGTACACTATGTTGCAAAATCAATCACTTGCTATGTTATGACCAATGTGTCCCGTTGAATTCGGCCAGGCCAAAATATGCAAAACGCAGAACTTAGTTTTTGGACATATTTTATTTCAAAAACCGATATTTCGGTTCATAGTTTGATCCTTCCTCAAGGTTCTACAAGGAAACATTTAAAAAAAATTGACAACAGTAACACTAACATGTAAAACTGTAGTATGATATAGGTAATATTATAAATTACTTACATAAAAGTAAGCTAAGTATACTCTCAACTCTCGTTAATTTTTATACACATTACAGGTTTTATTTTCCTTCAGGTCCTTTGAAAACAATTATAGGAAAGCCAACTGTTGTCCAATAAACATGGCTGCCACTGATGAACATTCGGCATTTATCTTAATCTAAATGGATCCGTTTCGATACAGATTACATAAAAATCAGTATCGAAAATATAAATCCGTATCGAATTGAAAATCTTTTGATAGATATCAAAATTAATGTCATTATGAAGTACAGATAATAAGATATAAATAACTAAATAATTACAGTAAAAAACAATATTTTTACTAGGTGAAGACTCGGGTGATGACCTAACTGTCCCACCATTATGTAGGTATATCAGTAGGTATTTAAAATTGATATTTTGAACAATAGATATTTCTATAGTAGCTTAAACAAATCAGTAGCATATTATAGAATGTTAAAGACCTACTAGGTAATATTTTAGTCTGGTGTGATTGTAGGTAGGTACGTGTTATATTTTATGACGTGTATTAGTTATATATTTGAAAGGCTTTTATGTTGGCCATCATATGCCCCAGTCATGCGATATCGTCACCCATTTCTCAACGTTTTAGGCTTTTGTAGGTATTTATTGCTTGGCGATCTCATTAAATATTATGAGGTTATCGCCACTCAGTTCCTAGACCTTTTTTATGTCTTTTCATGGAAGTATTTGTTTTTAATATTCATAACACTTACATTTTTTATAGATGTCATGATTATAAAAAATGACGGCGGTCAGGGAACTATAAAGCAACTTTGTATGTGTGAATATGAATTTATTGTGTGTTGGGCAGTAAAAAATTACAGAAGTCATGTTTTTCGTGTAGCTGTTTAATTTTGTGGAATGGTTAATAAGCCGGCGTTTCACTAAAGTGTTTCTAAATGAAGAACATGCTGCATGCTAATTTTATGCTTAATAAAATCATATGCTGTTTTCTTTTTTCGGGGTAATTTAATTTAGCTGTACTCGGCTGATCTTGTGATCCCGCTCGCTGGTGACTGATGAGACGAGTTTACAAAGTGTATTATTATTTTTCTTTGCGATGTGCCTGCAATATTTTACTTTACATGGTTCATCTTCCTGTTTTGGTAGGTATATTAAATTATATTAAGGTTTTTTTTATGAAAAAGTATGGATCTTATAGTATTTATTAAATTAAAAAACTTTATAGGTAATATTATATCTTAATAATGAGAAACGAGATTTAATATAAAAGTTATATTTTTATTACATTTTGTTAAACAAATTTTATTTCAATAACAAGTTTTTGTCTTAAACGTGCTTGTACTTTTAAAATTAATTTCCATAAAAAGAAAAGAAGAAGAACTATTACTATGTTTTTCTATTTGATTCAATATTACAGTCGGTCACAAAACGCACTCGACTATCTAACCTCTCTATATAAAATTGAAATAATGAATATTATTTCAATAAAATCAACAATTATATTTCTTATTACATTATCAGGCCTTAATCATTTAAACTAATTTAAACCTAGCATAAAAAATTATAATACATTGTCATATATAGTATAAAGCATAATGGTGGCAGTAGTTTACATTTAAAACCCACTTTTAAAACTTTTACAGTACACCAAAGAGAATCCCCACAGTCAAATAAATTTTTTCAAAAAACAGTAGCGCAATTAATGTCCAAATTACATGAAAGTTTCCAGAAAAAATATCGCAATCTCTAGGGTCCCACATACAACAAAAACCGTCATCTACATTTCCACTTCCACCGCTGTCACATAATCAAATGACGAGAAAAATAGCGTGTTTAATGGCAATAGAAATTGAATAATTCACTTGGATATTTATGTGATGTTCCATCGAGTTAAAATGTGAATTCTTTGGTTCGCGATACCGCCACCGCTGTGGCGGCGCTGCTATCGTAATGTGGACCACACACGTGGATTGGTGCTGGCCACGCGACGCTCGTTTGTCACCGTGGAGGGGGAAGGGGGAAATGTAAATGTTATAAATGTAAATGTAATGGACAGCGCTGCCGCAGTGGGGTTAAGTGTCACGCGCGAAAATGGGATGGTGTACGACGCTTGACGGCGACCCACCCGCCACGGTCCACATGATGAAGTGACTAGGTTAGCGGTACGAGTACTTCGGGGTGGATAAAGTACTGATTACGAGTACGAAGATATATTTCATTAATTTTAAAGATTGTTAAATGAGTAATGCTGAAGATAATTAAACTATAAGATTTTGGGATTAAGGATGAGAAAATATCGATATGAACTTCAGTCAATATTACTTTTCGTTTGGTATCGATGTATCGATAACTCGATATTATCGATATTTTCCGATAATTATCGAGATATATCAACAAATATCGAGTTATCGATATCAAAAGAAAAGTGATAGCAGCTGATGTTCATATCGAAATTTTTTCCATCTCTAATTATACCTAACACATAAGAATATTGTTTGAAAAAAATTAAAATAATTGGAAAAATTTATAACTATCTTTCATAAAAGAATAAAAGTAAAAACTGATATCTGATTACATTAATAAATATTTAAGCCGAGATTTAAGCATGTTTGGAAATTTTAAGAAATGATAAACGTTTAGTTTGTCTAAGGGTCTTAAATTATAAAACGTTTTTCCAGTCTTTTCATATCATTTTTATATATTAATAATTTGCGAGAAGGGTGTAACTAAAATAACACCTTTCCGTCTTATTCATATTGTTCTAGAAAATTTATTTAAAAATTTAATACTGGTTCGACCACTTCAAACTTCATGGTCATCATCAAGCAACACAAGTTAGAGCTCATGCCAAATAGAAATAGGAATGCCAATCATTCCTCGCGCATCTACTGTCTCACACCAGCAACGTACAAAGAAATAGCATTGGCCCAAATTTAAAATTCAGTAGGTAGGCGTTCTATAGTCATTTCATCCTGTCAGCAGTAAAAATTGTTTTACTTTGCTAGTAATGTATATAAATCATCAATCAATCATTTCAATTTTCAATAATCTTTAATATGAAATAAAAACATTTATGTACGACTGCATTATAAAGTACTGTTTATAACATAATTTTGCGGCAATAAAGCAGCTCTTTATAATACTAGTAAAATAAAGTTTCTTTATTTTACTAGTAAAATAAAATAATAGAAATAATAAAATAATAATAGAAAAGGCACACTTCGCTAGAGATTAAATTTTAATTTGTCATTTGTCAAATGTGTCATTTTGTAAATGTCATTATAGATAATAGAAAATCTTGCGTATAGGCCAGTCAAACAAAATCTTGTATGCAACACGTATATAATAGGGTTTTATTGACTCGCCCATTTATGTGCCTCGCTTCGCTGATGCGCTCGCTCGTCCTCTAAACTGTCTCGCCAATAAAACCCTATTATATACTTGTTACATAAATAGCTATTTTGTTACAGTAACAAGACGTCACCTGAATTTACTGCGAATAATTTATTATTGGTGATTAGAATGTAACAATGCGCAATATGATTTAGATCTAATTTTGATGAGTAATCAACATCTTCGAAATTTATTATATTTACTTCTCCCACGTGTAGATGACTAAGTTAGTTTTGTATATGGATCCTTTGTCTTCAAGCATAAGTGCATTATACTGTTCGGTTATTATTGTTTATGCTTGAAGATAAATGTGTTATTACAATTGGTGATCCATATACGCAGCTGTATCTAGAAGTATAAGAAAAATTTAAGTAAGTTCAGTCAGTATGTGTTAGTCCGTAAGTTCAGACGCTCGAGAAAATGTATTCTCGAGCAAAGTTTAAGTTCGAATAATTACGTAGAGTCAGTGATCGTCTGACTCAAGTCGGTACAGAGACGGGTTTTGCTGAGAGAGCGCCGTTCTCATGAGTTTGGTACAATTACGTAATTAGTAGTAATCTGTTGAGTCACACGACTCTATATGTCGAACAGATTGTAGTTTTGTGTTTTTCGTTTATATAGTAGAGTGTTTTCGTTTATATCGCTTTGTGTAGTTATATTTTTAGCCAATGTTCATTAAATATATATTCAAGTTTCGTGTAGTGTGTGTGTCATATTTTCATATTGTTTGTGTCATATTGTTTGTGTTAAATATCTTTTGTTAGTTAAGTATAAAACTAACTGGCGCAGTCCTGCAAACCCTGTTACCCATCCTTTCATTTCATTATTACAAGAATTTATAATAATTGTTGTAAAAATAGCAATAAATGTTTATCAATATTATTTCTCATTACAAACTTTTAATGAGAGAAATTTATCATTTTTAATTAAGCTACCTACAGATTTGAAAATAATACGTAATTTCATTATTGTTTACAAAATGAAATTAGAAATTTTATTACTATATCTTTCATACATACAATAGACAGCAAATGAGTAAATATTTATTACTATAAAATAATTATACAGTTTGTTAATAAAGTAAATTCTGTAGACTCATAAAACGAAACATAAACTTTAATTAAAACCAACCAACCTACATAAATAATTTCCTATCTAAGAAAGAACATTACAATAAGTAAACACTAAAACTATAAAATTGTAATATTATACCTGTCAATGTAACATACATTTCTCTAGTCGAATGAAATTACAGATACAATCAAGCTCTTCACATTTCCTAGAACATGTTTCCCGATAGCATAACTCATGCACAATTTTATCTAGTTTTGAATAATAGCGGATACCATCGCAGTCTTCTATTTCCGCTTCAGTCTCATATATAATCTGTGATATCATCTGCAGCTGAACAAGATGAACAACCACACACGGCGCACGGAGCTCAGGTTCCCATTCCACATCGATGTCGCGATGTTCATACTAACATACTTATGTATCTAGTCAAGTAGAATGTATCGAATTCATCTCTATAGAGATACCATGCACGATGCTAATGGATGATTTATTATAGAAAATTGTTAATTATCGGGTAAATTAAATAAATATTACCTACGTACAGAAGTATTTATATACGTATTTCGTGCCTAGCTTTCTACAAATATTTAACTGATTCAATTGATTCATTGAAACTGTATTATACTCAAGGCTCGAAACGGAACGCTAGGTTTCTTGATTTTCATAAATAAGTACAGACTGGTGTATGATGGATTTAATTTACGAATGTAGATTTACAAATTTAGATTTAAAATATACAATTTTTACAATGGTTTAAGCTGAATGAAGAAATGTCAACAGTGTTTTTCTCAGTACTTTAATACAAATTTTCACTTTGTTTGTTTTTTGTCATGACAACGTTTTCTAAAATTTGTTATAGCTCTGATTATTTATGCAAACCTAATTTTTTCTATAATTTTAAGCTTTCATAATTGCCGATTAAAAAATCTGACGTGGCCATCACACAACCTTCCGCCATATCTAGACTTTAAACAGAAATGTATACGTACAATCCGGTGCCCATTTAAAATATACAAATATAAATCTAAAATATTCAAACACAGAAATTTGCATCACCTGAATCAAAAGATTCATTCACACGAAAACTCTTCTGTGTTGAAGCAATCCTCCGTTCAGTTACTACATTTAATAGCTTACTTATGACTTATATAGCGCTAGTATGCCAACTTGTCACCCGTCTCATCTGTCAATATTTTTTACGCAGAAACAAAAATCAACCGAACATGGATTACAAGATTTCAACGTTTTATTTGATAAATTTATTTTTAAAATTTTACTGCAGTTCTTTAATGCTACCAGATAAAGACAATTTTTTTATAACGTGAGTTGCAAATAACTTTGCTTCGTATTCTTATTACAAATAAATACTATATTTATCCAAAATTATATAAATTTTTGACAATTATCTTTTTCAATCTTCAACAAATATCACTTCCGGTGAAGATATTTGTACCAAAATCTAATGAGCTCTTCCTATTCGTATACAATTGTAAAATACCAAATATCAAAATTTTTGGGTAATTCGTATTTGAGTTATGTGACATCCGGCATCGGCCCGGACCACACACATACACACACACGCACACACACACACACAGACACACACACATACATACAGACATCATCGAGAAACTATCAAAAATGAGTTGTAAGGACCCTAATTCGTGCTCATCCACTTAAAACTCACAACCCGATTTTTTGCATGATTCCAATACCTTCCTTTACAGGTAAGCGGAAGGTAAAAAGAAATACATCGCGCGTCATAAAAATGTCTATGCTTGACTCGGACGCTGCGCATCCTCGCATTCTTCAAACAAGCCTCCTCTCTGCAATGAAACATTTTCATGACTTATAATGTAATATACTATGAAATCAAATGACAGCTGCGACGTGTAGTAATATTAGCCTGTGATGGTCGAATTTGAAATTTAGATTTAGAAATATTAAATATGGTCATATTTTAAATGTAATTCGAAATCAATAGTTTCACATTGTTTACTTTTAAAAAATGTAGCATGTTTTTGTAAAATGCACATACGAGTAAATACTTATCTTGTATTTTATGCCGATCTTGAGTATGGCAACCTGTCATAATGTGTTATCAGATTTTACCGTGTGTGCGGTTACCAGCCGTTAACTCACGAGTTGTAAGTGGAGAGTACGAGAGTAGGTAGGTACAGTAAGAGGAAGTTTTTTTTTCAGTTCAACTGAAATGTATTAGCTACCTGACTGGATTTCTTTCTCAGTTATCAGAACTCTAGTCGGGCACATAACGCACTCAGCTATCAACTACAAAAATTTTATACTATTCAATTAAGTGTTTACTTCTTGACTCTTATTTTGTAAAAAAAAGTCATTCAAAAAATTAATAAACGTATAATATTAAAATTTTCATTAAATTAATGTGTATTGTGTAAAGTTCAATCAAAACATTATGTAAGCGATGAATCAAATTTATACAGGTAATATAATTCAAACAGTAGATTAATATATTCAAAATTCAATTAGGTACATTATTCCTAGTCACGATATTAAATTAATTTTCGATTTCAAACAATCAATTTTCATTTGTAATTACAGTTTAATATGACATTTAATATTATCATTCTCACGAGTATAAATTCTTCGATTTTTAGTTCTAAATATCATGACCTCCTTAATCACACTCACACAAAATACGCAATCTGGGTTTTAGACTGAATGTCAGTTTATGCACCAGAATTGCAATAAATTCCCATTAAGGAGGTTCGATACCGTTTTTGAAAATATTACCATTCATCTGAAAATTTTACAAGTTGAAGATGGATGTATTTATCGTTCACTGTTAAAATTTCAGATCAATCGTCCACACCGTTTTTTAAAAATAAATTTTTAAAAATTTCTGTTTTACATGGGAGTAAATGAGAATACATTTTTAAAAGGCTGTATAATCTATAAAAATAATACCACCAGAAAGAGATTTACAGTAATTATAAATCAGACATTAATAAATCATGAAACTAAAATTCAGTGGATTCTTCCACACCGTTATTGAGTTATTCAAATAAATAAAATTTAAAACGTGACACATAACTAAAAGAGCGATAACTACGGCAACGTCGCAAATCATAGACTGGCGCGAAATTTAAAATACTGTTGGAAAGTAAGAGTGCGTTTATGTTGAAGCATATTATTTTATAAAGCTTGTAACAAATGATATTATATTTATATTTTCACAACAAATAAAATACACATACACAAGTCATTTTTAGGAAATTGGACACACTTTCGCAATGCGCATACAAACACCGTTACGAAACTATCGAAAATAAGTAGGAAGAACTATTTGAGTAAGAATTATTCGTGTTCATCTACTAAAAACTCTACAAGGGACATGACGGGTCCATGATCACTAAATTTGTTTGCAATTATTTCGTAACTAATTCCAAATGTCGCTAATCTTTTAATCATTCCAGAAGATCTGACTCTTTTTAAAGTCTGTACAGTAGAAATAATAATATCTGTATCTTTTGTGTACGTTTGTCATATACTTGATCAAAGCTTTCCCCATTACTAATTATTTCTGAAACAGAAAGATGAATTTCTACCAATTGTCAGGAAATGTTTTTAAATAATTTTAAAGTGTCTTGGAAATAATGAATGACTGGACGAAAACTATCAATTAAGTTCTCATTTCTTATAGCTTGCATTAATCTTGGAGCGTCAAAAGAACAATTATTATGAGCTATTGCATTTACTACCTGACAACACTTGACAGTTAGGTTAGAATCACTGCAGCCAACAGTCAACGTAAAGCAGCTAAAATACTAGCGCTGTTGCCGTGTTTTCGATTGATTTTTAAAATTATGAATTTTAAAATATAAAATCTTTAGGACTTAAAAATACAATTTAATTGAAAGATAATAATAAAATATTTATAAACAAATATATTTCGCTATAAGATTTTTTATATTTTCGGTGTTTTTTACAACAAAATTTAGTGGGTAGAAGTTGTCACTCTGCAGAAATACAATAGATTTTTGTTTAGATCCCCTAGATAGATAATCGGTATCGAAACTCCTTAAGTTGAAATGCGTAAGTGGCCAGGTGCAAATATATGATTGTTTATATTAATTACCACATATCCATAGTGATATATCAGGTAGAGTAAGGCACTCTGTATTCGCTCGCGCTAGCGTTAACGATGTGTTTTGAAACATACGCCGAATGCCAATGAATTATGCTCATTGACATTATGTTGATTAATTGTGCCGTTAAGACGAACGTCAAAGCTGGTATTTAACAATAGATAAATGATAGAGAAAGCTATAACGGCTGTTGAATCGCTGTTTTTGCTTTTGTTTGTTTTCGTTTTCACTCGGAATTGAATGGAGTTGAGGTGTGAAGTAATCGTGTTTTATTTCATTGTGAAATAAAACTATAATAGGTTATTCAATTTATTAAATAGATATGCATGTTCATGTGTATGAAATTTATGTAATAATTATTGAAGCGTACATAAAACATTTTAGATAAATAAATTGTACAGTGTACAATAAACCCATAACCTTATAACTAAACGATTGTCTAATAAAATGTCAAAAGGTCTATATATTTTTAGCATATGGCATGTATTATTATTTCACGATCCATATTTACACATATTAATAAATAGTTCATTCTATTTGGGGAGACACCTGTATCATCCCTGTATTCACTCACTAGGCAAGCTTTTTGCACACCAGGATGCACGTTTCCAAACCATACCTTCGTCATGATATTTTAAAATAATCCAAATAATGATTTGTCAAAATTACAATGTTTAAAAGTGGATTAACCTGGATTTATAACTGCGCAGAGCACATAGAAAATAATTTAGCACAGTATTTTCATTACGGAGGTTTTATAAATCGCACAGACATTGTTGACAGGTTATGTTAGATGTTTTAACATTTAACAAATAAATCACACATTCACCACTCATGTCATGGACCAGTTAAACGTGATCTATAAACTATGACGATAAGGAAAGGTGGCAATTCCCGGGCACATGCTACTCGTATCAGGGCATCTTCAAGACTGCCGATATCCGACTCACACCACACCTAGCACGTAATCCCAAGTGTACTAACATAATCGAACAAACAAACACGATCATAACTTCATTAGCACACTTGCATTCCTGTCATTAATTATTATTACAATCAACGTGATTGCTAACCCTGACATATACTTATACAATGCGATATCCAAAATAACAACAATACTGTGCCCAGTGCTCATTGCTTTCTACTAAGTTTCTACTTTCGTAGTGCACAAAATACAATAGGCATATAATCTAAAAGGGGTGCATGTCACTGCGCCAAATTGCCACTGTGCCAAATACCCGCTGTGTCCAATTGGACATAACAGGAGCATTTTGACATACACTAACAAAGCTAACAAAACCGTACTAGAGCCCCACAAACTCGGTTTTGTTATTTACTACACTAACAAAGCTAACAAAACCGTACTAGAGCCCGACAAACTCGGTTTTGGGCGCTATGCCCGATTGCCAGTATGTCTAAATATTGATGTTGTGTTGGATTGCCGCTGAGTCAAATTGCCACTGGGCCAAATTGCCTTTGTGTCGAAATAAATTTGCAGTAGTCTCTCGACATACGTTATTACAAGTATGTAAGTGGTGGGGATGCTTTTGGCACAGTGGCAATTTGGCATTACGGCAATTGGACACAGCGGGTATTTGGCACAGTGGCAATTTGGCGCAGTGGCGTTTTCCCATCTAAAAGTATAACAACATTGATAATTAAAATTACTAATTCTGGTACGAATAACCACACAGAGACAGGATATTTATATCGATATATCCAACATCGATATATCAATACATCGATATTTTTTCTTCGAAATATCGCTATTCGATATATCGATTTAAACGAACAGCCCTAGCCATCACTATTCTTAATGGCTGTAGAAAAGAAATCAACCAGTTTTTGATATCGGGTTCGAATAGAAACAATTCTGGGCCTCTATTCTAATTCATATAACAACTTGATAAACCAAGAGGATCTTGTTATCCCTCTAGCGGATTTTGTTTGGAAGTATCATATAAAGCATGCTATAGACGGTTTATATTTCGCTGCTAAGTTATTATGTTTTATTTTCTGGGACAATTTGCAATATGAACATAATTCGCGTTTTCACATTGTTAATTTTTTATTAATTAAATAAAATATTTTTTCATAAGCGCATTTATAAATGCTTTTATTAATAATATAATATTCGTCTAATACGGGCTTACATCAGAACTTATATCAAGACTAGTCAACAGATAGCGACCCGACATGTCGCTATGAATTAGAATAGGAGGCCTGGTGTCTAATATTTTGAAAACTTTTACTTTTGATAGTATTGAATGAAATGAACACGTCCTGGTTGAACACAACACGTGGGGTGTTTCCGCAATCCCTTTGCGGTTTCCTGGTGCGTCCGATGAAAGGGTCGCGACTCGTGGGTCGCACACGTACGTCGAGAATCCTCGGAGCCTTTATTCGTCCTGGGAGACACAAGGGCAAGGGCTCGGGTTTGGGCGATATATGTATACTTAACCGCACGCCGCGGTTTTATTTCTACGCCTATCAATTTATTTTTCTCCTTCTGTGCTCGTGCTCGTTTGTTATGTATGAAGGGGACGGAATTGTTTTGATTTTCCCTTTTTCAGTTTGTTTGAGGGTAAATAATCCTTCAGGGATAGTTTGTCAATGTAAGTAAAACGATTTATTAAATCTCAATATAAAGCATCGAAAAATAAATGAAATAGGAACCGTTTTATTTTAAATTTGCAATTTATTAATGTAAGTTTTAGTTTATTTTATATGCAATATTAAACACATGTTACAAAACTCAAGAAACAAAATTGTGCATTTTTTAAAAAACGAGCAATGCTACTGTTAATTTCCTCACATCAAACATTTCAACAAAAGAACTCATTATGTGGTACATCTAAATTTTGAATTCATCAATATTATATTTATTATCATTGCAATATTATATGATCTTCATTATTTGTCTTGAAGAAGGTCACTATCTAGACTGAAATGTCAACATATTGTAGAACAATACACAAAATAATATCTATAGTGATTGGTGTAACCGTTATTTTCCTTCTCAAAATCCATTATCAGTCAAGAGTTACTCTTCAAATTATATTTATATGTTAATTTTGACAAATACAAATGAAATTAGGTATTTTTTGAAATGTCAATGAAATATTGCTATTGCCTATTGCTAAATAAATTATAAACATACTATAAATTTCAAAAGACTCGAATGACTTGATGGGTGACCGCTTGAAAATTCTTCGACAGCATGTAAATACTAAATAGTATTGAAAAAATAGCCACTAAGTATCTTTATGACCTAGTTGGCAACGAGTTACTTCGGTCAAACATTAAAACAAAATAACCAATGAACATTTAGAATGTTTTAAAAGTTAGAGACACTTCACTTTATTTCTGCCATTTATTTCCTATATAATTTAACGTCATCTAACATAATTCGATTTTCAACTAATATATTTCCTATTAAGAATTTAACGACATGGTGACTTGAAAATGTATTAAGTTCTAAATTTTTCTTCCGTATAAAATAGTGAAGAAGGAACGTACTAGTTTAGTACCGATTTTAGTACGTATCCCAAGTCAATATTTGATTAAAATAGTTCGCAGTTTTACAGCTGTAATAAACATAAAGTTCAAATGTGATCCTATGAATTATTCAGTGTCCCACTATTAAATTCTGCCAGCGGGTAGTGCAGACTCGGAGAGTATATTATCTTATAGTCTTGTGCCGCGCTTGAATACGTTGTTAATACGTGCAATGATTTCCGGTAATCTTTCTGTACATTCTGCAAGGTTTGTTGCTTTATCAGACGAGAATACGATATACGTTTATCGTTATTTTACAACAAAGATTGGTTTGCTGATTTAATTATGTTACCTATTTTAGATAAAGGAAGCAGTTTTAGTTTTTTCCAATTATTATATTATAAACATAATTTACTAGGTACATTAAAGTTCAAATGGTGGAGTCACTTTTTCCAATATATTTTATCCAGTCCGTTTTTACCTCTCGCCTCATATTCTATAAGAGAGGTATTGTAATAGGTCAAAATTTTCGAGTATGAATTTTTGGTGGATAAGCACGTTTCAGGGTCTCTACAATACGAATTTACTATTTTCACGATGATGTCTGTGTGTGTGTATGTGTGTGCGTGTGTGTGTTTGTATGAATGTATGGACTGACGATTTTTCGTCCACGATAACTGAAAAAGTATCAAACCTTTAATAACCAAATTTCATATTTAAGGTTTTAATAAGTACCTTAACACCGGATAACATTTTGGTAGAAATCCGCAAACCGGAAGTAGTACTTTTTGAAGCTTGATAAAGTTTTACTTAAATATATTGGTACATTATTTATTTATGACAATTTTTGCAATTAAAAATAAAAGAAAATATAATTATCTATGGGTACAGTTAATTATAAATATAATTTACTGAATCTGGTAGTATTTAACAATAAAATAAAGTACAATTAATTTTCTATCTTGTTGTCCATGATATGAAATTTGTTTCTACATAAAATTTGAATTATTCTGACAGTGACAGTACAGTTGGCATCTTTTGCTTGCACCTTGGTTTACATTATCGTTTACATTTTACATGAACATGAAACTATTAAAATGTAAGTAAAACTATTTATTAGATTAGTCTCGAGATTAGTAGAATAAGCAGAATTAGGCGAGAGGTCGTGTACTGGCCACAGCAGATTTTTTCCAATGAAGAATTTTTCAAGGAAACTAATAGGTTTTTAATTTAGGTTATGTTAAAAAGTCATCACTGGAAAAAATATATACTGGAAAAAAGAATTCCCAGAAAATATGCCATTGGAAAAATAAATATTGGAGAAAAATCACTGGAAAAAATGGTTTGGAAAATGTGTCGTATAATCAGTTCAAATAATAGTCAACTATAAATATTCAGATTATAGAATAAAATGGATAGACTGTCATATAATAATAGATTTCGAGATATCATAATCACTTAAAGTTGACCATATCACTGCACGCACTATTATAATAAATCTTTATATTTTATTGTTTCATGACCTAAAAGAATACTTGTCATCATCTTTTATTATAGTTTATTTTACCAGAAAAAATATGAATTGTTTAAAAAATAATATCATGATCATGATAATCATACAATGGGACAATAAATTAATTTCAGAACACTTTAGTACAAAGTTTGAACTTTAAAGAAATAGATTTGACGAGATTAGATGAGATCTGAATTTGAATAGATCTTTCTTAAATCATTATACCTAGTATAGTTCAATTAACACTCCATATCATTATCCGAGTCATTGTCATTATCATGTGACGCGGTGAAGTATATGTTCAATGTTATTATTTTCAAGCTCTCCAAAATTCCACACCTCGTTATTTTATAAGCGAGACATATTTGATCAGTATTTTAAATGACACTGATCAAAACCATCCCCTATACTTCCAATCAAATTTTTCCACTTCATGACACATAAAAAAACCTAAACATTGTTCCTCCCTCAATCCCTTCAATACAGAATACAAACCAAATCAGGGGCGTAGATAAGGGTGAATCGGGGTGGTCCGTGGGTCACCCTATATATGTATACAGAAGTGACATAAATTGGAATAAACACAGATTTGTACTTTTATAATTTTTTTACTTTACTAATACTGCTAATACTATAAATGTATCTGTAAATTACTAGAAAAGTGGTGAAAGTAGGCCGTACCGGTAAAATAATTAGACAAGTTAATTTTTAACGATACCTACTAATTATTGATATTATAATAGTTTTCATACCTGTAAAATTTTAAATTTCATTTCAAAAACATGAAAACATGTTGGTAAGTTATGACATGCATAAAAGTTAAATATATGTTTTATTTAAATAAAATATTTATTCTTCCTTCAGTAGATCATTATCTTTTTGTTCTTGTTATAATGCCAGATGAAATACCAAAATTAATTACAATTTTAAATTCATAAATCTAAATTTGTAGATTGCAGTGCAATATTGGTCTGCAACTTATGTTATTCAATTCTCTATAGAAGGTTATGAGTTGTTTCATTATAAAAATTTATTTACGTAATAAATAATTATTTTGATATATATGTAAGTAAGTTTACGTCTATTAACACAATTTCATTGTATGACTGCGTGTATTACTAACAACATATCCGAAGAAAGTAAGTCAGCTAATAGTACCATTGTTTTTTTTTAAACTTCAATTTTATCTATCACAGAATAACTTTTATAATGTAATGTGATGTGACTATTTTATATTTATTTATTTTGACATATTCCATACACCTGTATTTGTGTCGACGTCGACGGAAATAAAAGCATTATTATTATTAATTATGCTAGATCACTTTTCTAAACCTCATAAACAAACTAAAACACTCAGGTTATGTTACCCTCAACCACATTTATAATAATTTTCACGGTGATCATAAACACTAATCTCGCCTTTAGCGCTTGTTAAACACGTCACATCGTGCGTTACGTTCGCGTGACAGATCAAGCATCAAGCCAACTAGCGCCGCTGGGTGACAACTTAACGAACAGAACAGAACAGAATACAGGACGCTTGTTGTATACTCGTTCTTCACTGCATCGCGTCAGGGGCTCTGCAACGTACCCATGTGTTTATTGGGGCCCTAATAAGTCAAATGCGTCAAATAACGCGCTGCGCACAAGTGACAAGCAGGGACGTAGTTAGAATTTTTTCAGTGTAAATATCATTTTTATTTCAGCTATTGAATCCAGGAACTGAACTCAAACTGCAACTTTTTTGTATCATTCACAAGCAACTACATTCTGCAGAATTATGTACCTGCCTCATACCCTCATGTTCACAACTACTCGTATTTGAATTTTTCCGATCGCGATATCATTTCATAGCCTCGTATGATCCGTGGTAACGCTGCAAAGCAGAGAGTAAAGAAATGTGAAATGTATTCGTACGTATGATGTAAACCCAACACCGCGCCGATGTGAATTCTCAACATGTTAGCGCCATAACGTTTTATAGACTGAATCTCAGCTTGCGGTTTGCAGTTTGTGTTTTATTTTGAACACGTTCGGAAGATGTCAGGATAGTACGAAAGTCACAGTTCCACGACGAAAGAATTGTTATTATTATCTATAAAGAAAATTTTGAGACGTGATGTTTGAACTCATTGTATACTTTTGGTATGAGAAAAGAGAAATTGTTTTTACTTCCTTGTACGAAGTAAGGAAGTATTGTAATCGCGAAAAATTTCGGTTCTCAGATTTTGACGGAAATATCCGTTTTGACCTTTTCTGAATCCATTATGACTAGTTTCGACGTGACGTCTGTACGTACGTACGGACGGACGTATGTGTGTCGCATAACTCAAATACGGTTAGACGTAGAAAGTTGAAATTTTGTATTTAGGACTGTTATAGCATCTAGTTGTGCACCTCCTATTTTTGGTTTCAATCTATAAACCGGAAGTAGTACTTTTTAAAAATATTTCGATAAATATTTAATTTAACACAAATTTTTTTATTTTAAATGAAAGATTATGTGATTATTACCCAAAATCGGTATTTTATAAATATTTTTGTATCTGGTATCATTTAGGAATAATTAAAGTATATATTTTTTATTTAGTATTTCTTTATCTTGTAGTCCATGATCGATTAACATTTGTTACTACGTAAAATTTAAATGATTATGACATGACAGTGACAATAGTAAAATATGCTTTATATCTTCTTCTGCAGTTTAAATAAAATGACTAAAATATATTTGTGAGTATACTAGTATAATAAGTTAAAAGAATTTTTTATATTATTCTATATTTTAGTTATTAAGAAAAGTATGAACAAACAAGGCGTACAAGGAAGTCATGTGGTGTCCACGTCAGATTTTTTATTATAAATTTGGTAGTTGGTAGGTATCTTTAGCAGGCACTCTGACACACATCTACTATCTACTACCATCCCAAACAGATCAAGATCAATCAAATAATTGTCAAAACTATCAAATACTACTATACTATAATTTGACAACGATCATATATTATTGTCACGGTAAGAAATTAGTCTTTGCAGGCAGGCAATATTAAGTTTATAAAATAAATTTACTTATATTTACGGATATTTTGTGGTCATAGGTAAAAATCTAGTCAAGTACACATTCCAGATTCATTACACTAAAATCTCCAGTGTTGTGTATTCTCCAACTTACAACTATGGAACTATGAATACATGTGAGTTACCGACTGATAGTAGTGATAACCGCACATACGGTTAAGAGGCCCGTCTACTACCTAAAATCCAGCATAAAAAGTACTAATGCAGCGAGCATTTAATAGAGAAAGAATGGATCTACAGATGTGCATTTTAAAAAATTTAATTAAAAAATTGTACATGAATATAAAAATTCAAAAAAATTTCCATTTTTACTAAACTTCTATGATACAAATTAAAATTTTAAAAAGGCACATCTGTAGATCCATTCTTTCTCTATAAAATGTTTATAAAAACATTATCCTGAAGTCAATAATAATCTAACAGTTTACTCGCAACAAAACCACTTTTACAGTATTTTTCAACTTCAAAATGACATTGCACAACAAGGATGTGGCAAAGTACAAGTTTCAGGCTGGTTTTAGGCAGCCCTAGTAGTGAGGAAAAGAGTGGAATGGAAAATATATAAAATCGAGAGTATTACAGGAATTCGGCAAAAACTTAAATAAATATCTATACAGATGACTTACTCGTACGATTATGAGGCTGCCAATCCCAAAGTCATAAGAAAAACAATTTAAAAGTTACCTGAATTATAGCAAAAAAATCCTACATTAAATTCGTGATGCATTTAAATTATCTTGCGTATATTTAAGTTATCTTACATTTTGTTGTGAACCTATGTTAAATTACTGTAAATTAAAAAACTAAATGGTCTACCTTAAGTTTTGTCGTTCGTCGTTGACATTTTGCAATGACTGCTATCTAGTGCTATCCGAACATTGTATTAACGTTTGTTTAGTGAAGAATTTGAACTTTAGACTTTAGAACACTTGTGTTGCAACTGTTGCAGATTGTTTCAGTTTCATAGCTATTTTATTTGATTCCATTGTTAAACACAAAATCCCTGGCTTTGATCGTTTATAGCATGATCAGGTGCAAACACCGCTGCATCTCGTTAGCGTTCTTCTATTTCTGCTTGAGCGTTTTCTCGATCGTTGATCCTCGCGATTTAGTTGAAAGTTGTTGCATTGTGGAAGCGACAGATACATTGTTTGTTTGTTGGAAACTTTGTTATTGTTTACCGACAGCGACGAAACTGGTAACTTTGGTTTTGATAGGTTGTAGATGCGGCTAATACCATGTTATTTCTTCATTGAGCTATTTTCCTGATATTTTATTTTTATGAAGAGAGACATTGGAAACTTCACGTCAACTCAAATCGTTAATGACAACAAACAATGTACGAGTAAGTGCATCATCCATTATCTGATAATGGATGTTGCACTTGTATAGTTTTCTAACCTGGTAATAAGTTCGATTTATTTGATTATTTGTTTAGTTTTAGTAGTTAATTGTGCAGAATGTACCTCTACTCTTATATGTGCGTTTGTGTAACGATTTACAATAAGTGCGATTAAAATAGCAATAAGACTAAACTTTCGATTAATAGTATTTACAGTAAATTGTCAAAAATTAATGTGTCCTCAATGTGATAAAATAATAGCTAAGAATCTGTCTTGAAACATAAGTATATTAAAATGTTAGTCCGTCATCTTGAAACAAAATGGTGGCTAGCTAACTCAAAATGTACTGCAGCGATTGGGGTCAAATTTGTAATGACATGCGCATACTAAAATATCAGTCCGTCATTTTTAAACAAAATGGCGGTAACCGATTGGGTTCAAATTTGGTATGGTATCATGGTCGTAGTTAGAATTGCCACCATGTATGGTATGGTAATAACTTAAAATTCTTATAACGAGATTCCTTTAAATTCTAGTTGGAGGCGTAGCAACGCGAGCTGGGTTCGCTAGTAATGTTATAATTATACGAATGAAGTTGGAGGTTTTATTTCAAGGATTGAAGTAGGGTTGCAGTCAAAAAGGATATATCAAAGATGAGTGGTATAAAATATATATTTTTTGACTGCAACCCATTTACTTCAATCCTTATAATTATACACCTATGGTAAAATGTATATCTATTATACCAATGATTCACACTTCAGTTATGTAAAAGGCATCAAATTAATGTATGTATAACTGTAATTATAACTTTAAATTGTAATTTCTTGACTGTTTAGGTAAATGGAATGAAAAAGTAACAGAGTTCTCAGTCTTCAAAGTTAAATTTATTTATTAACAGATTTAGCAACTTCATAAGTTGCTAAATTTTTATGTAACTAAATGTTTAATTTTTCAAGATTTTGATAATTGTAAGTACATTACCTTAATTGTATTATTTTTGTATGATGTTTGTAATATATTGTATATGGTTTTGTCCTAGAACCCTGAGGAAGGTAGATTTGCTACCGAAACGTCGGTGATGATTATCATCTGTTAATAAATAAATTTAACTTTGAAGACTGAGAACTCTGTTACTTTTTCATTCCATGTATTATTCACTGCCCATACATTATTTATTTTATCTATTCGCACTTTGTAACCCTCCAAATTGTAACCACTGCACTGTAGATGTTTTGCAGTGGGCTTTAAATTTGACGTCTGCAACTGGAATAAAATAATAAATCGTGTTAATAAAGCCAGGGTCTTGGCTTGGATTCCCAGTGGACTAGACCCAGACGCGAACCACGAGTACCGACATCTCTGGACAAATACCCAGAAGAGTTATATATATCGCCAGTTATACTATTACGAACACAAGGGTTGAGCACTGTGCACTGACAGTGTTAATATAATCAAGGGGATATCGCTACTTGATAATTTCATACATTTAAATTGGCTTTTATGTGGGGAAGGGTTAATGTTGTACTGTTGTCAGACGGGATTCCGCAGACACAAATACGATACAAATTGGTACCTAGTATTTTGGAAAATATAAATTCAATACCTACACAATGTTATTTGGGATTATTTGGCGATCAATTAAAAGTGAATGTATGCTTTTAAAATGTTCAACCACTGATAAAATTAATAACGAAAATGGCGGCAATTTTGTTTATTGGGCTTGAGTAGTTAGAAAACATTAATGCATTTTTTTGTTAATTTTATTTAAAATCCAATATTTCGTAACATTTGTGATAAAAAAGATATAACTTATTTAGTAATTTGGCAAAATTTGTAGAACTATAGTAAAAGGACATTTCAAAAATAACACAAACATTACATAAGTCATTTTTCTTTAACATTACCGTAATCAAAACGCAAAATAAATACGAGTCACCAGCCATATGGTATTTGTGTTATTTTTTATAACAACATGTAATAGATTTTTGCCGAACATAGATGTGTAATTTTGTACTGTGTATTCGACAGAACTTTAAAAACTTTCGGATAAAGCAATTGACATTTTTAACACTTCTTGTTCTTATACATGATGAAGTATCTTTCTAAAAACGTTGCCATATTTACAATTCTTTAAATTTTTTCTTTGAACATGGTGAAATTAAAAATGTATGAACTTTTGACATGGAAATTAATTATTGTGTAAATTTTTTTGGCTTATCAAACAAATTTCAAGCTAATTTAGTTTAATTTCATTAGTAGTAGTTAATATACAATTGACGAACTACTTACAAAATATTTCTTTTTTATAAAATATACTAACAAACTTTTATAGATTAAAAATAGATTTAAGTTGCTGTAAGAAGGCATCACGAGTCGACATTAAAGTAAAGAAAAATGAGTTACAAAGTAATTTATAATACTAGACGATCGATTTTCTCACAATTCTAAATATAGTATACAATCTATCATTATTCAGTAAAGGAAATTATAGATTAGGTTATTATGCGAACAGTACAGACACCGATCAAGATACTGACTAATGCATGCCCATTATATTTATAAAATTATAAGTGAAACCATAACAAGCTTCAATTATGTTAATCTGTTATATTGAATTATTTACGCTTTTTAACTCTAATAAAGTTTCAAAGAACATAGGATGCGGCGATGTGGGCTTCTAGGCAAGAAGTATAGATAACCAATTTAATTATACATTAAACATTACACATCTTTCAGTATACCAATAGAAGGTTCATTTAAGCGTAAATAAGTTAAATAAAAACCTTTTAAAGAAATAATTCGATTGATTAAATTAATCTAAACAATGCCTGAATGATTTTTGACAATAATAATTATACAGGGTGGTTTTGAAGTTCATGTCATAAATTTAAGGGTAAGTAGTATGCCATTATGTGGATTACGAAACAGAGATAATTTTTTTTGAAATCGCAACATTAATTTCCATGTTTCCCAGTCAAAAATTTTTCGTTGCCTCTGCCACTGGGTGGAATAATTATCGTTTCCTTAAAAATAATTAAATTTTGTTTGTTTATTCTACTAGTATTATGTACTTTTAGATGTTGATTACTTACTTCTAGTTTTTGTGTTTGTGATAATGAATTTAGTGAAGTATTGCAAAAAATGCTGCAGGTAAACAAGGTACCTTTTTCTTTCTGTTTCGTAATCTACACATGTCATACTTATTACTGACCCTTAAATTTATGACATTAACTTCAAAACGACCCTGTAAAACCGTAAATACTAGAAACTATACAAATATTTAAGAAACTTACGTTATAAGCGTTGTAACACTAAATACATACCTACCAATAATTTTAAAATCCTAGTAAATGTATACAAGTATTGTAGGTAGGTATTATACCTATAACTCTTGACATTTACATGAAACTACAATTTCTCCAAGCAATTTAATTAATGAACGAACATCAGATTATATCAAGTGTTATCCACACAAACAACCCTCTGTGCTAAGTCAACAATTAAATCAAATTAACATGTTTCTAATAGCTCATTCACCACCATCTCAAAGTTATGTTAAACAGAACGACAGTACCGAAATGTATCACACTATATACCACAATATTCACGTGTATTCGGTGTTCATAAGTCTTTGAGTAAGTAATTAAATAAGAATTTGAAACTAGCATCAATCGATCAGGATGGTTTTTAACCGATTAATATTCATATAAAACAATATTAATCATAAACTGTATAAAAACTCCTAGGTTATAGTTGGACAGGTTTTCTTACGAGGCCCGTCTACTACCTAAAATCCAACATAAAATGTACTACCGTAGCGAGTATTTTGTGGCCAGTACAAGAATGGTAAAATTGTATTTCAACAAGGATTTAATAGAGAAAGAATGAATCTACAGATGTAACTTTTTAAAATTTTTATTAAAAAATTGTACATGAATATAAAAATACCGAAAAATTTAAAAATATCCTATTTTATGCAAACTTTACACGGTTATATCTCATGATAGAAATTAATTTTAAAAAGGCACATCTGTAGACCCATTCTTTCTCTATTAAATGTTTATAAAAACATTATCCTGAAGTCAATAATAATCTGACAGTTTACTTGCAACGAAAACACTTTTACAGTATTTTTCAACTTCAAAATGATATTGCCTTGTTAGGATGCGGCAAAGTACGAGTTTCGGACTGGTTTCAGGCAGCCCTAGTAGTGAGGAAAAGAGTGGAATGGAATAAAAGGAAAATCGAGAGTATATTCTAGGAATTCGGTAAAAACGTAGACGAGTCGCTTAAATAAGAAATTAAACTAACATCAATCGATCTTGATGGTGGTTTAATCATTTAATAACCATATAAACAATATTAGTCATAAACTGGACATTTTTATAGAGCCTTATTTGATTTTATATCTGTAATTTTTTTCTTAAGTTCCTAGATTTAGTTGGTGGACTTCGTCTAGAAATAAATTCTTTAAAGCTTGTATTAATGTCATAAAAATGTTTTTAACCAGCTTAAAACATATAAATTCAATATTTCCATGTTTATGTAAGGGTAGCATACAATCCTCTAGTTTTAGCAGTTAGATTTGCGATTTGAATTTCCGCTTGAACAATATCAGATTTAATTCTTGTACCAATCTATTTTATGTCACAGACGTAGAAGAAATTTCCAATATTCAAGTCTACATGCAATGCAATAACGAACAGAACAGATCGAAGATCGAATGCTATTGGGCACTGAAGCCGTTATTTAAACGTTTTCCAATACAAACATGGCGAGACCTTCTTTCATGTAAGATCCGCTGCGGTTTAGGCTAAGTTTGACTTCAAAGGCCTTCATTTGACTGCAGAACTCCGCATAAAGCAATCTCTGATGGTCAGTGCAGACGATGCAACACAAAGAAGAAGGGCTCGAAGAAGGGTTATGGGCTTTTGCCTCGGCAACATTTGCTTAACCCACTGGATAACTTCAACGTCCAAGTTAGGATAGCAGAACAATGGAAATGTAACTACAATTACGTGTACTTGTTGATATTTCTGTCAGTTTGTTGATTTAATGACCGAAGGAAAATGGGTCAAAGACGATTGTGATTTGGTCAGTTTGTGTACATGTATAAAATTGGGTTAACCGACGGTTCAACTCTATAAAGTCTAAGGCATACAATTTTGTACTCGTCTGTTTCTATGTATGATATTAAACGAGGTCACTAGATGTAAAAGTGTGTATATGACATATAGTCGATCTTATGATAATGATAATCACAAAGGAGGAAAAATCAAGTGAATTCCCGCGTAAAGCGGGAGGAAAAGAATTGTCCGATCGGAAATACCTCACTCTCGTCCCTAATAATATGGGCGAAAAGTGGCGTTTTCGGAGCAGGTATTGGAAAAATAAATATGTTCGTACCGTCCGAAAGGGATCGGGAAAAAAATTCAATGTTGAGATTTTTGTCATTAAGCACGTTTTAGTATCCTAGAACCTATTTTAAGTATACACAGAAAATACCGATAAATTCCCGGTAAACCAGAATTGAAATTTATTTTTACCGACTTACCGATAATTGAAAAACTCATTAAATTTACAAACCATCCAATTTCCTGAACAATATTATCAACCGAATTTCTATACCTGTTACAAGTAATAAAAGAAGAATTATTAACATACGCGGAACTATTTTAAAAGCTACAGATACTGAACGGCAATATGAATATTCTATCCGTGTATGCTGCTGTAGGTGTAAACCAAGGAAACAATTTAGCGGTGAGTAGTATTTCATCGATAGTTGACACGACACAGCGACAACCGGAACAGCCAGTGGCGCATCAAAAAATCTCTTTACAATGTTAATTAATTTGTAAAACGTTTCTTTTACATAAAATGTAGTTAAATCATATTACACATTAATTATTATGAAGCCGGCCCACTACAAATATTTCTTTGATAATGAATAAGCATAACAGAAATATACAGAAAAAATTATATAATAATTATGTGAGTCAGTAAATATTTTTATTAATTTATTAACCCAGTGAATCAAATAAAAGTTAGAAGTCAATATTTTAAAAATTACCTTATTTAAAAATTGTGTTTTTACCTTGGTATATTTCTAATTTTTTAGGCAATTTGAGTTATTCATTTTAAATTTTCTCAATGCACATTTGTTTCAAACACCCATAACTTTGTGCCAAATCATCGTAGGAACTTCGTTCTTTGAGTCCTGCACAGGGAATTGAAAAAAATGTAGTGCCCTTCTGGTGGATCAAGTCAAAAAAAACTCTACACACATCGTTAAAGTTGGACATTTTTAAAATTAAAAACATTTGTTTTTCACAGGGGTGCTAGAGAGGGGCGTAAGGGGTTGCGCTTAAGTTCGCATGCATGATTTTAAAGTAGACACTTCAAAGTTTTTCGCCCGCAAAGATTCATCGAAATCGATTGAACATACGCCTAATTATGGCGGTTTGAAAATGGTCGAAATTTTTATGAATTTCAAGTGTTTCATTTTTTCCCACTAGTTATAAAACTGTAGGTTTAATATGATGTTATTGCTATTAGTAGGTAACAATCTGTAATATTTTTTGTCAAATTTAGGAGTAAAATATTATATAACATATTTATTTGATACGCCACTGGAAACAATATACCAGTATCGAACCTAAGTTGGTTTTAAACTCGGCTTTAAACAAGTTCAGCAGACAGCGTGTCAAATTATGGCGTCAAACAGAAATCACGCAGTGTGAAATTATATTTCACGCTTGTTTGCAAAAAATGTCTAAAACCTCATAAAAATTTACTCCCTTGCAGCTATATTTAATCTCTATTACACAAGACTTCGATGAATCTATTCGAACTGATGCAAATTTGATATATGAGACCGATACTTGGTTTTAAATTTCATTATTGTTTGTTGGCTGAACTTCTAACCTTTTTACGAATTCATGGGATTTCATTAAGAAAACATATTGAAATGTTAAATTGATTATTCATTTAATACAATATGCATCAAAACACACTGAACTCCTTGACACATTGACAGATGCCACCTGTCAATTTCAATTAGCACCTAACCTATACCCTGCTAACTTTAACCGTTCTAACCTGTCACTAATTGCTGTCAGTCGATTTTCAACTCATGTTGCTTTAATAATTAACTCAGCGGCCAGATCCGAGTGATATTATCAAGTGACCGGGGCACAGTGGCTGGGGTCAGAGGTCACAGAGTGGGCGAAGCATCGATCCACTCCCACACCTGTTGCTCCGGGAGAGAGAAGATATAGATGTGGAGATGGCTTGTGGTTCTGTATGTATGGGTGAGGGGGTAAGGCTGTTTGAGGTTAACCTAGGATATGGATGTAATAGGATAAATAACTGGGTTTATTAGATGACAGTAATAGTTAGTGGCAAGTCTATGACGTAGGTACAGGACTTGACAGCTTTGATTTATTAATACATACATCAGTGACCTCTAAGGAGACCAAAATGCATAAACGCATGTTCTTCATAACTGTATTGTTATTCATGAAAAGAACATTTTAAACCGCAGTTATTTCTTAACGTAGTTATTGGTTCTAAAAGTAATTAGAACTAAGCATAATTATTCCTACTCGTAGTTATTCCTAAACGTAATATTATTTATTTTTAAAATTATTACACACGGTATTATTTTAATAAAAATAAAATAAGTTCAGTTTATAAAGTTGGTACCACTAAAAAGCTCATTAACGAACTTTAAGTCAGTTTTTGACTCCAGATCTTAAATATGAAATTTGAATCCAAAATTCCAACGCGTTTTTAAGTTATCCAACATCCAGACAGATCGACAGACGCACAGATACGACACACACAAACAGACTTTTTTCAAAATCATGATTTTTTGTTTCAGTAGGGTTGAAATCGTGAAGATTCATGAAAATCTCGAACTGTCAATAAATCACGATTACAATACTTCCCCCTATTACATAGGTCAGGGAAGTAAAATCACTTGATTTAAATGAGGAAAACCTTGTTTAAAATTTAGTATATGAATAATGACATTCCGAGCAAAATTCAGTAGGTAGCATGCAAATATTTATTTATTCATAATAATTGTTATTATGCATGTAAATTTTGGTATGTTCAATTTGCTGTTATAATTCGCAAATAAAATAAAATTTAGGGAAAACGCATATAAAGTAAATAAATTATGTTATGATGTGTTAAGCGAGGTGTTAAGTATTTAGCACGAGAAAGTAAACAAAGTAGAATACGTAGTAATTAATGTAAAACTGTAATGAAATATAAACAATGTAAAAATAACAGATTAAGAACAGACTATTATAATGCTTTGAACGTGCTGAAATTAAAAACATTCTTTGAGGTGTGTTCCCTTATTAATGCTTTTTCAGAAAATTACAACTGTAATATTTTTAAAATATGTATTTCATTGCAAATTTATTCATTATTTCATGTCTATAAATTTTTTTAAAAATACGAAATTTAATAAATATAATAAAATGTCAAATACTATGATATGATCCACGAAAAGAATAAGAAAGAATAATATTACGAAAATTTATTGTCTTGTCTATATTCATTTAATTCAGATTCCTAATGCTCATCACAATTATGTTAATTTCATTTGTAATTAAATTTAAGTACGGGTCTAAATGTCTCAGGAAATGCATTGTTTCTTTCATCTTCTACTCCGTATGTCTTGCCTCTTGCCAGAAAAACATGTACAAGTGTAGATAATATTTCTCTTAAATTGCTAGTTTCAGAACAGAAACCGCGGTCGTTAACTATTTTCACTCTTTTATTTGGGATGATTTTGTTCCAGAGGATTTGACGTTTTTCTTGGAAACTCTGATAGAGGACGTATTCCTACTAACGGAAATAGTTTCTTATGTACTGGTGTGAACGGTGTGCGAGTTCGTTCAAATTGTGATGATTAAACAGTTTAAATTGTTTATCTCATACTGTGATGTAATAGTATGTTATAATGACGCTATTAATGGATGGTATTATTCCCGAAGATGAAGTTTAGAACAAGGGCTAGCAAAGCGAACAAGGGTTTTAATCATCGGAGGGAATAATGGCCATTATAGCGATTGTTGTATACCTATACCTACGACTAGCTTATTACGTACAAGATTTTATTAAAATAAATACCAATACGCAAAAAATTTTACTTTTAAATTTCAATTAAACATTGCAATGTTGTTTAAAAATAATTTGCACAAAGAAATTAATTCAGGCAAAGTACTTAATTTTCTGATTGGTGCAGAGGAGAGAATACTGACTATCCTTGGTATTATTTCCTGCGGAATTAATATATGGTATTATGTAGGTATCACACATTTAATGTTCATGTTATACATTAGTCGTAGATAAAGTGATTATATTATATTTATAAATAAAATATTCCTGAAGTTATTTGACTATTGAATACAATGAGTATAAAGCACAGCATTCGAAAAAAGAGTAGGTATAAAATAAAATATTGTATGTATCAAAGACAAAGTGTTATTACTCAGAAAAGTATAATTCCGACCTCGGCTAAACGCCTAGGCTGTAAACAATTTGTACCTTAATGTTCCACTTTTTGTCCTAGAGAAGTACATAAATAGGTATGCGCTAATATGTTTTTTACATACTTTTTATCGCATTTTATAAACTCACATTGAAATCAACCCTTAATTATTTACTAAACAAATATTGTTGATAAAGTTAATTAACGCATAAAAATATCTATTATAGGTACCAATTTTTAATTCTTTGTGGAAATTCCTACTTAATTAAATATAAGAAAATTAGTGAAAATATGATCTGAAAATTCCTTTAAAGTTTAAATTAATCGGAGAACATAATATAAGCCGCAATAATCCAAATCTTAAAAAGATTAATATCTTGCATATTACTCGCTTATTAGAGTAGGTATATGATAAATTTTTACGTATCGTTTTTAATGACAAATAAGTAAAAATTAAAATAAAGAAAACTTTTTTTGAAATCGACTGTAAACAGAAATGATATTTTGAATTATAAAATAAATAATTATGCAAAAGTACTACGTAATAAGATTTTATTTTAAAACAAACTTTTTGATGTGTCTTTTAAATTGAGAATTCTTTATTTATTAATAGTAAACATATAGTCTACTGTTGCCGAGACAGTTACTATTAGAATATATTCAAACAGTATAATAATTTAGGCATAGGTCATTCGTCATTAACACAATATTTCGTAAAACACTCTACTCGTATACTTCGCCGTCACAGTCTTGAAAAATAATTTCTTGGACTAAGGACTAATTGTGAAAAGATATTCTCACAAGATACCTACTACTGCTAGAGTCGCACCTTAATGAACTCGTTAATAATGAGCAACGTATTGTGCATAATTAATATTACTCTGTAGAGTTATTTATTTCATACTTTTATATTTTTAATTAACTTTATAGGTAACTGTATAATAATTAAATTACAAAATGCTTCAAATTTATGAAGAAAACGCGTTTTGAAATAAAAATATAATGAAATATAAAAAAAACGTCGTAGCGCAAATGGAAAAAGAAATGAACACAGAACTGGTGATAAGTGTGATGAACTCATACCCCACGAACATTTGCATGTATTTGTATTTTGTAAGGATGAAATTGAGGTATAATAAAGTGAGAAAAAGCAAATATACCCACGGTATGAAATACAAAACGGTTTCAATATGGAATATGATGAAAAATGAGGACAACAGTAAAAGAGAATATTTAATTAGCATTCAAGAGAAAAATTGTTACACTCCCGATAAAATAAGAGGCCACATTGACACTTTAATTAATAACAGGGAAAGATAAAAAGCAATATATTTTAAGGACACGTTTTTGATACAATTTATTTAATAAATAAAATAAATAGGAGATGAGAATAGTACCTAAGGTAAATAAATAGTAAATAATTCTTTATTAGGTATAGCATTATAAGGTAGGTAGATGAAATTACTGCAATATGACTATTTCAAATTTTCTAATTCAAAGGAGGTAAGTGGGTATCCGTGGGTATCCGATGGTACCTAACCTTAAATTTGGCAAAAAAATTTAAGTTCAAGTAAACAAATTGTCGTTACCTATTTAACTAACAAAATTATAACTTTTTGAGTTTATTGTTTTCATTGAATACTAATAACAAAAAAATATTCTATTATTGTTATATTTTTGTTTAGATTGGACAAGAGTAAAATATTAACTAAAAATAAACTAAATTTGTATTTATTATAAAAGCTTAGCATAGTTAGCAGTAGTTAGCTTACATATTTTTTAAATTTTTGTGATATTTTAGTCCTGCTGAAATTTTAATAATTTCGTGTTATGTTTTAATATAAAATGAATAGTTTATCATTATTGTCAAACTTTTCCATTATAATACAATAATTATCAAACAAAACTAACTTCATATTAAATTTAATATACCGTGAAGCCGTAAAGCTATAATAATTGTAGCTAGGTATTTTATTGAACATGCCGAGCGGCAATCGAGCGGCTTATTAAACGTAAATTATTATCTCCGCCAATAATTATATAGGTTTGTAGGTAAAAATATGTTATCGCTACGTTCCATATTTAGAGTAGCTTTTAATTACGCACGATAATTATCACACAATATAATGAAAGTAATTGACAGTGAATTTATGTGCGAAATGAGTCGCCGGATATTTCTTTGATAAAGCAAGGTAATTATATCAATTATGACCACTCAGAAACTAGTTTGATCAGTAATAATAATAATTGGGACCCAGAGTCATATAGTTAATACCAATTAAAAGATTTAGAGATAACTAACTACCTACGCTGTGTGCATTAAAAATGTTCAATGCTACTGGATTCAAAACTAAATAGATAATTATTGCTATTGCTCTAACTTCTTCTCCTGCTTATACAAAAATAAAAAATACCTATAGTATCTTTATCTTTACATCTCTTAAACAATGTATCCTCAATTGAGTATATATAATTTTTATTAGTTATTTACACAGTAGAGATGAGATAAATCGAGCTAAATATAAATGTGCTTCCTATATGAGTGGAGTAAAAATTGCAATTATTGTTTGTATGTGCCGAGTTTGTGCTTCATAAACATTAGAAAAATATCTCGTAAAATTACTTTGTTCCTCAAACCATTTCTATCAATACTTTAAAATACTCAAACGATTATGGTTATGTTAATAATATCTATTTTTTCGGGAAACTATCAAAAAAAGTAGATATTGACGTCCGCAATTCAGGCCGTAAAGTAAAACACTCGGTAAAACATTTGTATACGATACATTTCGCGGCCGCATTGCTTTAGTTGTGCATGTCAATGTCAGATATTTTTGACAGTTGTTATACAAGTAATAAAATGTGTTTTTTTTTATTACTATATGCATTGCAGTTGCACAAATAACTCGTCTGCGAAATGTGTTTAGTGTCCTGGAGAATTTTTAAGCCTCGGCGTTCGCCTCGACTAAAAATTCTGTAGGACGCTAAGCAGACATTTCGCAGCCTAGATATAGGTATATTTAATAGGAAATTTTTTTTCACGACATTGAAGAAAACACAATTTTCTTCTCGTGAAATAGTGAGGAAAGTAAGTTTTCTCTCTCTAGAGAAGAAAGTAAGCGTATATTTGCTGTAGTGAAATATTTCATTGTTTTTAAACGTCAGTTATAACCTAACCTAAGTTATGTTTCTTCTACATTTCCAATGTGATTAAATATGTCGTGAAAAATGTTGTGTATAACACGAGAGGAAAGCTCTTTTTCCATTCTTGCTCGATTGCCTCACTCGCTTCGCTCGTGACAAAAGCTTCGAGCTCGAATAGGAAAAAGAAGCGCTTTTCTCTCTAGTTGGACAAATAATTACTTATTACTTGGTCCTACTTTCTATTTTAACACAGGTAATTAATGACGGCTATGATTGTGAATTATAAATTATTAAAGTCATGGTAAAATATTATGAGAATTTCATTCCATCAATTAGGTAAATAGGAACCTGCTTATGTAAATATCTGTTTGATTTTAATCATGCCATGTTTATTAATGAGATCTATTTAGATTAGCACAATTTCTCACGGTTATTAGTATATAAACAAATCTATCTTAATTAAACACAAATCTTGAAGTAAACAAAACTGACCTTGCAAAAAACGCAGCAGCCGCCGAAGTCTGCGCGGGGTTTCCTGGCAGTCCGTTGACAGAGTACGCGTACTTGCTCTCTGAGTACAGTCCGAACACACCAGCACTTCTATCACTAGCACTAGCACCATAGGCAACACTACCCGCGGACACGGAACTCAAGAACGTGGAATACTTCGCGTCTTTGCTATACTTGTCAGCAGGAACCGCGTGTTTAGCATTGGAGTTTACAGCATTGACGGTCTGCTTGACGGGTTTCGGCGTGCCGTAGTGCGGCTTGGCGCGCTCGCGTTCGCGCCGCGCGGCTCGCTTGCACGGCGCGGCTGGATCGCAGTGCGCCATGGAAGCGACTGACGAGGCGGCAGAGACTCGCGCGCCAGAGCGACCGAGAGTGGGATGCTTGGCTTGCTGCGATGTTGAGTTGCGGTTGTGCGGACGCTGCGATGGAGGGATGTAGTCCCCGGATACCACCGCTTCCATGTCGATCTGAAATCATATGTGCCAGTGTTATTTATTTGTTTCCGATGTAACGTAGGTAAGGGATGAGTTGGATTAGAAGTTCTGTCAATACTACCATGATTATTTATTATTAAAAGGATTGCAGTAATTGGGTTGCAGTCAAAAAGATATATTTTTATACCACTCTACCGGTTTCGGCCCCACATGAACCCTCCTCAGGAGTTGGTATTACTATTACTAGTGGTATAAAAATATATCTTTTTGACTGGAACTCAATTACTGCAATCCTTTTAATAAAACTTCCAGTCAAGTAAAATCCAACTTCATTATTTATTTACCATAAGTAGTCATAGTTATGGAAGATTGATTTCTCCACTGGATGTTGAATAAAAAGAGGATTAGTTGGAGAAGCAGTCAATTTATTTAAAATCTAATAAAACACCGACGTTTCGACTGTAATTCAGTCTTCCTCAGGGTGCTGATACATACAAAAACATGCATTCAAAATAAGTTACATAGTACAACCATACAATAGGTAAACAGACTTACATAGTTATTAAAATTTAAAGAATATCATACAAATTATTTTACAGAAATCTTTCGTCAAAAGAAAATAAAACTCAACACACACGTACCATACATGTTAGTTAACAATCAGCAACCAACTGGTTATGCAAAAAGTTTCAAGCTAGTCGATCGTCAAAAATTGTAAAAAAAACAAACTAAAAACCAGCCAATCAAGGGCCAGAGCAACATAACAACAAGATTATACAATAAATAATTAAATTAACTTGAAACTATGAAACATACAATCAAAATGAGTACCTACATGATTATATGTAAATTATTTTGATTGTATGTTTTTGTATTTATCAGTACCTTGAGGAAGACCGAATTATACAGTCGAAACGTCCGTGTTTTATTGGAATTTTAAATAAATTGACTGCTTCTCCAACAAATCCTCCTTTTATAAAATAAATATTGAAAAACATTAAGTTAACAACTTTGCATAAACTATTTTAAAACATACACATAAATATTTCTAAATGAATTCACAAAGCAACTACCAAGAATCAACTGTCCAAATATTATTTATAACGGAAATATGATGTTTATTATAGAATGTAATATTTATATACAAAATAATTAATTATGTACATACCAACTGATGTTTTAATTTTAATATATCAATCAATGACTATATTTGTAATTAAAGTTTACCTACATATTTTCCATCAAAATATTACAATTTAAAAATATGTATTAAAATTATATTGGCTCTTTGTCACAATTTAATTAATTTTAAATATGCCTACAATAGGCACCAGCGGGGATTTAATTATATTTTAATAATTATGCAGCTGTTGACAATTAATAATATTCCTAATATAAAAATATTTATCAGAGCTTTCCAAACTTTCACAATTTTCATATACCCACTTTTTTTAAATAATAAGTACCTAGTATTATCAGTACAGTTCTCATCATTAAAAATGATTCTACAAAAATAAAAATTTACAACCACCGGGTCAGGAGAATCATACTATTGTTAAAATTAAAATAAACCCAACAGTCGTAAAACTAAAAAATTCATTTTACTTAATTGAATAAAAAAACGGAGAAGACACAAGGAAACTTTAAATTGGCGAAACGAAAATACGTACACAAAATAAAAAGCTGTGAGAAGTTTTTACCCAGCGTGGAACGTGACATTTTGACAAATTTGTTTTCAGTTTCTTAGTGGTTGTCGGGGCATTAGCGCATCTACTCAGGGGCACAAGTTACATAAGCCAAAGTGCATTGGATACTTACACTTCGTGGTTGACTCGTAGATAGAGCAGTTTAGCTAGCTGATTAAGAAGTATACCCTGTTCTAGCAAATTAATTAAACCGCATTGTTTTGTATTTTTTTTGTAAAGATTTAATTCAAATTAATGATTAATTAATGGTGTAACAATTTTATAAAATCAAGAAATAACATAAGTATAACTTCGTTAAAATATCTGCAATGTCCAATACCTATACAGACTGCGGCAACTCCAAGTTATTCATTTTGTAATAATATTGGAAAAATGTAATTATTTAAATTAGTTAAGAAATAGTTATTTATAAGTGCGGTAGGGTTAATTTTACAACTCGAGGTCTTATATTAAAGTACGACGCGAAGCGGAGTGCTTTAATAAAACAGAGCGTTGTACAAATACCTAACGCACATATTATGTATTATATTTTTTGGCCGTAATACCTATTTATTTAAAATATCGTATGTTCTATTACAGTCCAGGTGCCAACGACAAAAGTGTGTTTTGAGGTATGAATAAAATTAAAATAGTAAATAGAGTAGGTAGAGGTTTTCTTAAATATTTATCTACCAATTTCAAGTAAAATACGTATATAGGACAACGTTTTAGTTAAGCCATACCGATTTAGAATTCCAAAATACTAACGCGTTTTTAAATTTCTATATATTCATATTTTTTTATAGACGTAAGACAGACCGACAGTTCTAATATGGAAAAATTCCCCAAACAAAAATTGTTTATAAATTATTGTAATTTTTATATAGGTATATGATAATAAATTATGAATATTCATTTAGTAATCTTCGAAACATATCTCCATCAGAAGTATTATTTAAAATTTTCATTAAACAAAATACGTAAGATGATAATTAGGTACGTTCAATGTCCCTAATAAATTAACTGCTAGTTTCTGCAATTATTTTAGATTTGTACATTCGTATTTTAAACCAAAAAAACTCTTAAAAGTTTAAAATGTACTAAACTGAAACAATCATTACTCTAGAAAACTAATAAGACAATAGTATATTACATTACAAGTCACTGCAATGTTTCATTGCAGACGAGGAGGCGTTTGAAGAATGCGAGGATGCGCAGCGTCCGAGTATTTCTTCAAAGCCTCCGAGTCAAGCAAAGACATTTTTATGACGCGTGATGTATTCTATTTTTTTTAAATCGGCAATTAAGCTTAAAATTATAAAAAAAATTAGGTTTGCATAAATCATCAGAGCTGTGACAAATCATCAGAGCTGTCACAAATTTTAGAAAAAGTTGTCATGACAAGTAAACAAAGTTGAAAGTAAAAATGACTAGGCATGAAAATAAAATTTTCATGCCTAGTCATGAAAATCTTACTTTCATGCCGCAAATTAGTCTGGAAATAACGATTTTCATGCCGATTTTGAAAAAAAATATTGTAAAGAAACTTCACTTACTCACTTACTTACTCACTGAATTCACTCAATAACAATTTAAAAACAAAAGTACACCTCATCAACTTAAACCTACTTATAACCTCAAACCTACTCATCATTCACTTCATTGCCCATTGCCATTAAACTTCCAAATCGCAGCGTCACTGCCCGAAGCAACATTCTACGATCACTCGCGTGTCCAGGCAGAGCCACCGTGATCATCGTGCAAAAACACCAGGTCAGGGCGCGAAGATGATTATAGTCGATCGGTAGAGTAACATCGCCGTGATTCACAAACCGAACGTTGAACGTTGAGGTTAGGAGAGCCAGGCAGCGTGAGAACGATGTTTACATGGCCATGTTGAATGAATGAAATGAAGTTATGAATGAACCGGTGTGCGTTGGTGGTGCTATTAATAACGCCAGAACAGAATGAGCGAAATGGTGGACAAGGATGTTATGAAATACTTGTATGTTTCAAGTTCAAGTCTAAGTATTTAATGTTTAAATGATTGCCGTGCTCGTTGCTTTAAACAAGTCATTAACGAGTCTTTATGCTTAGCTCATTTTAATATCTAACATTTTTAAACATAAATTTAATTAGAGATTATGACACTTACATGTAAATGCTTTTCTTAATTTTGGAAAATGAGAACTTGAAATTGTACAGTAAAGTTTAAATTAAATATTACAATATAATAGTTTAATAATAGTATTATATCTATTACTTAAATATATTTAAAAAAGTATAGATGAATCTCTTCGTACAAATTGGAAAAAAATTGATGTTCCGTTTTCCCCTTTTTCTAACTTTAAAGGCCGATATCTCAAAAACTAAGCGAGTAATCGAACTCTAGTCTGCTGCATTGTATTTCTAACACTTAAATTAACTTATAACCAAATTTTCAGAATTTTGAAATTTTTTGACCACCCAAAAACCAACCATCCTTGATTTCTCAAAAATGGTTCAATATATCGACTTAATTTATTCACCAATGAATTCCTCGCGTCGAATTACATATGTGTACCAATTTTCAGCTCAAAATTCCGACGGGTACAAGATTTATCACGGTTTCCCCATTTTTAAAGATTTTTTCGACAATGTTGGATACCTACTCACAATCGGTTTGTATGTGCGTTTAAGTATACCTTCCAAGTTACAATTTTCTTAATTAAAACATTAAATATTAAATTAATGCCTTTGATTTTTTCTCTAGCTATTAGAACTCATGGTTTCTTCTAATGTAATAACATTCAATTTTAATCAAATGTTTATACTTAAAAAATAAATTATTATTATGTTCATGGCAGTGCTCACGTTACATGGTATGAAATAAATTAGAATTTCCCATTTCCTTTTACAAAGTATTTATTTTTGAACAAATACTAAATAATAAAGGCAATATACTTCCAAGTTTAACAGTAATAGTTTCTTTGATCTAAGATCAAGAGCAATCTCATTTACATAACTATGTTTATTTTTAACTTATATGTAAATCATCTGCAAGAATCTTGTATTTGCGGTTCGCCTATCTAAGTAGTAAAGCTATTTGAACGAACCTCATGGGATATAATATTATAATAATGATGAATATTATGTAAGTATGGAAACTTTCATTTACTTTTTTATTTAAATTGTTTCTTTTGACCACCAGTATAATTTTCCAAATACAATTTAGAAGTTCTGTTATTATTATCAAAATGTTGAAAATTATGTACCTATGTCACAAAAAATTATCTAAGAAATCAAATGTTGAAGCCCGTAAGTCGATATCTTTCTTTATTCGAAAATAAAAGCTGTTTTTGTTTGAAAACACAAAATTACGCTTTTATTGAAAATGACAAGAAATTGTATAAATATGTTTTCACGATTTTCTCGAAAACTGTACTACTTACAGAAAAAATAGATATATCATTTTATAGCAAATTATGCTCTACAATATTCTATGTAAAAAATTTTCTCGTAATATTAACCATACGAAATAAATAAAGAAAACTAAAAATGGCGGGCATTTTTTTAAAATGTCGCACTTTGGCACCACTTCTTATATGAAAGAGAATAGTTTAATTAACATGTATGCCAATTTTCACACTTTCACAAAATGCATATTAGTTTTGTCCTATAATCGCCGGACTAATTGGATTGGATTGTCAAAACCAAGTAACTTTAGTTCAAAACTATTTCCATCTCTGTTAGTTCCAATGATTGAAAGTAGTTTTTTCTAGTAGGACGTAAGCTGGCGTAAACTATATGACCAAAATATACAAATAAACAATTTTGAAATTTGGTGTATTGTTTGCGTGAACGCATCGGTCCCATCATCACGCGAACGCCTGATTACAGTTGAATGTGCAGTGTCACTGCAAGTGCATCTTCAGAGCCCGCGGACCGTGCAATCAATTACGGTTTTTGTGAACGGCTGCCCCTGTTCGAGCCACGGAGCCGCTCTTCGGTGTCGTGGTTTGTAATTGAAAGCCACGCATCCAACTTCGATTAATGCTCGAGCTCGCCTTCTTACCGCTCACATACTCGCTGGCTATGTTTGAACTCCAAGACATCTACATCGATTAAAATGTTAATTGCGAAAATATAATTGCTTTTAAACTTCGCTGGCACTCGCTGAATTTATAAATAACACTTGATTGGTTTGTCTGCACTGAATATGTTCTTTTAATGTTGCATCTACAATGTTGCTGGTAGTTTTTGCTGAAATTTTATAATCGCGGCATGTAATTATTTTAATAACAATTTTTGTTGTTTTTAATAAATACCTTATGCCAGTGAGAAAATAGTCACTTAAAAGAAAATATTAAACCCTACATATCCAGCAGAAGCTAGATTATAAGAGTAATAAAGGTAAATATTACATTTAAATTAAAAATACAAAAATATTTATTTTTCAAGTAAAAGTAATGACGAATTTACTACTTGCTTGTTTGAAAGTTAAATTGCGAAATTGCGACATGAGTTTACCAAAAAAATAAGTTCACCCGGAGAAAATCTTTTCCTAAAAAGTGTTCTGAAAATAAAGCATGTGCTAGAAATTCTCATCATCTATAAATGTCGTTCAAACGAGGAGACCAATTATTTTTATAAAATATATAAAGCTAGTGATCTTAAGTGTATTTTATAGAAATAATTAAGTTTCCCAGCATGAACGGTATTGACAGTTTTTTGATGACAGTTAAGCACTTGTTCTATTTTTAAGATAATTACACTCCTATACCGTGAGTTTTATTTAACGTGAAACATGGGATCTTTCTTATCCATGGTTACGAATTTGACAGCAATGTATTAGAGCGTTTCATTTAAAATTGAACATAGCAAATGAAATATGTATGTATTTCTAATCATTTTAGATATGAAAAAAGTTGCAAGAAATATAAACATTTAATCGATATTTTTTCAGAATAAAATTTATAACAAATTCTCAAATACACGAAATAAATCAGATAGGTACTTGTCTGAGGCTAACATCTACATTATACTAACGTATCATTTGCACCTTTTCTTCAATTATACTTATTTTCAACAACACAACCCTAATTGACAGGTAATATTTACTTGATAATGACAGCCTATGTTCTATTTTAAATGAATCGCTCTAATACATTGCTGTCAAATTCGTAACCATGGATATGAAAGATCCCATGTTTCACGTTAAATAAAACTCACGGTATATAAAATAAGCCATGAAAACAGTTTTGTTTTTCGTTTATTACAGCGGATAAAAAAATCGGATAAAGTTTTATTTATCTTTTAATGATTGTCATCAACAGCTAAAAAATTTTAAAAATCGGTATCATGTTGCTTTGAAGAACAAAATCAAATTAAAAAGTCAAGAAGCTGTCAATGTTATTCGCTAAATTACCATACCAAATTACACTCGAGACTCGAGGTATTTATGTTATTAGGATAAACATGCATTTTATAAACTCAATCCAATTTTTATTGTCAAATTTAGGCAACCAAGTTTTTGTGAAAAATAATGTTTAGGTGTCCGATAAAATAAATACCTGTAGTGTAATTACAATATAAAACATTTAAGAAAAATATACCTAGTTTTTGAATTGAGAGGAATTAATTTTTTAAAGTTATTTTGCAAAATATCTAACTCACTAAGATTAATTTTTGTACTTTTCCCATAACATTGTAATTTAACGATACCTTCATTGAAACAATAATGTTTATAATATACATATAAATTCAATACGATTAATTTCTGTTTCAGTAAAATATAAAAATAAAATTGAGAAAAAATATAGTTTACCGCGTTCCATTTTATCGTCTAGGTGTTGATAATGACGCGAAGCTACTTAGAAGTGAATACTTCTGCACCTATAAAGCGTAATGACGGATGCAAGGACACGCCAAAACAGTGTACTGTCCTTGAAAAGCATAATTAATTATTCCGGATTGGTTCACAAGCTTTCAGTTCCCCCATTTCAGAAGTAACCAAAACACCCCTTATCGCCTACTGACAGTCAGCGCATGGACAATCGCTCACAACTAATAATAGCAAAAGCAAACAAATTCCACAAAATCCAAATCCGCATGCTAAATTTACCTACTACGAAAAATCATTGATTAAAGGATTTGTACCCTTAAATAAAATAAAGTGATTCTGATTATGTAACTACACCCCAGTGAGAATCTCTTCCCCCAGGATGTTGCGTTGTAGGGTTGGCACCAATGCAACACTTACCAACCATGAGCGCCCGCAAACAAATTGCTGGCCAAAGCAAAACTTGGACATCGTTGTAAACATCAAATAAATAAATAAAAACTTAATACTAACAATCCACAACTGTCTGTTTCAAAACACCTAGACCAACTGTATTCGAAATTCCTATTCAACAACTAATACATAGTAGTTTAATTAAATGTCTGGTTATCTAATCTGTATGTTATTTTGTTCAATTAAGTGACAAATCACTATACATTTCGTCATAAGAAGAAACAATTTTGAATTTTTTGATTTTTCAGCTATTCTTTTGGGTTTTATCAAAAAAAAATTTTTTTGTTGGATTAACATTGTCGTGAACAGAGCTGGGCAACTATCGAAATCAAAATACTTAAGTTTAAGTACCAGTACTACCTACGGTCAGTACTTGTTACCAAGTATATATAGTAAATCTTCACGGTACTTAAGTGAAGTATAAGTTTTTCTTATAAGTACTAAAAAATAAGTATTTTACAAGTAACAGTATTTAAATTAATATAATAAATTGCATTGTTTGTAACCTTATTACCTTGTATCATTAACTTTTTTTATCGAGGAAGATTAGTTCACAGTAAAAATGTCGTATTCTGTCACTATGGTCGCAGGTTGAACAGTATAATTACTTAAACTATTGAAAAAACTTAAGTACTTGTACATTATTTCAGTATTATTGAAAAACATAAGTAAGTAGGTATTTAATAAGTACTTCAAAATTATTTACGATTATGAAATGAAAATAAGTCTCAAGTACAAGTTTTTATTTTAGTACTTACAATTTCAAAATAGAAAGTACCCAAAAAATATTTATACTTATGTACAAGAGTTGACGAGTTTTAAGTACTAGTTGTTATTAAAAATTGATTAAGCACCTAAATACTCTGGTCGTGAATGGAATGTCATGGAAATATTTTCAGAAAAAATTTCTAGGAGAGCCGACTCCCTCCTCGGTCTCGACAGCCCCTGTGGACGCCTATGTTAACAACTCCGAACTAACTCTGTATCGGACCCCACCGAAACGCGTTCGGAAATTTAACGATAACGAATTATTGCACTTCCTTGCTCTAATCTTAATCGTACATGAGTTGACACCTCGAGCTGTACAACGTAATAGGAGACTGTAAAAACTGTCAGTACGTTCTGATAGCGCAGATACAACTAAATCATAGTTTAGAACGATGCACGTTTATGAATCTAGCACAGATGTGTAGATATTTGAATGCCTGGTGAAAATTTGCTTACGAGAGGGCGACATGACAGTAGTAAATAATGGTGGGGGTGAAGAATATTGTGGAGGAGGTTTAATCCGAAATTGACAGATTTGATTTCCGATAATTTTTATCTGTTTCGCAACAGCGAAATAAGAACGTATTTTAGTGTTTTAAATATATGTCTTATTGAAAATTGTACGTATCTTGATTCATTTATACTTTAAATTTCATTTATCTATAGCATATCATAATTATAACCTATCAATAATTAAAATTATTTTCTTGAATAATAGCCTAACTTCTGCAATTCAGTCAGGTTTTATTTTCTTTTAATCGATCTCTACCTGTTCAAGAACTCCAGTTAGGTCTTCTTCAAGAGCTGTATTTATAGTTGAAATTTTTTTGCAGAGGAGTCACGTCATCAAAACATTAGAAAATAAACAATAACTGTAGTAATGACCTAGTGATGTTAAATGAATAAAATAAATACTACTTTTTTGCATACTATAAGAATAGTGCATTTTCATTAAATTTACAATAATAATAAAGCCGAACATAATGTTTTTAATGCATTTTTAATTTATTTCAAATAATTGTAGTTTGTTTTTTCTCCACACATTGGCATTACTGAATTAAGAATTGTGTTTAGTGTTGTACGTTTACATGACATTCATATTTTTTCTGTAACGCTATAGAGTTCTAACTGGAAATATATTAAATTTTACAATGATATTTAAATATTAATCGTCTAATAATTCAATTAAATTAATCGAAAAATAAGCATCGCATGTAAATTTAATAATGCAACATACATTACATTTTTTAAATTTAAATTAGTATACTATGTAAATCTAGTATTCCGTGATGTCGTTATCTGGTTCCGTGACGTCATTATTTAGTGACCAACATTGATGACGTGACTCCTCTCCAAAAATTTTTTACTATAACAATTTTATTTTTTAATAACTAATAATTACAAATATATATTTGACTTTGGATAGATGGATGGATAATATTACCAAAATTTAATGGGTTCTTAATATAAAATTTGGTAATTTAATGTTTGATATTTTTTGAGATACCGTTGGAAAAAAATCATTAGGTACATACAAACAAACACACACAGACATCATCTCGAAAATAGTAAATTCGTACCTATTCCAGAGACCATGAAACGTGCTTATCCACTAAAAACTTATACTCGAAAATTTTGATCCATTACCATACCTCTCTTGTAGAATATGAGGCGATAGGTAACATTTTTTTCATTTTTGATAATCCAATGGTTTCTCCAATCAATACTATCAGGCTTCTGATATCCGGCATTCCATTAATTGACGCGAATGCGATAAATTATCAATCGAGTAATAATCGTATTAATCGTGTAAGATAATCGGCAATAACGATTAATCAGAAAATGACGATAGTCTGCGATTATGATTAATCGTAATCGTTTCATCACTATTTAAAATGTTTACAGAGTCGTTGTAACCAGGTAATAACACTGAATTAATTTAAACTTTTTAAAATGCGAATTTCTTTAAAATCCTGCTATATGTATTATTCTTTATAAGAACATAACTTTAATTTACGAGTAGGTAGTATATTATTCTGGTATATTATCTTCATTTATTCTGCATTAAAATCTTCCTGCGGTTCCTGCTATCCGCTATATGGTGCTTGCACCATTCAGTACTATCTACAATACCACAATAACAAATAGCAACCATTTTGAACCTGTCAGTAAAGTTTATTTTATTTAAAACATATTTGTTGTATTTGACTGATACCCATCATAAAAATATTCTGGCTCCTCTTACAACAACATAAACATATCACTGTAAGCAATTCAGCAATATTCAATCAGTAACTGGCATCATACTCATACCGTGGTTACCTTTAACACCGTGAGAGCCGTGTAAATTGTTCGTTCTCGGTCAGCTAGCAGGAAGTAGTTAACAAGTCAAACACAAAACACACGTTGGAGACGCCACGCCACAGCAGCAAGAAGAACACTACACATGCGACTGTTTGCTGCCATTGTTGTTCCAACAGTGACATCATTGTTCAAGTCTCTGGGAACAACTCACAACTCGCTAAATTTAAACTGTAATTAGTCGCCTGGAGATTTTTGCGTTTGTTTGTGGTTGGTTTTGTGGAGAGTTATATAGAAATAATGTTTATTTTATGCAGTTTGCAGTTTTGTGATTATTTATTTTGTGACAGTTTTAATTTGTTATGTATTATTGTGTCAACTGTTTTATATTTATTTATACAATGCATTTCGAGTATTATGATTGCACTAAAAAAATATTTGAAATATGAGTATTTTTACTGTGATTTTTTCTGGATGAATATCAGTTTCATGAAGTTTATTTTTATGTTTCATACATTATATAACTGTCTACATAATGGTTTTATTTTAGTTCATAAAACAATGCATTAAAATATTAATTATGTCATTCATATTCCAGTTTTTTTTGGAGAGATGTTATTCTATTTTAAATCTATAGACTAGAAAAAACAGGCGCAATAACCTACATTACGGAATGTGTTTCGTACACTGCTTAGTACCTCTGTCTTAACCTGAAATTTAAGATATATTTCTGTATTTAGTAAAATGACTAATTTTTGATTATCATTAAATATACATAATAATAAACGAATCAATCCATTTGAGCTCCATTACAATAATTAAATATGTAAATACATACCTCATAAACAAAGATAAACTAAAAGTATCCAACCTAACCTTTTTACCTTCCGCTTACCAATAAAGGAAGGTATTGGAATCATGCTAAAAATCGGGTAGTGAGTTTTTAGTGGATGAGCACGAATTAGGGTCCTTACAATTCATTTTTGATAGTTTCACGATGATGTCTGTATGTATGTGTGTAGCTATGTTGTCAGGGCCGGATTTCTGTCAGTCGGATAACTCAAATACGAATTACCCAAAAATTTTGATATTTGGTATTTAACATTTGTATATAAATTGGAAGAACCCATTAGATTTTGGTACAAATATCTTCACCGGAAGTGATATTTTTTGAAGATTGAAAAGATTAATTGTCAAAAATTTATATAAATTTGGATAAATATAGTATTTATTTGTAATAAGAATAAGAGGCAAAGTTATTTGCAACTTACGTTATAAAAAAATTGTCTTTATCTGGTAGCATCAAAGAACTGCAGTAAAATTTAAAAAATAAATTTATCAAATAAAACGTTGAAATCTTGTAATCCATGTTCGACTGAATTTTGTTTCTATGTAAAAAATATTGACAGGTTGACATACTAGTGCTATATGTCATAAGTAAGATATTAAATGTAGTAATTGAACGGAGGATGGGTTCAGCACAGAAGAGTTTTCCTGTGAATGAATCTTTTTATTCAGATGATGCAAATTTCTGTGTTTCAATATTTTAGATTTTTATTTGTATATTTTAAATGGGCACCGGATTGTACGTATACATTTCTGTTTAAAGTCTAGATATGGCGGAAGGTTGTGTGATGGCCACGTCAGATTTTTTTATATTGACGATATCGTAATTTAAAAAATATAAACTATTCATAAATTTCAACAGAAATGTAATATTATGGAAAACTTTTTCAACACCCATGAATTCAAAAATCAAACGTTACACCCCATTTCCTAAAACTGTAGTAGCAAAACATTCAAAAACACAAATTACTGGTAGAATTCATGAATAAATCACAGCCATTACGCATATACGCCAACGTTTCACTTTCACCCTAGAAACTATCACATGCAGACTCGAATAATCCAATACTCGCAGGCGTAAACACTTTAAAATTTACATAAATCATAATAAAAACAACCCCTGCAGTTCCACGCGCATGCGTCGAGTGAAGAGTGTTGGGAATCCCCTCATTACTCGGACCCAAATTAAATGAGAGTGGTAAACGACTAAAACTTGCAGTGAATCTACGAAGTACGAATGTTAGAGCGATGTGGGGTTCGCAGAGGTGATGATTGATAAATTTGCGACGGTGGCGCCCGCCAGAAGACACGACAAGTGGGGATGACGAGGACTAGGGATGTAAACGACTGAATCAGTTCATGAGCGGCGACATACACAAGGAAGAAGCTAAAATACAGTCTTGAATCTTTAAAAACCATAAAATCCATGGTTTGGTAATACATTTAAGGCGGGAATGTAGCTGTATGAGAAAGAGGTAAAACAGTGCTCTACGGTTTGTATAATATTGAATCTAATACTAACGTAAGATCATTAAAAAAAATTTACGACAATATAATATTCATTCTACAGTGCGACGCATAGATTTTTCCAAATTATTTCATAGTATTGTTTTAAAAAAAATGCCGAATAAAGAGAAAAATACTACTTTTATGTGTTTAATTTAGGGCATTTTAAATACAAAATCTATTAAAATGCATGCGTCGCACTGTAGGTAACATGTTATACAGTATATAAATAACGAGTTTGATTATTTCTTTTGTCTTATAAATACAATATCATACAAATACGATGACACTTTTAGAGCGCGTTCGCTATTGCTGCCTTTGTTCGACACACTAAATCTATATATATCTCTCCTTTTTCTCGACGAAATCGTGGACAGCTACAATCCGGCCTTAAGGTTGTTTTCCTAAGGACCCAAAATTCAAGACTATATAAAACTTTTTTGGATCCAAATGAACCTAGAAATATTATCACTTCTGGTGTTCTGGTATTTTGAGTTTTAATTATTTAAAATAGTTGTCATGAAATAATTAATGTGCACACTAAATAATATAATAATTATTACATTTAATGTGGTGCTTGTTTCGTTCATCCCTTTCTAAACTCTTAAACAATAACCCTTGCGAGACTAAAACATTCTATTCTTAATAAAGCCACTATAATAATTAAAGACAATTTTGAAGATGGTTTAAATTTAGGTGCGTTCGGAAATTCAACACCGTGTGTACTTTTTAAACAATTTTTTTTATCTCAGTCAGTGTAGATTTAACGTAAACTATAATTTTGGCGTTAAATTAAAAATGAAATGAAACGTTTTAGAGTGGCTCTATGTTTCATATTTGGAACAAATTATCTTGTACAAGTTAGTTTAGAATTAATCACATTGTAAATACAATTTACAATAATAATTGCAGTACTTAGGTATAAAAGACGCAGATTGATAAGAGTTATAAAAATATTTACCAACAAAATATAACCTTTCTTTAAAAATAATGAGTGTGTTCGTAGGAGTTACAATATAATGCAGCGATTATAATTATGGAAGAAAAATAAAATAAATTTATTTCTATAAATTCTGATAAAAGAATAAGCCAGATTATTTTGTGTTGGCGATTGGCGTAGGTAGTATTTCTTTTTGTGAACTTATTGAATTGTAATGTTTATAAAAATATAAAAAAGTATATTGCCCCACTTGACAAAATAAAATCCCCAGAACATTTCACGAATGTGAACATCCCGGCTTGTTACTTGCTATATTTGCCCATTAACATCCTAATAATATCTTTGCGATTGCTAATGTCCGCCCTTGGTAACATTATCTATGTTACATCCAAATGTTGTAATTTGGTAATAATATCACAATTATGCATCCCATGTAATTCTCTGAGATGTTTGTATTGAGTATGTAATTTTTGATCGTACTCAGGATGTGGCTACGATAGACTTACGTAACATCACTTAAAGTACAAGAATAAGATATTTTTAAACATCCAATGGACGATTCATGTCAAGTGGGGCGGTTACCAAGAATTGTAAACTTCAATTCAATTTGCCAACAAAGCAATATCCACAACTAAAACTAAAATAAGTCTGAAATCAATCTAAAACTGATTTGAAAGTTATAAAACTTTTCTATTTCCCTAGAACTGGTCGTGTACGCCACTGGCGATAGTGGATGCAACGCACACTGCGGTAGAGAGAGAAGCTCTGTTCGGGCCCCAGCTGTGATTGAACCATTTCGCCAATAACTGAGAATAACACGGTATTGAATTTCCTGCAAGGGAAGAATTCTGCTGCCTCTGCTGTATTGCGGACTAGGTTGCTGGTTTTGTCCCGGTTCCAAATTAACTAGTGTTCCAGAAGTGTTGCAATCTTCTGCATTGTATGTTTGCAGGACTAGATTCATAGATCGGGCAGATGGTGCTGGTATTTTCAACTAGATGAAAATTATTTTACTATGAAATTTAGTGTTCTCTGCCCGTAATTCACAGATGCCTAAATTAAAATTAGGGGAGAGTGTTGTCCGCATGTACCTTTGGACAACATCAATTTCAGCCGCATCTAGTATTAAATATACTAATTTCAAGTAGAATTGGACAACACTGTTGAAAATAAAGTGATACACGTTGTTTCAAGACTCTTGCATTTATTGTTCAGTTACTGAAGATGAATGTTTTTTTCAGAGGGAAATGTATTTTTGATCGTATGTTGCATTTGGAAGTACCTATTAGGTACCTTTCATTGTCTGATCGTCAAGTGTATACATTGTTAATTCTTCGAGAAATACTTGCATTGATATTTAAAATTTAATGAAACAAATACTGCATTATATTTAATAAAAATATTTGCTTAGTTGTGACAATAATTTTCTTGTACCCTTGGACATGGTTTCAAAGTTATGTCTTCGAGGATATAATTTTATGTAACGCGTACGGTATAGACTTTAAATCGTATAAAATAGGATCAATTTATTTCTCTTTCCAAACTCAATTATATTTCTTTGAATAAATATGAGTAACATAAAAATTTATAAATACATTCGTTTAAAAATACTAGTATATAGTATAAAAAATTAGTTTCTGTTCGTTTGATTTTTTCTTTTTTCTTTATATTTTGTGTCCCGAAGTACAACCAGCTCTGTTCCAAGGTACAACACCGCATTGTACCTCGGGACAGTTATATAAGATTCTACTAATATTCTTTCAAATATTATCACAATAAAAATAATAGTTATTAACAAAAATTAGTTGTTCCTTAATGTACAATCATTTTCCGAAAAACTCATCACAAAAAAATATAGAACAAAAAATGTAATTTTTGTCCCAAGGTAGAACACCTTACCCTATATTGTAGATATTCCAGGATGAATCAATTATTGTTTGTGGTACCTAGTAAGAATTTATTATACAATCGCCTTTTGCTGAAGAACATATAGCTATTTTTGAGAAATTTTATTGTGCTGATAATAAAATATGCATCAGTTAACCAGTTGATAAGAGAACATCAAAATTTGTCTCCTGAGTAGTGATGCGAACTTGTATTTGTTCGTCTGTACATACCAGGACCATTGGGTCTATTCTGTAACTAGAGATAACTCTTTGTCATCAATGTTTTTCGTCGATAGTTAAACGAAGTCTTATACAATAAAAGAAACAGTTTAATCACTAATCATCAAGTGAATCATGGTATATTCCATATCAAAAATATCTATTTACGATTTTGCTTTAAAGTGGCTAACATTTTTCAAAGTTCAAATAATAACTATACCTACTTATCGTGTTTCCACTCACTAGCTATAAAAAATAATGTTACAATCATCTAGTTTTTCAATTAACATGGTGTTGGTCTTCCCCAAGCAGTGACAGATTTCATTAAACACGAAAATCTATTGACAAAATGACATTTTTACCCTAAAGGTTGTGTGAAGTCCCCAATGCGCAACGCACTCTCAGTTATTATCGGATTATCAGCACCTGCAATACCATCACCGTATTTCATCTGCGTCCAAAACTGATTTAATGCAATGATTACCTTCTTTCATTTCGACGAGATGGAGATGAAACTAAGGGAATTTGTAACTATACACTAAAAAGAGATTACTCCAGAGTTTCTAAAACTCATTATTGTTGATAAGGATTGAAATTGAATTATTGTCTCTTGAAATTATTTTATACCACCAGAAGCATTATCATATTCGCCAGTTCCTATAAGTCCTAGTTTACTAGAGATTTTATAAAAATAATTCTAAAGCTAGTTTGACATTATTATCAATATCAATTTGTTTTCTACTTCTTCATGACCTAACTCATTCAATTCCGTCTCAATTTATTAATCAATTTCCTGAATTAAATTATAAAAAAAACTAACTAAAATGATCATAAGAACCTAGTTAGCCACAATCTAACTGTAGTTATTAATATTTAAAATAAAAAAATTATGTAAAAATGGAATGGGCAGCCAGGTGCACTATATGACCGGCTGTGATTCAGGCAACTCAGGTTCGAATTTAATTATGTAAACATTAAAGTTTAATTGAACAAAAATGTCTTCTGTGATATACTCTCGACTAACAATCATGAGAAGCCGTGAAGTAATATTTGCACACACGATTAAGATATCTATACAAATAATTCCTAGAATACTCTCGATTTTACTTTTTCTTCTATTCTACTCAGTTTCCCACTGCTGTACTTCCCAAAACTAGCCAGAAACTCGTACTTTGCCGCATCCTAGGTATGCAATATCATTTTGAAGTTGAAAATATTGTAAAAGTGTTTTCGTTGCGAGTAAACTGTCAGGTTATTATAGACTTCAAGAGAAAGCTTTTTTAAATATTTAATAGAAAAAGAATGGATCTTACAAATATGCAATTTAAAATATTAAAATTAATTTCTAATCATGAGATACACCCGTGTAAAATTTGCATAATTGGAAATTTGTATAATCATGTACAATTTTTTATTATAATTTTAAAAATGCACAACAACACTGTTAATTAATCAAGTTATTATCCTTGCTAGAATGAAATTTTACCATTATTGTACTGGCTACATAACACTCGCTACGTTAGTACATTTTATAGTAGATTTTAGGAGGTAGACGGGTCTCTCACAAAATGTACGAAAATATCATTCATTTTTAATATCTTTATGTATTTATTGATGATATATCGTCACCTTAGTATCATAGTGTCGTTTGTGCAAGTTTTGAGAAAAAGACAAAAAAAAACAATAATTTTAAAAACTTTTTCTGTTACAACTGTTATAAAGACGTATGTTACAAAGCCACAAAAACACAATATGATGTAACGTACGACTTTATAAATCGGTCGCTTTTTGGATAATGTCACATACGATATTTGTTAAACTTTGAAAGGCGGGATTCTATTTTTACCTTCCGCTTACCTGTAAAGAAAGGTATTGGAATCATGCAAAAAATCGGGTGGTGAATTTTTAGTGGATGAGCACGAATTAGGGTCCTTACAACTCATTTTTGATAGTTTCACGATGATGTCTGTGTGTTTCCGATCCAAGTGTGTGTGGTCAAGGGGTGTTAGTTGCATAACTCAAATACGAATTACCCTAAAATTTTGATATTTGGTATTTAACATTTGTATATAAATTGGAAGAGCTCCTTAGATTTTGGTACAAATATCTTCATCGGAAGTGATATTTTTTGAAGATTGAAAAGGTTAATTGTCAAAATTGTATATAAATTTGGAAAAATATAGTATTTATTTGTAATAAGAATAAGAGGAAAAGTTATTTGCAACTTACGTTATAAAAAAATTGTCTTTATCTGGTAGCATCAAAGAACTGCAGTAAAATTTAAAAAATACATTTATCAAATAAAACGTTGAAATCTTGTAATCCATGTTCGACTGAATTTTGTTTCTGCGTAAAAAATATTGACAGGTGAGACGGGTGACAAGTTGGCATACTAGCGCTATATAAATCCTAAGTAAGATATTAAATGTAGTAATTGAACGGAGCATGGCTTCAACACAGCAGAGTTTTCCTGTGAATGAATCTTTTCATTCAGGTGATGCAAATTTCTGTGTTTGAATATTTTAGATTTTTATTTGTATATTTGTATATTATACCGGATTGTACGTAAACATTTCTGTTTAAAGTCTAGATATGGCGGAAGGTTGTGTGATGGCCACGTCAGATTTTTAAATTACATACGACGTTTTGTCAGTATATAGAGCGTCAAAAATAACATAAGATGTTATTTAAAACCCGAAAACACGAAAACTTTACATACGACCTTATGATACTAAGGTGACGATATTATCATCCTATGTCTGTGATTTGTTTCGTAAACGAAGCGCAACACTTACTAGTGATATGTTTGCAAAAACATTTGTTGTGCCACTGCCTGCCAAATCACAAATCACAACCACCCTGTCGCATTCTGCGTTGATTATGTGCATCAAATCATTCCGACTTTGTCAACTCGCCGCATTCACCGTGCTTGTTCTTTGTGCGCTTACCCTTCGCTGCTTCGCTTTAAACTCGTCTCGGTGCTCAGTGCATTCGCAGTGGATGAGGACGGTCCTTATCACCGATCAGGCCCGCTCTATCAATCAATCTTAACGTCAGATTTTCTTCCGACATCCGTTAGTGATGTTTGCTGGCATGTCGGATTAGGGACTTCGCGACTGCAGTGGTACGACTACAGGGATGAAGGTATTGGTATTTGTAGGAGAGGATGTGGGGATGGTCAGTGCGAGGGTAGACCGTGAGCTCTAATTTCCGTTCTGTCGGATGTGTATTATCATTGTTTTACGCGTTGGAATTACTGACAGCATGCCCTAAGATCATTTCACTAAAACGTTGTTTAGTTACTTTTAACATTTCGCGCAGGAAAAAATTTACAAAAATTACATGAAATTTTTGAAATGGTAATAATCAGCTGTGGTTCAATTTCAATTTCTCAATTGCTACTGTCATCACACATTATTATCAAGAAAAACCTATTTTGAATAAGAATAGGGGAAGGTGTTCACATTGGGACAAAAATTACATTTATGTTCTATATTTTTTTATGATGAGTTTTTCACCGCATTGTACCTCGAGACAGTTTGCCATTTTTATTTCTTATATAAGATTTTACTATTATTCTTTCAAATATCATCACAATAAAAATGACAGTTATTAACAAAAGTTAGTTGTTCTTTAATGTACAATCATTTTCCGAAATACTCATCACAAAAACATATACCTATGTGTTGTAATAGATAACAATATTTTTTATCTAGATAAAGATAAAGATAACTTACTTTATATTTATCTAGATAAGATAATAGATAACCATTGAAAAAATTATCTAGATAATAGATACAAGATAAATCATTATTATCTAGATAATTATTAGATAATTTATAGATAATATTAATAAATATAAAGGACATGTTATACAATAAAATGCGATACCAGCTGGAGAGCCGAAAGCGTTGCAAGCTTGTGCGATGTATGTGTGCACAGTTTGATTATATTTGAATTCGATAAAAATTACAATTGAAAAAAGTTGCTTATATTTTACTAAAATTATTATCTAGATGATAATTAAAAAATAGATAAAGATAATTTGTAATTTTATCTAGATAAGATAATAGATAAATAAGAAAAAAATTATCTAGATAAAAATATATTATCTAGATGATTTATCTAGATAAAATTATCTAGATAAGTTATAACACTGCCTATAACAAAAAATTTAATTTTTGTCCCAAGGTAGCACACCTTCCCCTACTAGTACATAACTTTTAGAAATATTGGAAAGTAAACAATTGATACTAAGTACTACAACATGCAATAAAATTAAGAAATCTAGAACGCTTAGCACATTAACGTTATAGCTATTAGCACCCCATCGCCATTATACTATTATATTTATTGTGAATTAGTTCCCATGGTCCTCCCGGCCACAGTAATGTAACGTGACGTTTCGCCCGCGGGTGACAGGGGAAACAATCAATCAGTACGATCAATCATGTAATTAGGTATCGAGAATGAAATGTGCTGAAGCGACTGTTTGTACAGCTGACCTTTCACCAGCTGAATTTTGTAAAACGTGTGAAATTTTAATGAGTTTGTTTGCTGCTGTAAAATAAATGCAGCCATGGGGTCTGTTAGTATGCTTTAATTTTGTGTGTATCATTATTGTATCGTTCTATTTCAACTAGAAAAATAAAATATAATTGTTATATATTATATGCATGCATATTATTGAGCATATTGATATTTGTTTATAGATACTACGATTAATGGAAAAAGTTATAAAAAGTATAATTTTTTGTATATTTTGCATATTTAAACGTGATCTATAAACTGTGACGATAAGGAAAGGTGGCAATTCCCGGGCACGTGCTACTCGTATTAGAGCATCTTCAAAACTGCCGATATCCGAATCACACCTCACCTAGCACGTAATCCCAGATTTGCCCAAGTGTACTAACGTAATCGAATAAGCAAACACGATCATAACTTTATTAGCACACTTGCATCCTATCATTAATTTATTATTACAATCATCATGATTGCTAACCTCCATTCCGCTAGCGGTACCAACTCACAAAAAAAATTTAAATACCTATGGAAAATTATAGGCTAATTATAGGCTAATTAAATGCCTCATTCCCCAATTTTAGGCTCTTTAATTTTTTTTGCAATAAAAAGTTCCGCTAGCGGAAGGAATGCCAGCGGAACTTACGGTAGTAACAACATAAACTTACTGGAACTTAGTTGATAATTAAAGGCTATTTATAGGCTCCACAATTGACGTCTCACTATCCCAGTTGGACCTTGTCCCCGGCTAACGGCTCACTGTAGTCCCAAAGGCGCGCGCAGCGCAAGTTGGAGCGCGGAGCGCGCAGTCCTCGAGTTATTTTTTAAAGTGTGCCGCAGGCTAACCTAAAAACATGGTTATACCAAAACCATTGTTTCAGTGCCACTGACAATTTTTCGTTGTCGGTACTCTCGGCTACTTCCCCTCAACAAGTATCTTAAATATTTATTTAAGACATTGTCCTATATAAAGTTTATATATACCATTCTGGAGCCTATAAATAGCCTTTAATTATCAAGTAAGTTAAAATAAGTTTTTGTTGTTACTACCGTAAGTTCCGCTGGCATTCCTTCCGCTAGCGGAAGTTTTTATTGCAAAAAAATTAAAGGGCCTAAAATTGGGGAATGAGGCATTTAATTAGCCTATAATTAGCCTATTATTTTCCATATTTTTTAAAATTTTTTTTGTGAGTTGGTACCGCTAGCGGAAGGGAGGTTGACTGCTAACCCCGACAAATATATGAAATATTTTTAATATTACTGATTAAAATTAAGAAAGTAAATGGTTAATTTAAAAAACCAGATATTTGATGCATACATTTTTTGTTGTTGAATATTTTCCTAATAAATTCTAAAAGCGAAGCATTTAAGTTACCTATACGTTTACGTTTCCTTATAGTAATTTTGTTTATTTGGAATAGGCTAACCTGTGTTAAATTGAAGATGTTGCTTCTTTCTTTGGTTCGTTGTAAATTTGTAATAGCGGGATTTGAAGTAGGGGAGACCGGGGATGAAAGTAACAGAGGTAGGTTGTAACATCGCCTATAGTTTTCGTAGTTTTTGGTAAATGACACTATAAGTGCTATTATAGCATTTAAAGACATGAATCTGTCGACACGAAGTAGAGTTTTGCCATTGTCGTTGAAAATACGTTCAAGACAAAATTAGTATCTGCTTTTCGGCTGAAAGTAAATTCGCTGTGTTTTCTTATGAGTGGTTTTACCAGAAGCTCTTGAATAATAATCAAAATGTAAGTAAATAATTTTAATCTATTTTTAGTTAGCTATCAATCGGCATGATACAATTCACCACTAAAATTGTGGTTATGTGTAATTTTCCTCTAAACTTCTTTAGTTTACATTCTGTCTCATGTGTTGTGAACCCTATTAATGCAGTTTGCCTGGGGAGCAGTGGTGCAGTGTCTCCAATGTAAATTATGGACTCATGTTAACTGTGTTAAATTTAAAAAAATGTTCTTATGTAGAATTTACGACTCAGATGATAGCTTTTCAGATTAAATAATTGTCTTTTATGTTTCTTTACAGTTTTGTTGATAAATTATATGAAAAAAACTACATATTCTTGTTAATTATTGCAATAATCAACTGTTACATCTTACCCCAATGACTGTTACTTTTTGCCCCAACATTGAGGTTGAAAGTAACACATTTCTCTGCCCACATATATATTTTTTTTGTTAACTTGCTTGACAAAACATATCTAATAAAAATTTCCAATGTAACTTGAATGTTTGGTCTATCGTTTAAAAAATATGGATGTCCAAATTTTGTAAAGGTTTAGAAAACAAAAATTAAAAACGAAAAAATTTTACTTTCATCCCCGGTCTCCCCTATTTATGTGTTCTGTGTATGTAAATCTTTAAACTGAAGTATTTTTTACAATATAAACTTTTAGATAGCGTAATGCCCTGTTTATCATATGGCCACATTATTAATAATTTGAAAGGTGCAATCCTCCTTAAAATTTAATAGAATAGAATATCCAAGTTTCCTTGTTCACATCATTCACTTTACAGTCGTACGTGCTATGAATTATATATTTGCATGTGGGGTTCTGGAACTTATAATTTTATTAAAATACCATCTGTGCAAGTGAAACAACTACTCAATCCATATTTCGCCATCTTTTCTTGAACGATGCTTCAATAACAACTCCCATATATCATTTTAACGTTTCAAAAATAATTCATCTCAATTCCTCTCGTTTCTTTTGGCAAACCCGTAATAGTTTTCACCCCCGTGGAGAGAAGGCGAGAAGAGAGAATTGCAAGACGCGCGCAATATTGAATCTTAACTCGACTACCCTCTCATGCCGTGCACTTGTAGACTATTGCAAGTAGATTTATATACGTGATCAATCATATTTCATGGGCTGCTCGTTTTTACCTAAATCGGGATTTGGTCCCGTTGTGCATACACGGGGTCCCGTACTTATAAAGTCGTGGAGTGTAATTTACGCGCGAGTTTTAAAGCGATGCAGTGAGCACTTAAATATTGCAGTATTTTTTATTTGAATAGGATTGAAGGGTGCTTGGATGAAGAAGCTTTTTAAAGCTTTATTTGAAGCTTCAATGATATTTTATTGGGCAAATAAGATTGGATTTTTTTCCATAATGTACCCTCCTGACTCTGAGATATCGAGAGGTGTTTAAATATTGGTTTTAAATATTTGCTCCATTTTTTCTTCAATATTACTCATTTATCAACAAAGCCAGCATTCTATAATTTGGCAAGAATGTAGTGTTATTTTAAATATTTCTAGTATATCTAGGTAACTACCGTTTTACCGTTTAAGGTTTCTGCGTAAACCAAAAACAAAATTAACACACTAATATCATAAACTACTTTCAATTGTCCGACGTTTGAGTAAATCTATCCAAAATTATTTTGTCTTAAATTGAAATAAATATATTTTTAGGTATGTTAACTATTTTAAGTTTAAGTTTACAAATTTCTTGGGCGTCCGCTTATTTAGTCAAATATAGTTTTGTCAAAACGTAGTTTGACCAAAAATAATTAAGCCAAACTGTATTTTAGTCAAACTGTAATTTGTTCAACTAGAATTTTGTCAAACCGTAAATATGCCAACCCGTAATTTGGCCAAACTGTATTCTAGACAAACTGTAATTTCACATTCCGTATTTTGACCAAACCGCAACTTCGACTAATATTTTATTGTCAAATCATTTTCAGGTCAACCGTAATTTAGCCAAAACGCAACTATACCTAACTGGAATAATCCAAAACGGAATTTATTCAAACCGTATTTTTGTCAAATCGCAGTTATGCATAACCGTAATCTTGCCAAACGCATTTTACTCAAATCGTAATCTTCCCAACTGTATGTCTTTATATAGAGTTGGCAAGATTACGATTTGACTAAAATACGGTTGGCAAGATTACGGTTATGCATATCTGCGATTTGACAAAAATACGTGTTGGATAAATTCCGTGTTGAATTATTCCAGTTAGGTATAGTTGCGTTTTGGCTAAATTACGGTTTAACTGAAAACGATTTGACAATATAATATTAGTCGAAGTTGCGGTTTGGTCAAATTACGGAATGTGAAATTACAGTTTGTCTAGAATACAGTTTGGCCAAATTACGGGTTGGCATGTTTACGGTTTCACAAAATTCCAGTTGAACAAATTACAGTTTGACTAAAATACAGTTTGGCTTCATTATTTTTGGTCAAACTACGTTTTGACAAAACTATATTTGTCCAAATTGTGTGCTCCCCATGCAACATCTGAATTATTAAATGATAGATGAGTCTAGTGGTAATGGTTGCTGTAGGAAGTGTTTTTTAAACCATTATAATAGTAAATTTGATTAGTTTTTAATTTATCAAATAATGAAAGTAAATAATTTAAGTAATAAGCAGAGTATTCTGTTATTAAATGAGACGTCTGTAACGTTAACTTTTTAAAAGAGTTTTTCTTTGCAACTTGGATATATAAACACAGTTCCATTAAAGTTTAAGTTACAAATTGAACTTTTTAATACTGAAATTACTCAAACATTTACTAAAAATAGAAACAAAATTTCAATTTGTTACGTAGAAAGTTTTAAAACCACGCCACACGTCATAAACTATTAATTTACCAAGTACCACAGAAAACACTTCAGGCACAGTTCTTTAGTTTCACAACATTAATTTTGTATGTAATATCGTCAACACTGTTGCATTCAGGAGTCAGAAAACAAAACCTCAAAGTAAAAACTTCTCCCACGCTATAAAGAATAACATTGAACATATCTGTAGGATGACAAGTTTTTATGGCATGTCCGGTGGACCATATAAGATGGCGGGGGAGACATGAAACTACACTATGCTATGGGGTTTGATTTATACAGGGTGTCGCGATGCGTGCGGTACTTTAAAAAGACTCGTAATCGACAAGGGAGGGAGATAATTCAAACGCGTTGATCGTGTTTCCATGTCAATATTCAGGGCCCTACGGCTAAGAACTTCATTCCAGGAGATACCCTTTCACCTCGGAGCGTAATACAGTGGAAAGAGAGGGTAGAAAGAGTAGGAATAATTTATAACTAAATCAATCAATTACTAAATAGTTTTTCTAATTAAATAACATGTACACAGTATTCCCCTTGTTATATTTTTACGCAAAAAAATCTTTGACCAAAAGACACAGGTTTAAAATGTAAGCAAATAAAATTTATTGAAAATAAGTTACTTGTTTCTGAATTTGTTTGTTTTGAAAACACTTCAACAAACAAATTCTAAATATCTTATGTACAAAATAAGTAATATAATTTATACTGAGACATTTCCATCAAAATTTTGAAAAAGCTGTGCCTCATTTTCAGAATTATATATGAATAAGTTTATAAAAGAAACAAACAATTATTTTATAAAAATTTCTCTTTTACTCTTTTACATTGCAATGTAGTTTGGCGTGAATACGAGCCTCCGTCTTTTTATTTGAATTTGTATGTTTTAACACAATTTAAGCACCGATTAAATTTTTGTAGCATTTCCCGACTCATAAAACTTGTTTACATTCTATGTATACAAGAAATGACATTATAGCAGAAGTACCTATTAAAAAAACTTGGTAAATAATCTTATAAAACCAGTTATCCAACCGCATAAAACATAAATGCTTAGAGAATTTCATCTCACCTCATATATTTAATCTATTTTGTCTGGAAAATATTCATTTTTTATTTCTTCGTAAAATTTTATTACAAATTTAGTATTTACGCTGTGTACTTGGATACAGAGATGGTATGAAAAGTTATATTTTATGGTTGGAACTGAATAGGTTAATATTTTATTAATAATTAGATTAGCTACTTTTCCAGTATTTTTTAATCTTTTAATGTAGTGCATGAAACAAATACTCGAGCTTACTAAAGTTTAATGAAAATCTTGTTCTCTTCTTATACAAGCTCTGTGTTGACTTAAGTGTTAAGTATTAAATCGAAAATATCCGGAAGGAAACACTATATTGTTTCCACAGGTATTTATAATTTACAGTGCAATTTTAATGTTTTATATTAACAACATAAATTTAAATTTACATATTTTGGACTGAACCTATCAACCCTACCTCATTAGTTCACAAAAAGGTTTGCTTAAATTTAAACAGCTTTTTAAATTATTTGGCAAATATAATTTTTTTAGTGGTACCAACCAATTTTCATTGATTTAAGATGTAAACAAACTGTTAAAATTTCAAGCAAATATTTATAAACTAGATAAGATACTGATTATTTTACATATCAACGCAAATTTAAATGTATTTAGGTCGTATAAACAGTTTATAGTTTAATTGTACAAAACTACATAACTTAATATTTCTAAATTGCACTTCCAACTCATTATTAAATTTTGTTACACTATACCGCGTCTGTGTAATTTTAAGATAATCAATAATGATATATACAGGTGTCGAGGTGTCTCATAAATTTATTCACACTTTAATTTTCGTGATGATTGCGAAACTCTTAATGCGCGTTATCAGCATTGTCTGAACAATAATGGTCATCAATTTGAACATTTACGAACATGATTCTTCAATTACATTTGTCTTCTCTATTCGAATGTATTTCATTTCAATTTATGCTAATAAATAATATTTTTCTCGTCATTGGAAGTGTGAGTAATTTTTTGAGACTCCTGTAGTTCTAGTTCACTAGCAAGGCAATATAGAGGGCTGAGTTGGAATTAATTGCCTCTAAAACCCAGATTATTTCCACAAATCACTCTTAATAAATCATCACCTCCCAAGTAATCATTTTACCCATAACCCATAACAGCTTTCAAGAAATCCGTGAAAAAATGACAGTCGGAAAAAATATATCCACACATCTAGACGGGTATTTAGCAGACCGAGCGGCGAGAGATATGGTCCATCGAAGTCGGCGTATCAATCACGAAGTTACAAGCTCCAGCAGCTCGAAGTGGGGTGGTCAGTGGGGCACATCCCCCGCATTGGACACTTAATGACGCAACCTTAAATCGTGACTCAGATTGTGGTTGCAGGCGTAACTTCCACAGAGGCGGATTCGTAGATTTATGTTCACAGAACCTCAAAAATAGGTGTTCAGGCAAAATGCTACAAAATTCGCCATATAAACAAAAGAAGTACTTAGGAAACTTGCAGAGTTATAAAAAAATTTAACATTCAAGATTGCAATGAGTCCCAAGCAGCAGAAAATATGCTCGAGCCGCCATATTGAAAAAAAATTCAAAAAACTCGGTAACTTTTAATTTTACGGTAAATATTGTTATTATAATATTGTAGCTTATGAAATTTCCTACAAAAAGATGCCATCACTTTTTTACATAGAACTAATAGTTTACGAGCAAAACGAGAAAATATATTTTATATGCCTCCGGTCGGCATCGCTAGTTTTCCATATCTCAAAATCCGCCAGAAACTCTTTGTTGCCAGCCTAGGCCGGCTAACAACCGGAAGTTATAGGTTGGCATCTTGACATTACTACAGTTGTCAATTTTATGCGTTGAATATTTTTTATACAAGAATTAACAAGATTTTGACAAATTTTAGACGTAAATCGTTAATAGAAACTGAAATAAATATATTAAGCTCAAATGCAAGTATTCAGTGCACAATTTTTTAGGTTATGTATAATAAAATACAAATTAATTAAATTAATTTTATATTTTTGTAATGAAATCGGCACATAAAATATTGTGTATTACACGTCCAGAAACTGTTATGCTAGTGATCGTAATTTGCAAGCCTCGCCTGTTGTTCGGCGTGTCAAAAATACTCGCTCTTGCAAAAGGTCAGTTTCTGGCCTTGTGATACAAATAACTATTGATAGAACGAAGCTAATTATTATATCATGCCTTAACTTTATTTCCCGATACAAAAATGGCTGTAACTTGCGAACGGATAGAAAAAACGACTTCCGCTTTCAAGCATTCGATTCTACAGATATTTTTCTATCAAAAATCTTTGGGCTTTCCTAGAAACATGACCTGGCTACGGACCTGTGAATTTTTGCGAGTTATTAAAAAATCCAAGTTAGGTTTTGAAGTTATTATAGAAGTAAGTTTATTGGAGAAATTATTAAGATTCAGACCTACCCGATTATAAGTATAAGTGCTAAATTAACCAACCAGCGCTTTCACAAACTTATAATTTCAATTAATAAGTTCGCTTTAGTAGCTCTTTTCACTCTATATTTAATTGAAAAAGGTCAGATATTTATTTTGATAGGTAGGTACATCTATATTCTCTTACATGTCTGTAAGTAATTCAAAAGAATAATTATAATACAACTATGTAATCAATTTCTCATCAATATACATACTAGTTTGTGTAACTAGTTTTTTGAATTTTACAAAAGTTTATTTGTAATTTACTTTGTTCCTGCTATGCCCGAGTGCGTGCACTAAGTGAAACTACCAACTACCGGTAAATCCCACACTGAACTTATCCTTAACTTGGAGAAAGAAGAAGAGTCCCCCACCCTTCTAAATGTAGCTTGAATGATGATGGCCATTTAGAGACACGACTATAAAAGTGTGGTTATGTTGCAGCCAGTGTTTCACTTATTGGACGTTTTGTACTATGCTGTGAGTTTGCGAGTTTGGACTTGGCCATGAAAACAAAGGAATAGTCTGTCGGAACGATGATTTCCTTTTGTTTCTCCGAGTTTGTCGAGGTTTTACGGCATGATAAATTATACCTCACATATATTTTTTACTTTAATACAATTTAAATCTATTTGAACAATTTTATTTCCTTAGCCTTAGACCAAATGAGCTGTTACATAACATAGTAATAGTACTATCAATTTCAAACCCTTAGTTTATGCGTGTAAAACATTAGTATATCTAATCAAATCACCAATTAGTTATACTGCCTGCTAGCAGTAAATAGTACAACAGTGTAAATAAATATTATAATATTTATATAGTAATAGAACTAAAATAATAACAATAAGTATCTATTTTCGACAATACCGCACAAATTATTAATCAATGCTCTTTGAATTGTGAAGCACAATATACCTAAGTAAAAGACGAGAAATCTTTTACTTGAAGAGGGTTTTATCGTTCAGCGCTGCTAGCTCACAAATCCCCGGAATTTCAGGTACCCGCTCTGACAGTCTGCCCTGCTATGTTTCGCTCTGTTATTTTTAAATTTATTTAACATATTACTCGACTACTATTTGAAAATTTTATATAGATAATGTGATACCAACATTTTAATTTACAATGCAATCAGAGTATTTCTCAGAATAATTTTTTTAAATTGATTACAAATGAAAACAATAACTATTTTTTTAAATCTACATTGTAGCTAGTTTTTTACTGCTTTTATCTTTATATGGTATTTTTTAAATTTATAGGTTTAATAGGTTGGGAGTAATTTATTAAATACTTTTTTTTACTGTGAGAGAAACCCCTTTTTACCTTCCGCTTACCTGTAAAGGAAGGTATTGGAATCATGCTAAAATAAATTTGAATAAATATAGTATTTATTTGTAATAAGAATAAGAGGCAAAGTTATTTGCAACTTACGTTATAAAAAATTGTCTTTATCTGGTAGCATCAAAGAACTGCAGTAAAATTTAAAAAATAAATTTATCAAATAAAACGTTGAAATCTTGTAATCCATGTTCGACTGAATTTTGTTTCTGTGTAAAAATATTGACAAGTGAGATGGGTATGACAAGTTGACATACTAGTGCTATATGTCATAAGTAAGATAATCGAGTAATTGAACGGAGAATGGCTTCAGCACAGAATAATTTTCCTGTGAATGAATCTTTTTATTCAGATGATGCAAATTTCTGTGTTTCAATATTTTAGATTTTTTGTTTGTATATTTTAAATGGGCACCGGATTGTACGTATACATTTCTGTTTAAAGTCTAGATATGGCGGAAGGTTGTGTGATGGCCACGTCAGATTTTTCATATTGTTGTATTGATTAACATAGTTTTATTAATTTCATGTTTAGTGAATAAGAATAATAAATAAAAATTTATGTAAGCAATTTTACTTCATGTTTTATTTATTATTTTGATTAATAAACTAAGTATTTTGAAGGCAATATATTTAAGAAACAATATCCAATTTGAAATGTTTTCCTTTAGCAATGAAAATTTTAAAACAGTAATTATAAATAATAGATTAAATCTAATGCAATTAGAAATGAATCATTAATGTAACCCCAGGTCAAAACCTTATACCGACTATAAATTACTGATCAAGCAACATTAGTAGTGTTCTATCAGCCAATATTCATCAAAGTCACAAAACAAAACAGCAATAAATAAGCGCCAACTACATGACTCCATCCGGAAACAATTGCTACTTTTACGATAATTACAATCGAGTATCATGTGCGAGCGAGAAACAAAACACGATCGTAAGAAAGGGCGAATGGGAGGGGGGATTAATTACGTTTATTGAAACGCGCAATTCGGCACTGGCTCGTTATAAATCATTGGCTCTTCACGGCATTCGCGGTAAAAAATTAAAATTCGCGAATTAAAATGCATGGCAAACCGCGATCGGAGGATAAAAACCTTAATGGAGGATTCCACCATTAATTATGAGAATGAGGAATGCGCTAAGATGTTTAAAATAAAGGTCTGCACCCCAGTAATATAATTTTATTATCTGAAGACTGGTTTTAATTTGCAGTTGGTACTCCATAATTTGTGCATCCCCTGCACAAGAATAATTCATAGATTTAATTTTTTGACATTTAAATGTGCTTCACTACTTAATAAATTAATCTGGGAAAATTATCTCCACAAGTCTCGGTTCTATCAACGGTAGACAGTGGCGTATTAAGAAAAATTAACGCCCGAAGCCCAGAATATATTTTTTACTTCTCAATTTTCTTACAGTACAGCATAGAGCTACCTAAAACACATTGAAATTTTATTGCACCCTCATCCTAAAAACTAAATTTAAAATAAACTAAGGTTTCTAGTAAAATAAACATTTAAACATTCAATAAAAAATTCCAATTTACAGAATAGTCTGTCGTACAAAAACATAAGAATTAGAGTGTAAAAGGGAACGAAAATGCGCCGGAGGCGAAATTTTTCTTCATTCAACGTCAAAAAATATTTTAATTTTTAAATAATTTAAACAAAAATTATATTTAAAAATTAAAAATTACCAATTTGGTCCGCCGTTCTGCCCCAAAATATTTTACGACAGAAACTGATGTTAGATTTAATGATTAATGAATATAAAACATTCGATATTTAAAATTTAATATGACATAAGTATAAGTAGTAAGTACGAAACTTTAATAAGCTATATAATTTTGTATCCAAATTATGGAACAAAAAGAATTTTTTTAAATTCGTAAAAATGTGAATAGTATTATACATGACACGTGAATATTATATGGATTTAAATGTATAATGGTTTTAAAATTTATTAAAAATAATTCATTATTTTGCTCATATTATAAACATTATTTGGTATGTCATGAACATTTAAATAATTTTAATTTTGATGAAATTAGCTTCTCCGTAAAACTAGTTTTTTTTGTTAAGTAACAAAAAAGTTATCCATAAGAATTCGGTTGATTTAATCAAACTTTAAACTATGCTCTGAATGTTTCAATGTCTTTTATAACTTCTAATCAGATCACTATAAAAAAGTACTAATTTTTATTCCAGTATTACTGCCAAGTTTAATGTATATGCAGATTTTATTTGACACAGAGCATGTCGTGAAATAACCCCTGTTTAAGGAATAATAAATATCTATATTAATATGACACGAAAGTTATAAACTTTAAATTACATGATTTAGTTGTTTTCAGCATCTAAGAGCAGTCATAAACTTTGGACCACAAATAAAGTCATTAAAAAAGATAAAATAATTAAGAGCAAAGTTAATTAGTTACATGTGCATCGCCGTAAAAATTTTATGAGTTCATTTTTATTTGTCTAAAATAAAAAAGTTATGCGATAAAAATGTTTGTTCTTATTTTAATTTTTAAGCAAGACTTCATCTTGGGAAGCAAGGAATAATTAAAATTAATATTCAAACTTTGAAAAAATTGACAAACCTGCAGCCTGCAGCGTATCAAATATATCACATGTGTAATCTATTTGAGATGAAAAAAGTAACCTCACATCGGCTCACATATGTACATGGAGGTAACGTTATGTTTATTGAGTAGGTACGACATATATTTATTAATAATTTAAAAAATGTAGAACAGCATTTACTGTAAGTATAGGCAGTGGCGGAATTTCAGCAATTTTATTGGTGTCGCAATATCGGAGTCTTTACGTCAATGTAAGAGTCAGGCTCGTATTGATAATAAAATGCGCCGCAGGTAATTTTTTTTATTCAACATCAATTGCCCTTCTTATTAAAAGTTATACATTTTATTGAAGGATGTGAAGCTTCATGTTTTTCTCTTTTTCAAAAATAATTATTTTAGTTTTCAATTAAAAATGGAACTTTTAGAAAATGAAAACAGGCATGTCTCTAGGTAAGGTGCTGACCGGTCAGAGATACCTCACTTTCGTCCCTAGTAAGAAGGACAAAAGGTGGCGTTTCCGGTGCAGGTATTGAAAAAATAATTTTATTGTCTAGGCTTAGGCTCTAAAAGTGACATTTCAGCTGTCAAAAAATAGCACTTTTAATGTCAATCGCCGAGACGAGAAATAATCGAGACGAGATCAAATTTTTCCCATTCGAGACGATACGAGACGAGAAATGAAAAATCTCGTCTTGTTTCGTCTCGTCTCGACGCATCACTAACTATATTTGTAATGATATTTAAACTTTAAAGTTTTATTTACTTTCTATAAGAACTATACATGACAAACATTCGTGTAAGCTTTTCAAATAAAAGTCCATGTTTGCAAAATCTGAGTGCTTACCTTGGAGATAAGCCTCGGGTTGAGCCACGAAGCTTTGACGTCGTTATCCAGATACTTGGCGACGGTTGCCCCGCTCTGTGACTCATACTGTTTTTTCTGAACTTGCAACTGATCTTTGGTGCAGCCACCCACAACGACTCTGTAAAAAATGATCACGTAAATTAGAAACGTTCACTGTTGACTACTGCAATACAATTTAAATGGGGTACGTACACATCGTATCATCAATCACTGAAATGGGGAACTCAAAAAACAGTCGTTATGATATGATGATGATGATAAGTTAAGAAATATTATGTTTTTTTAAATATTTCTGTGACTAACATGCTTCATATTAATCTGATTCATTATTCATTTATCATTAAAATTATAAATCAATAGAATATGAAGATGCTCAAATATAACACATTTTAAGGGTAAGGTGTCACATATTTTTAGTCTCTCCACAATTTTAACGATGGCTATTGCAATAAAAATTTAAACTGAAAATTATAAAACCATCAAAATTCTTTGTTTGTTATCCAAAAACTTGTATGACATACCACTTTTTAAAATTATGAATACAGTTTTTATTCTTATTTTATAGATAAATCTAATATAGAAAAAATAAAACAGTACCTATCAAAATTTATAAAAACAGTGCTATTTTTTAAATTTTGCTATCTGCTATGCCATTTTATCCAAGTATACTTGACATAATATCCATTCTAGTAATTTCTTAGGTAATTATAGTTTATTAAGTGCACATACATTTGTTTCTAGATTTCGCACAAACACACACACACACACAACAAAAAAGTAAACATTTAACAACATATACAGGTAAAAAGCGAACGTCTATTTTTTCCGAATTTTTTGAATACCTAGCTACTTTCGATTTTACTTTTTTTCTATTCCACTCTTTTACTCACAACTACGACTGCCAAAAACCAGCACGAAACTCATACTTTTCCGCATCCTCCTTGAAATGCAATGTCATTTTGAAGTGTTTTCGTTGCGAGTAAACTGTAACTTTCGTATTGACTTCAAGGTAATGTTTTTATAAACATTTAATAGAGAAAGAATGGATCTACATAAATGTGAATTTTTAAAATTAAATTTCTATCAGGAGATTATAACCGTAAAAAGTTTGCATACATTGGAAATTTTAATGAATTATTCAAAATTTTTATAATCATGTAAAAAAAATCTGACGTGGCCATCACACAACCTTCCGCCATATCTAGATTTTAAACAGAAATGTATACGTGCAATCCGGTGCCCATTTAAAATATACAAATAAAAATCTCAAATATTCAAACACAGAAATTTGCATCATCTGAATAAAAAGATTCATTCACAGGAAAACTCTGCTGTATTGAAGCCATCCTCCGTTCAATTACTACATTTAATATCTTACTTAGGACTTATATAGCGCTAGTATGCCAACTTGTCACCCGTCTCACCTGTCAATATTTTTTACGCAGAAACAAAAATCAACCGATCATGGATTACAAGATATCAACGTTTTATTTGATAAATTTATTTTTTAAATTTTACTGCAGTTCTTTAATGCTACCAGATAAAGACAATTTTTTTATAACGTAAGTTGCAAATAACTTTTCCTCTTATTCTCATTACAAATAAATACTATATTTTTCCAAATTTATATACAATTTTGACAATTAACCTTTTCAATCTTCAAAAAATATCACTTCCGATGAAGATATTTGTACCAAAATCTAGGGAGCTCTTCCAATTTATATACAAATGTTAAATAGCAAATATCAAAATTTTCGGGTAATTCGTATTTGAGTTATGCGACTAACAACCCTTGACCACACACACACACATACACACACACATACACACAGACATCATCGTGAAACTATCAAAAATGAGTTGTAAGGACCCTAATTCGTGCTCATCCACTAAAAATTCACCACCCGATTTTTTGCATGATTCCAATACCTTCCTTTACAGGTAAGCGGAAGGTAAAAATAATTAAAATTTTAAAAAGGCATTATTATTTGATCCTATAAGTATATAACACTTATTGAAATACAATGTTACAATACTTTTATTGGATACAAAACACTCGCTACGTTAGTACGTTTCGTGCTGGTTTTTTGGAGATAGACGGGCCTTTTAACTGAACTGAGGTATAGTCGTAATATTGATATAGATAAGTTTACTTGAAACCAATTCACAATAATACTTCTCTGAGAACGAAATACATTGCACAAAAAACATGACCAGAAGAATAATACGCGATATATGAATATCGGACTTATTGGCGGAAACAAAAGTAATCGCTCATAGCTTTCCGACAGAAACGTCAAACTTTATTACAAATAAATATATCTGTCCAAATAGCTGCACGGAAGTAAATATAATATTTCTTCCATGTGCCCTTCGAGGAAATTCAAAATTCATTACATACTCTGCCGTTCTCAGATTTTCGATGGTAATTAGTAACAAGTTAATTAAAGGATGTAATTAGGACTGCATTTAATTATCCGTGTAAGACATTTGATGCGTGCTAAATTTTATTAAGCATTATAATTATAATTTCGGAGATATTAATATCAATTTAATTAAATGAAAATGGTGCCTATAGCACTATTTCTAACACGACGTTTTTAAAAAATCTAGTTTCCATAATAAATTTCATTACTACTGCGTTATGAAATATTTGAAACGTAACAAACTTCCAAATAAATGAAAACAAGATAACAAAATTATATTGCTTATAAATTTTATTTAATACAGAAGTTCCCATCACATCTCCAATAATGAACAATAATTGTTAAAAGGTTATAGGTTATAATAGTTGATGATTCAATAAAAAATTAGAAAGAGCTGTTTCGAGTATTGTCTGTATTGTTATTGTTTAAAAAACAATATAAATAAAGTACTACTCAGGCCCCGGTAACTTGCATACCCCTTCCACTAGTTTTATGACTGCTCAAGAGGTTACAGTTCGCCCTGTCGCCGCTAGGCGGTGTCATATCGCATAGGCCACATTTTATTAGGAATTATATAGCAATTTCACTTAAAATCCTCAATAACTTATAGAATATTGTATATATTATAATAAATTACAGAATATACATAGAAATTATACTTTACACGTTAATCAGCGATTCTCGCGGGTTTTTGATGGCCTATGTTGACTGCCATATTGAGTTATCCCTTTACCCCTCAGTACCACGAAACTGGACCAGTTCAGCAGTCACTTTTGCAAGCCAAGTTGGGTTACCTTCAGTGTCTTGTACCGTGAGTACTACTTACGTGTGAAAAGAAATTATTTCTTGGATTGTGTAAGTTATTAGAATCTTATGCAACAAACCAAAGCACAATTTTTTACAATAACTGAATAAAAATTGTTTGAATAGCTGTGACAACTACAGATTTATAAGCAAAGTATAAACTTATTATAAATAAAACCAATGATAGTGGAAGCAGACTTTGTATGTATATTTTATTTTGATGTCACTAATAATCAAATGTATATGTTCTGCATGATTTAGACAGTGATGGAGATGCTACAAGCTTAGTCCTTTTCTCTCCTGCTTACCTCACTACTGCCGTTTGTTTTATGCAACGGCTTCCTTCCAGATACATAGTAACCAAACTAAATTACTATATAGCTTACAAATAAAGGGCTACTTGCATGGTACTGAAAATGAAATTTTTATCACTATAAACCTAATGCTATGTCTAAAATATTGATAAAACTACAAATTTTATTTTTTTAAATTATATATTTTTGAGTAAATTGAGAAATAAATTTTGCTGTGATGTCACTATTTTGTATAGGAGATATGGCAGCAACAGCAATCTACATCAAATCACATATTTTTCAATTTTTATTAATTATTTTAGGGCTTGTTGATAAAATTTTGTTTTGATCTCTTCTTCAAAAATATTTAATATAAAAATCATGCAAGTAGCCCATTCAAATATACGAGTAGAGCTGTGATTTTATTAATCGAATGCATTAATTCATTACCAGGAATTTTCATCGTGAATTTCAACAACGTAATCTTTAATTTTTGGTGAATATTATCAGTTTGTTTTGCTATCTATAAATAAATAAAACAAGTGTATTTCCAGTCCGCATCGTCTACTCTCCTGTCTCTGTTCCGCTGGTCGACCGCTGTCACAGATATCGCTGTCGAAGCTCGAACGTCTGCCCATAAAAAACTTGCGATACCGTCACATCTTGTCGCGTCACGGATCTGTCAATCGCAAAAACCGAATTTCAATCAGGGTTTCGTGGAATCCGCCACCAAGCGTCTATCCGCCGAACTCAAAATAGACCGCAAGAAGTAAAAAGTAGAAAGCGGAAGCTTTATGCTATAGAAAAGAGTTTTAACGAATATGCTAAGAGAAAATTGAAGAAGTTGTAAAGAAGCAGAATTTCTTTTAGGATGGAAGATGAGATAACGAGATTAATAAAAAATACAACAAGTAAATACCTCGGTAAATACCTATATAGAAAAAATTAAATTAGATAATATTATTTATTTAATCAAAAATAATGAGGCATCGTATTATCCACTAGAAAATATATCTACATAGTACAAAGAGATTTACGCAATACATACGGCAAAAAAATCGAACCCGTAAAAACAAAGCTTTTGACTATAAATCCTTTATATACCTATGAGACTCGATCGACATTTATTTAAGTTCTTTGTGCACAGATTTTTGAATCTTTTTCACCGCGTAATCACTTTTCCGGTACTAATTTTTACAGCCCAGTATTTGATGGTGGACTGACATTGTTATATGCCTATATATTAACTTAGATCTTTGCTGTTACTGTACTAAATTTGAACCAGATCGGTGCAGTACATTTTGAGATAGCTAGCCGCCATATTGTTTCAAGATGGCGGAGAATCTGAAATTTTGCCAAAGTGCATTGTTAGGTGACAAAAGTCTATTTGAAAAATTTCAGCTCTATAGGATCTCTATGACTTTTGCTTTTTGACATAGACAGAGATGACGGTGAACTTAATATAAAGGATTTAAAAATAAATACGTACCTATTATGTAGTATTAACCAAGTATTTAATTTTGTAAGAACCTACTTGAGTAAATTATGTTTAGTTTAAAACAATGATGGGAACCAACACTATTTATAAATTGGTATAATAATAATAATAATAGAATAAAATTTAATGTAGGTGTTAAACATTCTTCTAAATTTATAGTTCCTACAAATTAAAAGAAACTTCAATAAATTGTTTGAATAAAAATATTAAAACTGTTAAATTAAACACAATAAAAATAAGTATAACGTCTACTAATATAAATAATCGTATATCATATTTCGTATGAAAACATTTTGTCAATCGTTCAAAAGTCCTTTTTGACTAGGCACTTGGCACTTGGTACCTATTTGTAAGAATTGTGATAAGTTAGTGAATTATGACAATGACTTTCACACAAACAAGAAAAATAAAGTAGACTGATAATATATTTATTGCAATCTGTTTTCTCCACACTTACAACACCAATACTGAATCTAAATTCAATCACCCGAACATAAATAGCATCTCATATATTACATAAATTCAATACATTCAAGTAAACAACTAAATATTAATTGGATTAAATAATAAGAAGTTAGTAGAAGACCAGGGCGCAACAGTATTTTATATTTGATGCTTTGTAGCAACAAAAAACTTTCAATATCATTTGTCTACAGACTTCATATAAAAAGTAATAAAGTGAAATCCAAAAAACAACTTATTGTTTGGAGGCTTCCAGTGACTAATTTCTCATTTTCCAGAAACCCGTAATTCAATAAAACGCACATTATCATTTCCGCTGCCAAATCGTTCATTTAGGTTTTTGTCGCCTACAAGAAGAAAACGACATCGCGAGCGAGAGATCGCAGAGGGTTTGCGGTGACGTCACGCGCGTCCATTAGTGTTTGTTTTTTCCACGACGTGTCGCAGACTTGCGTTGCTACCAGAAACAAAGGAACAACAAATCAATTGGTCTGGATTTCGGATTCCCACATACTTTACTATCCATTATTTACCGCTGTCTATGCTCTCTTTGTATTTTTTAACTCACTATAAATTTATCTGATTAAGAAACTAGATTAGAATTAGCTACATTATCTTAAAAATAAAAAATCTGCTGTGACCAGTACACGACCTCTCACCTAATTCTGCTTATTCTACTAATCTAATAAATAGTTTTACTTACATTTTAATAGTTTCATGTTCATGTAATATGTAAACGATAATGTAAACCAAGATGCAAGCAAAAGATGTCAACTGTCATTATAATTCAAATTGAGTAAAAACAAATTTCATATCATGGACAACAAGATATTGGTACTTAGTTGCACTTTATTTTATTGCTAAATACTACCAGATTCAGCAAATTGTATTTAAAATTAACTGTACCCATAGATAATTATATTATCTTTTATTTTTAATTGCAAAAATTGTCATAAATAAATAATGTACCAATTTATTTAAGAAAAACTATATCAAGTTCCAAAAAGTACTACTTCCGGTTTGCGGATTTCTACCAAAATCTTATCCGGTGTTAAGATCCTTATTAAAACCTTAAATGTGAAATTTGGTTATTAAAGGTTTGATACTTTTTGAGTTATCGTGGACGAAAAATCGTCACATAATTCATACGTCCATACGCACACACACACACACAGACATCATCGGATAAATATTAAATTCGTATTCTAGAGACCCTGAAACGTGCTTATCTACTAAAAACTCATACTCGAAAATTTTGACCCATTACAATACCTCTCTTATAGAATATGAGGCGAGAGGTAAAAATAGTAGGTATATATGTTTTAATAATGATTACAATGGAAGTATTTCATTTTTATATTAAATATAATAAACAAATAGATTTCATGTATCTACAAAATAATATTGCTGAAACAATACAGAGGTTTTACAATAACTTGTTTAAATTTGTAACTTATTATAAATTCAAATTTATTTTAAGATCTAATAACTATGCACCTACCTAGGTATAGGTAACCTATATAAAAATAGTAAGTGTCGTTTTTTAAAATATTCATAATTCTAATTTGTTTATAACTATTTACAAAATCATTACTTTACAGCTATGTCATTTTTCAAGAAGAAACTGATTTTCAATAAAAAAAATAAGGCTAAATATTAAATATATGCTGACGTCAATTTGAAGGTATTTGTTTATGAAATTATAACTTAAACAAACATTTTTATTTAGTATTGACATAAGGTAGGTACACAAGTATTATTAAAAAGAACAATAAAACATTTTAAAACACAGTTCCTGCATTACATTGCACGCCATTTACATTAGAATCATCAAATGAATATCCTTCTACAGTGATACTGTTATTTTCAAATTCTTGAAAAATATATGCTACGCTAGCACAATCTAAGTCAATCGACGATAAAGTCAGTAACTTTAGATCCTTGAAATATGAGAAAAATAACTTATATTTCTTAAAATTATTGTCAGCTGCAAAATAATTTGGAATGGAATTACCATATAAATGTATTTCATTAATGTTTCTAAGTGAATAAAACACTGGAACATAAGTGTTCGTTAACTTGTTGTACTGTAAATCAAGTTTTAGTAACGATTTTAAGCCAGAAAATGTTCCATAATTAAGATTTTCTATTTTGTTAAACGAAAGGTCAAGGTCTTCTAAGATATTTAAATTCTTAAATGCCCCATTTGGAATTGTTTTTAAATTGTTGTTAGACAATTTCAGTTCAATTAAATTCGTAGTAAAAATAAAAGTGTCTCCTCCAATTTCTTCTATATTATTGCTATCTAACGAAAGCATTGCTAAATGACTATGTAACTCAAATATATTGTCATCTAGTATTTTTAAATCTGAATTAGAGATTATCAATTGTGTACAAGGATAAGTATTAAATCGTTCTATATTTTTGATAGTGGAAACACCATCTATGTTATCACAAGTCAGAAGAGCAGGATCTTCTCCGATTTCACAATCGCACGAAACATTTCGTACAGATATGATACATATAAAGAATAATACGCACAATATGTAATCTTTCATCTGAAAATAAAATAAATTAATAAATACAATCTCTAAGTTTCATTCTTAAGGGGCTTTTATCACAGTAAAAAAGTATTTAACAAATTACTCCCAACCTATTAAACCTATAAATCTAAAAAAAAATACCATATAAAGATAAAGGCAGTAAAAATCTAGCTACGTTGTCGAATTTTTTAAATTGTTATTATTATTATTTATAAACAATTAAATAACAATAATTCTGAGAAAAACTCTTTGTAAGTTTAATTGCATTGTAAATTTAAATGTTTATATCACATTATTATATAAAATTTTCAAATAGTAGTCGAGTAATTTGTTAAATAAATTTAAAAATTGTATGCGCGCTAGCCAAACAAATTGAGTATTTTCTAAACAAAAATGGAGCGAAACATAGCAATTAGATAAATAGAGACAACATGTGCTCATAAAACATAGGCTGTCAGCGCGGATACCTGAAATAACGAGGATTTGTAATCTAGCAGCGCTGAGCGATAAAACCCCCTTAAATCATGTAAACTACGAAAACCTTAACGTAGGCATTTAACATGAAAAATCAGTTTGCCTTGTTTGTGTTGAAAATATCAAAGTACCTATGTAGGCATTTCACTTAGAAACATAGGTACATAATATGTTATAAATAAATAAAACAATGCATCTTAATCTGTTAACTAAAATTATTTTCATTGCTTTATATAGAAGACAAACACCGTTTGTAAAGCTCTTTTCTACATTATTATTTAACAAACTTTAATAAGATTGGTAGGTACACACTGGTAGATAGATACAACTGTTTAACATACCTACATTTTATAAATATACCTATTTCCAAAAAATATATTTCTGAAAATTTTACATCACTATCCATAACAGCTATGTGGTTATGTGCTACACACAATACATTTATAAGATAATCATAGTTGATTTTCTAAAATTTGCAAGAAAAACTGATTTAACATGTTAAATTATGATATTAACGTTTTCGTAGATCATACGAAATAATTTCGTGAGTAGGTACGTACCATAAGTAAATTTAATCGTACAGCAATTCTTCTAGCTAAAACTATATTCACTTTTAATACTGGATTTTTACGTTTTTACTTCGGATCAATCTGTATACTTGTCCAGTGTTCAAATGATTTTAACAGACTGCGAACTCTGATAATATCCCAACTTATTAAATGTTTTGAAACCAGGAAAAATAATACGTAATAGTTTAACTTGTCAAACATTAACCTTTTTAATCTTATCAACTCAAAATGATGACCTCTAATAATAATCAAAATTACAGATTCAACAAACCATAAACAATATTCAATATCGACATTTTATTTACATTTTGTTTAAAATATTGTAGGCATTAGTTTGAAATTTACTGATTCATTCAATGCTGAATGTACACTGAATTGATTTTTTTAAATTTATAGCAAATAAAACGATAATATTTGTACATAGTTTTACTTTATAAATACTTTTTGTGTTACACTTGTGTTCCAAAATTAATTTGAAATAAATTGCTGCTTTATGTTAACCATTGTATTTCCTATGTTACAAAAATGTAGACAGATAATTTTCTTTTTATCATTTTGAGTTTTTACAAATAGTTACTAACATTCTTTATTTCATACTATGACATAAAGTGACAATTTTAGGACTATATATACGCCGCAAAATTTTACTTTAAAAGGGCTTAAGCCTCATTCACATAAACATTTAGTTTTAAAGTTTAGATTTATGTTTACGTTTAAGAAAGTTTGAATACATCTAACTAAATATGAGCATTCAGAGTGCTTGAAAGTAGGAAGTGTGAATGCTCGTATTTAGTTATATGAATTAAAACTTTCTTATGTAACCCTTTAGGTAGCTAAAGTTAAATTTTGCGGATAACAAAGGAAGAAAGCTATTGCTTGGTAACTTAATTTTTAAAATAAAAATATGCCTGTCATTTGACATTTATTGAATAAACTGATTAAATAGAGTACAGCTTTTGAAAAGAAAGAATATGAAATAAGATTTTGTATATATCTCAGACAAAAAATGTCATGTCATAAGACACTCACAAGTCATTCCAACCTCGGCTAGATGTCATAAACAATTTGCTTGTACCTTAATGTTTCGCCTTTTACTTCCTTGTACGAAGTAAGGAAGTATTGTAATCGCGAAAAATTTCGGTTATCAGATTTTGACGGAAATATCCGTTTTGACCTTTTCTGAATCCATTATGACTAGTTTCGACGTGACGTCTGTACGTACGTACGTACGTACGTACGGACGGACGTATGTGTGTCGCATAACTCAAATACGGTTAGACGTAGAAAGTTGAAATTTTGTATTTAGGACTGTTATAGTATCTAGTTGTGCACCTCCTATTTTTGGTTTCAGTCTACAAACCGGAAGTAGTACTTTTTTAAAATATTTCGATAAATATTTAATTTAAGACAATTTTTTTATTTTAAATGAAAGATTATGTGATTATTACCTAAAATCGGTATTTTATAAATATTTTTGTATCTGGTATCATTTAGGAATAATTAAAGTATATATTTTTAATTTAGTATTTCTTTATCTTGTAGTCCATGATCGATTAACATTTGTTACTACGTAAAATTTAAATGATTATGACATGACAGTGACAATAGTAAAATATGCTTCATATCTTCTTCTGCAGTTTAAATAAAATGACTAAAATATACTAGTATAATAAGTTAAAAGAATTTTTTATATTATTCTACATTTTAGTTATTAAGAAAAGTATGAACACACAAGGCGTACAAGGAAGTCATGTGGTGTCCACGTCAGATTTTTTCTTAGATACGTAAATAACTATAACTGAATGATACCTAAGATTATTATATTGACACTGCTTTAAAAATTTATTCTTTCATGCCTCGATGATCAAAAGATCTGCTTTTATCGATTTTAAAATTAAAATATCTAGATATTATTACATAAATAAACCAGAAAAACTCCCTCTGGATGAAGACGGCAACTTATCAGTGTTTTATATCTCGATAAATCAAAATATAACAAGTTCGCTGTTTCGCGTCGCCACCATAAAGAGTTTATGACTTTTTCCAGCGGTTGTCTGCACGCAGCAGTCTATAAATCCCTCTGATATATTTATTTGCGAATCTTTAAGGTGCCATCGAAGATATTAGAGATAGAATCTTTGGCCATCGGCTACCGCGGTTGCTTATATCTTATTTATTAGCTTTGAAGATCGCAAGCTCTCGTTCTTGTTTGCATGAAATTACGCGGGTAATTTATAGGTTGGCTGTGATTTGAGTTCTTGATTTAATGAGGGATTACTGTAATGCTTTAATTGCACGGTTGTGGTGAGTGCTCAGTGATAATCAATGTGGGAGCATTGTAATTACAACGTGTGGGTTTTACTACTTACCTGGAAATTCAAGTGCTAAAATAATACCGTCAATTCGGTGCTTAGCTCTTTTATGGTTAGTTGATAGCGCTTATAGTATTTTACAATTATTATCAAATCTGTTGTCCTTGCCATTGATCATGTCAATACATTGCATCTCTATTTTTATTAACAAAAATATAAGCATAAACTCAAAAAGTATGATAACAAGACATATAAAAAAAAAAAATTTTAGATGAAGTATTAGAATGAAACTTGATTTAAAAACTGATAATTTTCAATATTTTGATGTTAGCAATTAATACAAAAAAATCTGACGTGGCCACCACAAGACCTCTCGCAATTCCTACTTTATTCTTTTTACTTATTACCTATACAAATATATTAATATATAAGTACCTACTATTACTAGTGCTACTACTCACAAATATATGTTAGTCATTTTATTTACACTGCAGAAGAAGATATAAACGATATTTTACTATTGTCACTGTGACTGTCATGTCATAATCATTTAAATTTTACGTAGTAACAAATGATACGATCATGGACTACAAGATACCGAAATACTAAATTATAAGTATTATACTTTAATTATTCTTAAATGATATCAGATACAGAAAAATTTGTAAAATGCCGATTGTAGGTAATTTTCACATAATCTTTCATTTAAAATAAAAATATTTGTTTTAAATTAATTATTTATTGAAATATTTTTAAAAAGTACTACTTCCGTTTTGTAGATTGAAACCAAAATTATATTGGGCTTTTAAGAATCGCATTGAAACCTTAAATACAAAATTTGGTATTTAAATGTTTGATATTTTTGGAGTTATCGTGTCCGAAAAATTGTAACATACGAACGAACGCACACACACACACGCACACACACACACAGACATCATCTCAAAAATGTGTAATTCTAGAGACCCTAAAACGTGCTTATCTGCCAAAAATTTTGGCCCATCACAATACCTCTCTTATAGAGTATGAGGCGAGAGGTAAAAATCAATCAATTTGAGATCATAGCACCGTCAGAAATTTTCAACATGCAGGAAGATTCAAAGTAAAGTATTATTTGGTGCTAAATTTTTCTAACGATTGAATTTAAATTTAGGTTACATGCAACAGTAATAAGATAACGATATTTTTACATCCTAAATCCTAACCAAGTTGAATTTATAATTTCTTTCTAAAACTGTAATAGCTTTCCGTCTAAGGATGCAGCAATAATTATAGACCAAAGATAGCAACTACAAGACGACAAAAAAATAGCCACGCGATTTTTATGTGTATTAAATGAAATAGACGACATATCTAAAAATGATTTTCCCTGCATTCACAACCATTGTATTCTATTACTCGTACTATTTATTTTGCCATAGAAAATACTTCAATAATAAAATACTCGTTTTATTTTACGCTCAGCTCCTTAACTGCTACATCTTGCACGCACCCAATTTTAATAAACAATAATTTTTTCCAACTTCAAACCACAACGCAAAGAAGAAAAGTAATATAATTAAATTGAGAACTAAAGTACTACTATCTAGTTCCCTCAATTTAAATATCAAAAATCTGACGTGGCCATCACACAACCTTCCGCCATATCTAGACTTTAAACAGAAATGTATACGTGCAATCCGGTGCCCATTTAAAATATACAAATAAAAATCTAAAATATTCAAACACAGAAATTTGCATCACCTGAATAAAAAGATTCATTCACAGGAAAACTCTGCTGTGTTGAAGCCATCCTCCGTTCAATTACTACATTTAATATCTTACTTAGGACTTATATAGCGCTAGTATGACAACTTGTCACCCGTCTCACCTGTCAATATTTTTTACGCAGAAACAAAAATCAACCGATCATGGATTACAAGATATCAACGTTTTATTTGATAAATTTATTTTTTAAATTTTACTGCAGTTCTTTAATGCTACCAGATAAAGACAATTTTTTTATAACGTAAGTTGCAAATAACTTTTCCTCTTATTCTCATTACAAATAAATACTATATTTTTCCAAATTTATATACAATTTTGACAATAATTAACCTTTTCAATCTTCAAAAAATATCACTTCCGATGAAGATATTTGTACCAAAATCTAGGGAGCTCTTCTAATTTATATACAAATGTTAAATACCAAATATCAAAATTTTCGGGTAATTCGTATTTGAGTTATGCGATTAACAACCCTTGACCACACACACACACACACACACATACACACACACACATACACACAGACATCATCGTGAAACTATCAAAAATGAGTTGTAAGGACCCTAATTCGTGCTCATCCACTAAAAATTCATCACCCGATTTTTTGCATGATTCCAATACCTTCCTTTACAGGTAAGCGGAAGGTAAAAACCAATTCATTTGAGTGATTTAGTAGCAGTTTACGTGTCGGTATGTGATGAAGGTATAAGAGGCAGTAAAACAGTTTTTTCTCTTCCATTATGCTCGACTTGGAAGCTTGTCAAATAAAAATGGCCACAAATCGAATTCTTGTGATAAATAATATTTTCGCAGGTAGATAATTTTATGGGCGACTGTAAAATGAAATGTTTATGGCGAAGGTGTGCGTAACCGAGTTAAGAGACCAATTACCGTGACTCATTTAACCAAAGTTGAAAATTTAACGGTGAAGTTCTGGCGAACGTACAAAAGGTTCATACAGGTGCAGATCTTAAATTATTATTTAATATGTAGGTTAGGTTCTACAAGAAAAGATTTCATATAAACAATTCATGGCATTTAAAAAAGTTGTTTCATGACCACTAAATTATATTGGTCTACCTTACTGGGACTACAATAATAGTTCACGCAAGGATTTCACACTTACGGAGGTTGGTGACCGTATATTAAAATGATGATGAGAGGCTGAAATTTATACAGTGCCTTCATTTCACTATTCTAAACAATTTTTTTTTTAATTTTCGTCTATCCGGTTTTTGAGTAATTACGCTCGTTTTACATGGACTCTTATGGCAATTCACTAAATTTTTGTTTAAACTATATGATAAAATGATGAAAAATTCATAGAACTTGAATTAATATTTCCTATAAACCTTTAATAATAAGTTCTTGAAGATTTTGTGTACTTTTTCTAAACCATTTGCAAGTTATTTAAAAAAAATGTAAGCATGTCAAGAATTTTTGATTAGGGAATTAGTAATTATTGTAAAAATAAATATGAATAAATTGCAATGACATCAGCCAACGTGCGTTGAGGCGTTGAGCAAATTTTGTTTTAAATTATCAAATATATTTTTATTTTCATATCCTCTCTCTAAGGCTAATTTCTGGGTGCGCCACTGCAGGCGTCCCCAACCTCCTTAATTAAAAAATTTATAAACCCATTGACTTTTAATTTATCGTATTGGATATTTTATTATTATTTCTTGTTAAAGCATATTTTGGTAACAGTGGCTGTACGTATTTCTCTCTTGGAATATAATTTGTACTTTATTTTGCATGATAGAAAATCTAGAACACGTGTGTGAGCCGTCTTTAAGAACATAACAAATTGTTTACCTACTATTATATTCAAATAGTACAGAAATGTAATATCTCGTGTATTAATAATCTCTTGTTTTATTATTAAGATCTATTTGAAACATTTTTCGTTGAAATAATTTTGTAACTTGCCAAAGATAAAATAGATTTTCCGTCAATTTTTTGGTAGACCACGTACTTTACACTACTTAGTAAAAGTGATTATTACTTTGAAAAATATTCAGTAAATACTACTCTTTAAAAAAAAAAACGGTTAAGCTCGGTTTTGTAATTATTATAACAAACAATTTAAAATATAAAAGACAAAAAAACAAATAAATTAATTAGTAACAAATAAAGCGAGGGAGCACAAATTTCTGTATTGAATTTAAAATTTAAAAAAAAATAATTTCTTTTATTGCAAGGTTCCAACATGATCATAAACTTTGTAGCTTGTTGTAGGTTGGATATTGGACAGTAAATATTTAATCATTAATTTCTTGTATTACCTACTCGCAGCAATATATGTCTGAGCACCTAACAAATAAATTATTTACTTTTTAAAATTACATTAGCACTTAGATGTACAACTTCACAGCAATAAATATAGTACATGTTGAAATTACTAAACCAATAAACCGAGCGGATAAACAATAAACAAAACATAAAAAATTCACAATCCAGCTGGGCTTATAGACTTCATCAAAAAATAAAGAAATTTAAAACATCTTTGTTCCAACGTACGAAAAACAATAAAAAATACTTAGAATTGCTGTCACGAACTGAGAATATGTTACCGAAGGACATAAATCAAAGAACATTTTCATATTACAAGGGGACGTCAGTGGGGTACGGCCCCCTCCTTTGACGCACGACGCTGGCTCGTGAAGCTCGCTAGGCGTGCGGGCTGCATAGCGCCTGCTGAATATGCAACCCCAATGCTCTTTCGATAATCGATCATGACACGACGGGCATAATACAGGATCGTATTAGAAAAGTTCATAAATGTCTACACTAAGTACACAATACTTTTATACTTTTAATAACAGAATTTAAAGTTAGTCACTAATCATACTTGTTGAAGGCTGAAGTTCCACCAAAACGATGTTATGATAAATGTATTAGGTATAAATTTCTATGTAAAACAACTTAACATATTATCATCTTTGTGATAAATAATACTGATAGTGGGTGGCATGGTCAATAATATAGTGCTGGTTAAAATAAAATATAAAATGCTTATTTAAAAAATAATGGCAACTTAGGATATATAATGAGCACGGAAAGTGAATGATTGTTTGAGTGAGAATGTTGACGCACGTAGCTTGCTGAGTTCGGCAATCTCACGAGCATTCGATAGACACTTTTCGGCGAGTCATGTACACTATTTTTCCCATGACCATAGATATTAAACAATTTATTCATTAATTATTTTAATGTCAACGGTCACTGCTATAATTTTAATTTTACGAAGAAACAAATATACCACGATAATGGAATACATGATACAAGATTTTCAATAATATATGGAAACTGTTTGTTTCGTATTATGGTCGTGGAATAATAATAATAATAATAATAATAATAATAATAATTTTATTTAACCACTTTTACAATACATGATAATGTTTGTGGCATGTCAAGAAAAGAATACATACATACAAATGTCACAGAGATACAGATAAATAAATTATAAAAGTTACAAATACATTTTTAGTAAAAAACAAAAATTATTATTATTTTTGCATCAGGAAAATAACAATAAGATTACATATTACAGGTCAGTGTCTAATCCAGCAATGTATTGGGAATACTCTTCACATGAGTAAAAACAGTGCTCTAGAAGAAAATTTTTCATTTTAGCTTTGAAAGCAACTAAATTTAGATTTTTTACAGTTGTAGGTAGTATATTATATAATTGGATGTTCAAAGAATTTATTTTCGATTTGTTGAGTCTGAATCTTGGAATACATAAAAGATTTGATGATCTAGTGTTGTAATTATGAGTATCAGACATTAAAGAAAAGTTATTAATATTACTATGAATTTCAAGAAGTGTATGATATATAAATAAGCAAGGTAACGGCAAAACTTTCAAGCTTTTGAATAACGGTTTACAGTGTTCTCTGAAACCTGCACCAATAACTATTCTAATGGCTTGTTTTTGCATTATGAAAACCCTCATTGCATGGGATGAGTTTCCCCATAAAATTACTCCGTCTATTCTATAATAAAAAGGATTAGAGATCCAGTATTTCATTATTTCATTAGGGATACAGAAAAATGAACATATTTAAAAGGTAGGTATATAAAATAATAAACCACTAGATTTTTAAGCTTTTGAACAAAAGACAACATTTAATTTATTTACAAAAAATTAAAGAAATAAATATTTTCATTTATTTTTTGAGTTTTTAAGGATTATTTCTTATTTCACTCCTTAACATATAGAACAAACACAAATTTACTTTTGTTGTGCCTATCTAATTAAAAAAAATAATAAAAAATTGAAGATATGTAGACACATTTACCCAGATAGATAATTTTTGTTACAGAATTAAAATAGACTTTATTTTTTTCTACATTTATCTATGTTTCTATTTATTTGTACATGTAAAAATTATGTAGGTATACATACTTTAGAGTTTTAAACGATAATTTTTTATAACAGTAGATTAACTAACAATCTTTACAAAAATATTTATAAGTACCTACCTACCTACCTACCCGAGTTTCATGTAGGGATAGAGTTACAGCAAGTAAGGCTTAAAATAATCGGCAGAAATAAATACAGTGTGCGTCTAGAGTAGTTTCAAATCTTAAACAAATAAAATATTAAACGCGCCAGAGTTGACCCATATAGAAATTTTCTGTGAGTTTCCCTATATTCACAAATTTCTCAGAAGATTCGCATGCGAACTAAAACTACAAGCATAATCAGAATGCATGTAAGTATATTTGTACCGGAAACAGCAAATCATAATTAGAGTCAAGAGTCAAGTTCAACTTGTTCGTGTTTAGTGTGCAACGAACCATTGTTTATTTTTGTAGCAGAAATGCGATGAAGCTGTATTTGTTATTTCATACGAGCTAATTGCACTAACGCGCTAGAATACTGCTTGTTATATAAAATAAACAAATAAATAAAACAAGTGCTAAGGCGATTTGCCAGGGTAGTTTTCATCGCGGAAAAGTTCTTGTATAAATATTTTAAAAAGTATTACTTAAACAAAATTGACATAATAACCTAAAACCCTCAATAATGATTTATGTCAAGATTCTGTGCAAATCTATAAGTTTTACAAATTTGTAAGTCTTGAAATATTGAACAAAATCACATCAATACTTGTTGACAAATATAAAAATGTTCATATGATTACAAATTTCATAGCGAAAAATAACAACATATCAATATATTTAATTTTAGTTTCGAGAATTTTCGATTTATAGAGAACTATTTCTCGCCCCGTAGTTTTGAATTATCGTCTCATCACAAAAATCCGAGACGAGAAATCTATTAATATAAAACAAAATCGTTCCGTTTATGAACTCGTCAATGAGTAATGTATCTAGATTAGTGTATGGTGTAAGGTTTGATACAAAGATCGATAAAATGTATGATTCAATTCAAAAAACCAAACACTACACTAACTGGGATACAAGACTCGACACTAGGTTGATCACGACGCGTTTCGATCTTTCGATCATCATTAGGTGAGAAATCTATTGGTTCTCGTCTCGAAATTTCGAGACGAGACGAGAATGAGACGCGAAACTCGTGTCAACGGCATCACTAATCTAATCTAATACGATCCTACAAGAAACACCACGGCTGAAGCAAAAATTACACCAGTTTCTTTGACTAATTTTTCTTGCGGCATCCGAATATACTCGTATTTCCTAGACGAATAAAATTTGATCTTTACAGTTCTTGTTTCAAAAGCAAGCTCTCTTCTTCTGGATCAAAACATTTTTGAGTAAAATTAGTGCCATAAGTAAAATGTTAGCAATATTCCTGCGAACCGTCCCTGGTCGAAGGGCCCAATGTCTCATACCTTCACGTCACTGGATTTACCTTCCGAGATGCGACAGCGCCGTGACTTTTAAAAAGGTCAACTTAGAGCCATTAGTTAAATGAAGCACGAACGGACTAAGACGGCATTCGCGAGATTAAATCCTCTGCGCAAGTGAAATAAGGACAGCGAGAATTCACTCCCTACTTACCTCTCAGTCGCAGCACCGCTGAATAGAAATGCATAACACTTGATGAATAGCGTAGCGAAATATTTAAAATAAACAGAAATATTTTCCTCCCAGTGAAATGACAGCTCTGTGGTTTCAGTGCTCATTCAATGAAGATTTTATTATTAAACACTCGCGGCTCTAATAGCCTGGAATATTAAATTTTTCGCTCGAGTGCCTTGGGCTATTTACTTGGGAAATTTTGTTATTTTAAAATTGTATAAAGTTGAATTTATTTCCCACATTCATCTTCAGGATGATTCTTTTATTGTAGCCATTTAAGAGTATTTTTATTTCTATGGAAGTTTAAGATATGGAAATAACGAGCGGAAGATTTATTATTTTATCTTCATCGAACTTCGTTAAACTAATCTTGATAATAGAAGTAATCAATTGATTAGTAGCAGTAGAAAGAGTTTACACGTATACTGAGAAAAAAATCTGATGTGGCCAGCACACAATCTTCCGCCATATCTAGAATTATAAACATAAATTTATACGTACAATCCGGAATTTAAAAATACAAATAAAAATCTAAAATATTCAAACACAAAAATTTGCATCACCTGAATAAAAAGATTCATTCGCAGGAAAACTCTTCTGTGTTGAAGCCATCCTCCGTTCAATTACTACATTTAATATTTAAGGGTACCAAAATCTAATGAGCTCTTCCAATTTATATACAAATGTTAAATACCAAATATCTTTTTTACCTTCCGCTTACCTGTAAAGGAAGGTATTGGAATCATGCAAAAAATCGGGTGGTGAATTTTTAGTAGATGAGCACGAATTAGGGTCCTTACAACTCATTTTTGATAGTTTCACGATGATGTCTGTGTGTATGTGTGTGTGTATGTGTGTGTGTGTGTGTGTGTGTGTGTGTGTGTGTGTGTGTGTGTGTGTGTGTGTGTGTGTGTGTGTGTGTGTGTGGTCAAGGGGTGTTAGTCGCATAACTCAAATACGAATTACCCGAAAATTTTGATATTTGGTATTTAACATTTGTATATAAATTGGAAGAGCTCCCTAGATTTTGGTACAAATATCTTCATCGGAAGTGATATTTTTTGAAGATTGAAAAGGTTAATTGTCAAAATTGTATATAAATTTGGAAAAATATAGTATTTATTTGTAATGAGAATAAGAGGAAAAGTTATTTGCAACTTACGTTATAAAAAAATTGTCTTTATCTGGTAGCATTAAAGAACTGTAGTAAAATTAATTTATCAAATAAAACGTTGATATCTTGTAATCCATGATCGGTTGATTTTTGTTTCTGCGTAAAAAATATTGACAGGTGAGACGGGTGACAAGTTGGCATACTAGCGCTATATAAGTCCTAAGTAAGATATTAAATGTAGTAATTGAACGGAGGATGGCTTCAACACAGCAGAGTTTTCCTGTGAATGAATCTTTTTATTCAGGTGATGCAAATTTCTGTGTTTGAATATTTGAGATTTGTATTTGTATATTTTAAATGGGCACCGGATTGCACGTATACATTTCTGTTTAAAGTCTAGATATGGCGGAAGGTTGTGTGATGGCCACGTCAGATTTTTTTTTGGGAGATTCGAATTTGAGTTATTCGACTTACACCCCGGCCTTGGCCACATACATACATACACACACACACATACACATACACATACACATACACATACAGACATCATCGTGAAACTATCAAAAATGAGTTGTAAGGCTCATCCACTAAAAACTCACTACCCGATTTTTCGCATGATTCCAATACCTTCCTTTACAGGTAAGTGGAAGGTACAATCTAAATAATCTAAAAAAATTTGTGATACGCACCTACTTAAACGCCGATTTTAAGAATCGCAATTTTGTTCCATATACTTATACAATCTCCCAATATTATTACTGTGATCCTCTGTCATCTTGTCCATGTTCATTGCATTCTCCACTAAACAATTTCAAGTGACCCAACATATCACCCGTTAATCTACAATAATTCAATGATACCAACACCGCCCGTGATTAATAACAAATGGAAATATTAAAATCGTTTAAATCATCATTACAATCGAACATATAATAACAAGTCTACTTCCCGTTAAATCGGGCACACCCTGTAATCTCAGTAATAGCCTGTATTGTGTTATTATAGGAGGCGATTGCTTCACAAGACGACGTCGACATGCGTGTGTGTGTTGGGATTCTCTCCACGTCTTGAAGCGATCTCTGCGCTGTCCCTTTAGGCAATAATAACAGCGAGATGAGAATATCTATTGATGTAACGTTGCGTTATGCGGTTGTTGTTATTTCTAGATGGAGATAGATACGTGTTATGCAAAATACGGAATAGGTTTGTGGTTTGAGTTCCATATGGGGTAGAAGTTAAGTCATAAAAATTTTAATATTTTTGAAACATACCTATCTATCGCATTTGCATTCCATGCCAACAATGCCAAGATTGACTTTTTTGACTGTCTTTCAATAGTAGCACTTTTCTGCAGTAATATAGGTATATTATGTGTTTCCTGGAAACTGGATGAGTTTTTTTTTATAGAAACGCAGTTTCGTACAACAGGAAACACATTTTAAATGCTGAATTTTCCGATAACTTTTAAGGCACGAAATATATTTGTAAGACTATTTTAAGATTAAGAAAATACAAAAATGTAATATGTTTTATTTGGGTACGTACTACTTATTTATAGGTAAACAGGAACAGTTTAAATATTACAATTATATTAAGCGGTCAGGTTCTGAAAACTTGTATCTTGTGTGCAATTTTCGCGGCAAGTTTCTCTAAATTTTCACCTTAGTGTGCAAGTTTCTGAAAATTTTCTCCGAGTGTGCAATATTCGCTGAACGTTTGTTCTGATTGATCCACATATTCAAAATGTTGTTGTTTCATTTGTTTTTAAAATGTGAAGAAAATAGCCACAATTATATTATAGCAATAACCAAAGAAGTCCTAAAAATGAACATAATTTTGTATTATTCTAATTTTTCTAATCAATTGTCTTTTAAAATTTATAATGAACGAATTATGCAATTAAATCTTTTATGAAGTAGGTACTTTAATGTTCTACCCTCGTTTGACAATTATCTACTCTTTCAAATAATTACCACACTTATCAAACGACTAAATTAATGTATTTAGTATATATCGATTGACATAATTGATACAATTGATTGGCGATGAATAGTGTAGTAGGTGTAATAATAACTTTTGTGTATTTTTTATGTATGTATTTCAAAGAAGACAATTTATTTTGAAAATGTGTTTCGTTACGTAAACGTTATTTCCAGCGTACCTACCATATTTCTGTAAAGGCGGCTACACATTACATGGCAAACTAGGCCAATGGCAAACGTTGGTGATTTGTACCTACATTTTTTTCATGTCGAATGACATTTACCGAGTACTTCCTATACATTACGTGTCGAATCATCCCATACTATGACATAAACTAAATGCTAGATCGCGTTTCGTATAGACAAGTGGCCAACATTTCTTTGATTCGGGTCTCATTTACCGACTTCAATCCGAACGTAGACGAATGCAAACGTTGGAAGGAGTTTGTCATTTGTGGTACCGTACACACTATTCGGCAAACTTCACATATCACAAACGTTTGCCTAGTTTGCCATGTAATGTGTAGCCGCCATAACACACGGTACAGTATAGAATAAAATAATTGATCGCATCAGGTATCAGGTGCACTACTAATAGTGATATTTCGTAACAAAACAGACAATTTCATAAATAAATTGAATACTGTGGAATTCACCATCAAAATTTATTATTTCCATCCAGAATTCGTCAACTCTGACAATCCATTCCCCAATGTCTTGACTAATAAGTCACGCCTTACAATATGAACTCATCTCCCCGTCTTCGAAGATTGCTCTGGTTATCAATAAGGCGCGAAGGACCATAACTCTCTTACAGGGCACGACATCCAACACTTCTCACTTCCGCGATCATTCTTCTCTTTCACTCGTCAAAGCCTACCTGCTCGCGAGGCTATTAGTCCGCTGTCAAATTCCTCAACAGATGAAGAACGCACATGCGTGAATGCTGAATGGGGAATGGATAGTGTTTTGTTTTGGATCTTTTGATGAAACTTGTTTTATTTTCAAGGGTTTTAAATTGAGTGTTGGGACTTAAGAAAAGGCGTTTGATGTTTGACGGAAGATTAGTTCGGCGGAATGTTTTGAAATAGTTAACTTAGAGAAATTAGTTATGAGGTAAATTGACTAGTTACTAGTTGTGTCAGCTCATTTTATTTTTTGTGCTTGTTTCTTAATAACTCATACGGTTAAATTATAATTAAATTAGGTACTATTTTTATTAACTGTCTCAAAGTTTACGAACTTGTTAACAATGTATTTCATCATGGTTTAGATTTTCTTTTAAACCATTTTAAAGATAATTAAAGGCAAGAACTACATGTTTTGTTTTACAATTTGTAAGTACTCCATGATTATTACTTACCCGTATCACACTAGTATATTTAACACTAATTAACATAGAATTTATGCACAATTTCAATAATTACTTGGTTAATTACGTATTAAAGTGCATTTAAATTGTTGCGCTGATGATCGTGTCTCTGATATATTTATGCAAAGTTAATTCCAAATATGGTCATACCACTTTCATTAAGGCGTAGTCTACATAATACCGTTTGCTTTCAGAATCGTTTATTTATATTTATAATTAAATTCTCAAGTAATTAAATTGCATACTATTAATGGTAACTGAAGATTTTTAGATAGTTCTAGTTTATTTCATATTTTTTAATAATACCGAATAGTTGCCTAATATTCTCTAGTTTCAATTACTAAGTTTACATGCAGTTTTGAAAATGGTTTGGGTTTTCAGTCAAAATTATGTAAAACTGTTTACATGCAGTTTTCAAAACAAGTGATAACGAAGGTTCGAAAACAGTTTCGGCGCAAGCGCATTTAGATCATGTAAATGGCAGATGAGTGACAGATCGGAACGAAAAATATAACCTCTTCACTCCAAATGTTTCGTTTTGGCATTTTTATTTTTAAATTTACGAAAACATTAAATAAGAAAACAACTCAGTTTTAAGTCACAACTGACAATTGGTGTTTGTATTTTGTAGGTTAGTAAGTACGTTCAAAAAACGGCAGAAATCTCTGTGAAGTACGCATGCGCAATCTCAAAACTTAACTTTACCTGTTTACATGACTAGTTTTGAAACTAATTTTCAAGTCAAACCCAAGAATTTTGGTTTTGGTTTGAGTTAACTCAAAACCGGTTTGACACTGTTTACATGGAGATTTTAAAACTCAAAACGTTTTGGAAACGGTTTCAAAACTGCATGTAAACATAGTAAATATTTCGAAAGTAGTTAAATATCGCTTTTAGCTCGCTTATTCAACATCAGAACATCACTATCATTATAGTTTATAGTTGAATACCAACACTTTACATTAGATCCTCTTTAGTATATCACCACTTAAGGTTCAACAATACTTCGTAGTACGACTATTCCCAATAAAACAATCACTCTTTGGAGGTAAAATCTCCTTAGACAGCTACGTCGGCTTACATTGGTGAGGAACTTTCATAGCTTGAGTCCTCTTGGCACTCATGACAGCGATGCCCGTATTTGGCATCAGATCTTTCAAGTAATTAGGTTGTACATGGCGCAATCATCCGCGTTTTATCTATTGCTTCACATCACTCATCGGTTATTATCATGTAATGTTTGTTGCAGCGTTCAAATTGCAAATGACAGAGAGGTTTAGTATGGTTTTTATTTTATTTGTATATGATGTGCCAAATCAATTCTGTAGTTTAGTGTTCTTGAAGATATTAATTATTGGTGTATAATATAGGACATTGTTATTAGAGGTGGGCAAACTATCGTATAAAAAATTATCGATAATTCGATAGTAGCAAGAATAAACTATTGATATATCGATAGTACTATGGATAGTCATAATTAATCGATACTATCGATAATAAAACGATAGTTTGTGTTAAACGATAGTAGGTACTTGTTATAAACGGTAATTATTGTTAGATATCTGATATTTTTTGTTTATTGATAATTATTATCAAAGCATTTTTGACATAAGTAAAGCTAGATTCAGACCTACCCAATATAAGTATAGTATAAGTGCTAAATTAACCAACCAGTGCTTCCACAAAATTCCAATTTCAATTATAAGTGCGAACGTTGGGAGCTAGTTGGTTAAATTAGCCACTTATACTTATAATTGGGTAGGTCTGAATCTAGCTTAACATAAAATAAAACAAGAAGAATATGTCGAAATTAAAAAATTAGTTGTATGAAATATAAATTTAACCGTCCTTTAATTAACAAAAAAGTTGTTCTTCTAACCGATAAACTATCTTCATAGTTTACATATCAATAAAATTTCGATAAATTATCGTTTAGCTGTCAATAAACTAATGTTTATCAATCGATAAAGTATCATTTAACTATTGATAAAGTTTCCTTCAGAGAACAATCGATAATTATCGATAGTACTATCGTTCCATCGCATCTATTGATATATTTTTTCTAAAACTATCGGTCTGTCGATAGTACCTAATATCTATAGTTTCCCCACCTCTAATTGCTATTTCCCACATTTACTTTTTTATGACAAAAATAAATTAATTGACTGAGTAACTAAAATACATTCATATCTATCACCTAATCTAACCCAACTTGAGTGTAGCAGAGTCTCGCATAAGTAGGTATACCAATCACAGATTCACATTGCTTATACTCCATTTTTAAATCGATTTCAAAATAGAGCAATTTCACGAGTTTCATGCCAAACAAACTTATGAACTATAATGTGTAGAAAAAAAATTAAAAGCATGTAAACTGAATTATTATATTATTTTACAGTAAATTAGTTCTCTAATGCAGTTTGTGTAGCTCCTTTAAATACATACCAGTAATTGATTTTCTGAAACTAAACCTGTCTCATAACAGCAGCATATAACAAATGCATGAATAAAGTAACATTGATTTAATTTTTATCTCAATGAGATCACATTAAATGGAGCGCATATCACGACAGTGAATTTCATTTTTCATTTTACTGTATACCTATAATTAACCTACATATAAATATAAGACCACATATAGGTGCAGATAATAATCACATTGCTACAGAATTCAAAGGAAATCAGCTCTAAGCACGAATTCATGTCCCCAGGGTTATGACTCGGGATTTTAGTGACGCAATGTTGGCAGTGCTGTGACTCTAAAGAATGAGCATCGGGTAAAAAACTACTGTTTACTCATTTTTATCTTGATAGCCAATTTAACCAGCAATTTAATCACCTGTCTACTTATATAAGGCGACAATTGACAAAAGTGCTCGCGCACTACTTTCGAGAAAGTGTTTACAATCAGTAGAAAAGCAAATTGTTAACTTTACAATAATTATTTGTAACTCCATTTTTTCCGGTGTTATGTAACAAAATAAATTAATATTTCTTTTAGATATGGAAGAATGAGAATTCGATAGGTAATGAATTAATACTACAGTTATTTTTCAATGCAATTTTTTAAAAGAAGTTTTCGTGTCATCTAGTTTCTTTCCTACCTATAGATTCAACAATACAGGGGGTGTTTCTATACCTCTACACGAAACTTTAATAGATTATATAATTTGATACATTGATAATAGAGAATTTATTTTTTTCAAAATTCGCAAAAATAAGGACAGTGAAAATTTTAGTGCCACTGGTTTAAAGGCCCATTTAACTGTTAATTCATTATATAATTAATAAAATAAGATCATTAATACTCTCTATAATAATAATTCAATAAATAGTTAAATAGACTTTCTAACCAGAGGCACACAATTTTCACTGTCCTTATTTTTGCGAATTTTGAAAAATTGGCCCTCTTTGAGACTATATTCCAAATTAAAAACTAAATTTTGTAATTTATTTTTATTTAAGGTGTTCGTCTACCCTAAAATTTTACAGCCTTACAGAGGTGTATGCCTCCCACGTTCACTTTAATTATAATTTAAATATATGATTCTTTTACATATGAGTGTATTAACAAAGGTTGTCTTAATGCTTCTATATTTTTTTTCTTTGGTCTAAGAATTTGAAGTAAAATAAAATTTAAAATGACGTTTTTTGCGGTTTTTTGTCATTATTTGATATTATTTTCCTCGGTCACTATAAATGGCAAGAAAAATTTAAAAAACAAGAAGCATGCAGCTAAGCTTCCTTTTTCGAATAATTTTTGTTTTACTTAATTTCTTTAAAAAATACACAAGTTATTATGGGAATCTGGAGCCATGTTTACAGTAATTTTCAACTTCAAAATGACATTGCATAGCTAGGTTGCGGGAAAGTACGAGTTTCGGGCTGGTTTCGGGCACCCATAGTAGTGGGGAAGAGAGTGAAATAGAAAAAAATGTAATATCGAGAGTATTCTAGGAATTCGAAAAAAAGGTAGACGAGCCCCTTAAGAAATAATAATAATAATAAATAAATATAGACTCGCAAATTCGGCAATAGGACAGTTCGTTATATTAACCTTTAAATTTCTATATGGTTTGCAAAGTGATTCTGCCCAATGGGTCCTGCTAGCTTATAATATAAAAAATGCTAACCTTTGGTGTACTCTGACCTCTGAGGATGGTGAATCCTGCATAAATAGGTGTCCCAGAAAGTCTTTAAATTGTTTATGGCACTACACTTTCAATTTAAAATAGTCGTTATTAATTTTATATCATTTTACGCATTGAAAACTTCAATTTATAGACATTTCTACATTTAAATATATCACAATATATACACAAAATTTTTAATTTAACCTTATAAACAATGACACATGCACTACGACAATCCACTGTATACTGAACTCGCAAACATCGGTTCCTAGTTTAGCGCAATGTTACAACAGGTTTAGTTTATATAAAAATATTGTACTCAAAATATTATTTGATTTTAGTTGAATAAATCAGTGATACCCAAACTGCTTTTATGAATATTGTGTTGCTGTTGACAATATTACTTTATTTTTTACATTCTAGGCCCCCCTCTGGTAAATTCGGGATTAATTTTTTTTAATTTCCTAAGTAAAATATGTATGTATTATATACAAAAATGTATGCTTATCATAATAATATATAGCGGGTCAGCCCGGTCGCCAGATTTGGCTCCTTATGATTTTTTGTGGGGTTTTTTGAAATCTCGCGTTTACGTCAACCGTCCAAGGACCCTAGAAGATCTGAAGGACAACATCCGGGCCGCAATTGCCAACATACCCGCTACCATGCTGGAAGGGTTATGACAAACGCCAGAAATCGCGGCTTATTCAGTGTATAGACAATGGGGGCGTCACCAACCTGATATGATTTTGAAAACTGGGTGAAACAAAACTTTAGATATGTACCTACATTATAAAATAAAAATAAAAAGTTTCTGATTCATACAATGGGCATTATTGGGTTTTGAAATAAGTAAGTAACGATGAATCACCCTGTATAATAAAAATAAATCAGCCCTGAAGAAAAATTTGAAATATCGCTACTTAGTATAGGTAACATGTGTCCCTCTTTGTAAATATTTTTAATCAGTAGCAAAAGTTTAACGATTGAGAAAACACTATAAAAACAGCCTGCGCATGCTTAAAATTCAAAACCTCAATGACTACAAGACCTTTAACAATAATAGCAGCTTCCATCTACCCTGCGAACTCATTTCCACGTTCGATGAAAATTTGTAGGGTAAAACGTAGTTAAAGATGATATAGCGCAACGCATAGCTCCAAGCTCGCGTCTCGCGAACTTGCTCTGAATTAATGAAACTCATTTTCCAGCCTGCACGCACTTCCCACTTTCCAAGCTGCTGCTGCCAAGTGACAAGTTGTGTAATCACGCTGACATCTGTCGGTTCGTTGCCTAACTACATCTTCTGCTAAGACGCGAAGACAAGAGATGTGTTTTTAGTATTAACACGAGATTTACAAGATAATACCATAAATAAGATCGTGGGTATTAGATTGAAGATTGAGTAAATATGCATGGATTACGGCAGGAAAACATTATGATTTGGTATTTCTTATCTGATTAATACTAAACTAATATTTTGTATCATAGAGATTCACTAATGAATATCAAAAATAACATAAGTAGGTACTCGTATATATCCCGCTTTTTATAAAATTTAAATATACAGAGTAAAATTAATATTTATTTAAATTTGGAACCATTCTCTGAAAAAACATTTTCTAAATTATTGCAACAATTTGTTTCACATATTCTGGATATAAAACTATCTTAGTTTAGTTAAAATTTATACCAGGTGTTTACTTTAAATCGTTAAATAGGAAAAACGAAGGAAACATTCACTTTTTACCTTCCGCTTACCTGTAAAGGAAGGTATTGGAATCATGCAAAAAATCGGGTAGTGAGTTTTTAGTGGATAAGCACGAATTAGGGTTCTTACAACTCATTTTTGATAGTTTCCCGATGATGTCTGTATGTATGTGTGTGTGTGCGCGTGTGTGTGTGTGTGTGTGTGTGTGTGTGTGTGTGTGTGTGTGTGTGTGTGTGTGTGTGTGTATGTGTGTGGTCCGGGCCGATGCCGTCTGTTGGATAACTCAAATACGAATTACCCAAAAATTTTGATATTTGGTATTTTACAATTGTATACGAATAGGAAGAGCTCATTAGATTTTGGTACAAATATCTTCACCGGAAGTGATATTTTTTTAAGATTGAAAAGATTAAGTGTCCAAAATGTCTATAAATTTGGATAAATATAGTATTTATTTGTAATAAGATTAAGAGGAAAAGTTATTTACAATTTACGTTATAAAAAAATTGTCTTTATCTGGTAGCATTAAAGAACTGCAGTAAAATTAAAAATAGTATATTACATTACAAGTCATGAAAATGTTTCATTGCAGACGAGGAGACGTTTGAAGAATGCGAGGATGCGCAGCGTCCGAGCATTTCTTCAAAGCCTCCGAGTCAAGCAAAGACATTTTTATGACGTGTGATGTATTCTATTTTTTTTTAAATCGGCAATTAAGCTTAAAATTATAAAAAAAATTAGGTTTGCATAAATCATCAGAGCTGTGACAAATCATCAGAGCTGTAACAAATTTTAGAAAAAGTTGTCATGACAAGTAAACAAAGTTGAAAGTAAAAATGACTAGGCATGAAAATAAAATTTTCATGCCTAGTCATGAAAATCTTACTTTCATGCCGCAAATTAGTCTGAAAATGACGATTTTCATGCCGATTTTGAAAAAAATAAATTTATTAAATAAATCGTTGAAATCTTGTAATCCATGTTCGGTTGATTTTTGTTTCTGCATAAAAAATATTGACAGATGAGACGGGTGACAAGTTGGCATACTAGCGCTATATAAGTCATAAGTAAGCTATTAAATGTAGTAACTGAACGGAGGATTGCTTCAACACAGAAGAGTTTTCGTGTGAATTAATCTTTTGATTCAGGTGATACTAATTTCTGTGTTTGAATATTTTAGATTTTTATTTGTATATTTTAAATGGGCACCGGATTGTACGTATACATTTCTGTTTAAAGTCTAGATATGGCGGAAGGTTGTGTGATGGCCACGTCAGATTTTTTATCTTCCGCTTAGGTACCTGTAAAGGAAGGTATTGGAATCATGCTAAAAATCGGGTAGTGTGTTTTTAGTGGATGAGCACGAAATAGGGTCCTTACAACTCATTTTTGATAGTTTCTCTATGGTGCCTGTGTGTGTATGTGTGGACATGTGGTCAAGGCCGGGGTGTAAGTCGGATAACTCAAATACGAATTAATCAACACAGAAGAGTTTTCCTTGGAATGAATCTTTGGTTCAGGTGATGCAAATTTCTGTGTTTGAATATTTTAGATTCTTATTTACCTATTATATTTTAAATGGGCACCGCGGATTGTACGTATACATTTATGTTTATAAGTCTAGCTATGGCGTAGGTAAGGTTGTGTGCTGGCCACTTCAGATTTTTAATTAAATTTCAGCTCCTGCCATTACTCGTATCCAGTCAAGAAGCATCATCGGCTCATCGCAAATAGATGTTTAACCCAAAACCCACATGGCCTTTAATTTCTGATTTATTGACAAGCATATAATATAGTTCACATTGCTAAACGCAAATACAGAGCTATGAATTTGTAGCTTTAAATCAAAAGAACCACAGCGAATAAATCAATAATACATAACAAGCATAATCGGAACTGACCGTTTATTCGAATCACGTGCAACTAGTTGGAATTGAATGTTGTCCGATTGACGGTTAAAAACCATTGCGTTGCACTGGTCCGAAACCGAGCGATGCTTGATTCAATGTGATTTTGATTTGTCGATGTCGATACGAGATGATAAAGGAGATAAAGCAATCGTATTCAAATAACGGCGTCCCATTGTTTGTTGTTAAACAATGTAGTATCATTCTTTCATTCTTGATTTACTTAGGATTTCAATGCTGCAATGTAAAAGTATGAGATGATTGATTGTAGTTATATTTTATTTGTTACTTATAACAGTTAGCAATTATGACTGTATTTTAATTTAACTTCTATACTACATTATGTATTACCAATTTTTGTACTCGTAAGTCAATATTTCATATTTCCCTTTATCAAACATATTCCACCATCCTTACATGATCAAAATCCCATGTATCTTAATAATCATTATTAAAACAACACATAAAAGCATCAATCATTTGTTATGGCTGCGACTAACATACACAACCAACTTGATCTCTCCTCTGCTTCTTTCAAGGCACAGATGGTATTCAAGTACATCTTAACACATATACATACATGCGGGGCTATTAATAACAAATGTACAGTTATCCAATGATCCATGGATTTATTGGACGTAATAATTGGTGACTCGAACTTATGGGGTTCCCGCATTAAAACGTGTATGCAAGATGCAGGTTATGGATATTATATGGGCCAATCAGCGCGGTTTGTATGGGACCGTTACTATGGGAACGTATTAACATGAGATTTGCGATTAATTGTCTTGAGAATTTTTGCGAAGTCATTTTTAAGTCAAGTGACTGATATATTTCTTGGAAACGCTACCTAATTTATTTTAAGTTTCATTATAAACTCTGAAGCAAGTATTCAGTTGTTCATAAAACTGCCTGTATTCTCATTCTCGTATTTATCATTATCATTATACTTTTAATATATTTTTGTCCATTCCAATAAAAAATATTGGATATGAATATTAATTAAAAACTAAGTAGTCTCTAGTGACACTAGTACATAGATTATAAAAAATAGTATATTAAAGAACAAGTTTTGTAAGACATGATTTTTTCGCACGCGTCCAAATTTAGTAAAGGCGAGTTTACAAAAGAACAAATGCGAAAAAAGTCTTATAAAATGAGTTCTTTATACAATTTTTTTGGTGACTTTTTAATATTAAAATTTAAATTAAACTACACAGTATGCTTTTATTGGTTGACATTTATTTAACTGTCACTGTAAAAGTATATAATTAATGAACTATTCTAGGTGATAGGTAAGTGTAGCCATTATATAAAAATATTGAACTTATATATTTTCTATTACTAGATTCATTAATTTTATTGAATGAAAAGTAATTAATTAAGCAAAACATATTTAGAGGTTATACTGAAATTTGTCAGTTCTGAGGTTTGACGTTTGACAATATTATTGAAGTAAATGTCATCTGATACTACCGATACCTACCAACCTTCTAAAAACATATGTTGCGTATCACAAAGTGAATTCTTGGCGACATTTAGTTGCGTTTCACAAAGTTAACTTTGTGAACGCCAGAAATAGAAAAAATAAATTTTATACTTTTATTAAAAATGCATGCAATGTACCTATAAACGGAAATTAAATTTCTTTTATATACTTAAATAAAACATGAATATTTCAGGTGATAAAAGTTTAAAATCGTAGGATTTTATATATTATTATCTACATTTTAGCAACATGTATGAGTATCGGTGTAGCTTTTTTGTTGAGGTTTTCGAATTTTAATTTGAACCTACGCATAATTACATAAAGGTAATCTGAAAAAAAAGTTATCATATAAGTAAAGGGTTTACAAAATTTTGGCGTTGTTTTCATAGATCATGAACAGTTTTATAAAAATTTTGTTCAAATACAGAAAAAAATGCTTCAGAAGGGAATTTCATTGAAGAAAAAACTGATAAAGAATTTCAAATAAAATAATGTTTGGTAAATAAATATTTAGACAATAAATTTTCACCGAACATACTACCTAATTATTTAAAATTTATTGAAAGTGCCTACCTGATAATCATTAGCGCACGCATTTTTCTCTAATACTAAACCGCATTTAACAACGCCGCTAGAGACATCTACCGTGCTTGCCTGCCACTTTCCACACTGCGGGATGTCTGCTAGAATTAACATACAGTGAACGAAACCGCAGGAAGCTTGGCCTCCTGTATTGTTTCATATTGAGTTGATATTTATTGGTTAGTGTTATTAGCAACGACTACCTACTTTCACAGCATTTTTGTTTTCTGTGTGTGAGGTTGAATGGAAGTATGATTAAAGTGGTATTTTGATAATGAAATATGCTAATTTTAAATAAATGCTGTGCTACCAAAAATGGAATGATATTTGAATTTAATCAGTTTGATATTTTGTTTGTTTCTCAATAGAAATATGGTCTTATGCATGTAGTAATTTTAAAGGGTACACATTTCTTTTATTATGTAAAATTCATTATTAAACAAAGTGCCAACCAACTCTTAAACTACATATAAATAATGAACAACTAAACTAATTACATACCGATAATAATTTTTCTTACTTCTTACTCACTATATAATTATTATTGTAAGTAAATGACGCAGAAAAAAACCCTTAATAATTTTGAACGTTACTAAACTAAACTTACCTACTTTAGCTTCAGCCTGTATTATTACTATAGTATTATAAACATAGTACTCTAGTAAACACACTAAATAAGCATACGGATTAGATTAGTTCGGGTTTTGAAGGGTACGAAAAGAGATCATCCTAATTTGAGTGTATCCGCTCAAAGTACAGTCACAATGGGTTTTCTCCCCGAAAGAATCGTCTAATTTGGTTGAAAAGTCACTGAGTTATGTGCGAAAAACATAAAAATGCACTTAAAAAAAACACCCATAACTTAGTGCCAAATTATCGTAGGAACTTCGTTTTTTGTGTCCTGCACAGGGAACAAATTTTAGTGCTCTTTTGGTGGATCAAGTCATTCCAACTCCAACACATCGTCAAAGTTAAAAATTAAAAACATTTGTTTTTCACAGGAGTGCTACAGGGTGCGCTTAAGTTCGCATGCATGACTTTAAAGTAGACACTTCAAAGTTTTTCACCCGCAAAGATTCATCGAAATCGATTGAAAATACGCCGAGTTATGGCGGTTTGAAAATGGTTCAAATTTTTACGAATTTCAAGTAATTCATTTTTTTCGCCAGTGTATTTATAGTATGAGTATAATTCAGGTAAACTTTTCAATTCTTCAGTGTTACAAACTGAATAATTACTTATAGTCAAAACATCTTCTATACCGAAATCAACGAACCAAAATTCTCTCCATATCCGATTTACTTCTCATTGTCATCTAAACACATCCCTATTCCAAACCACATCACGTTACGTTCGCTTGAATCTTATGTTCTACGTTGAATCGAGTGATCTTGAATGAAGGAAATGAACCCACAACTCTATGGGTCGGGCCAGTCACGTAGCTCAGTGGTTCGGATTATAAGATCGGTCGGATCACCTGCGGTTGCACAAATCGTTTGAACGCTTTGGTTTCACGTCTACAACTAGCAGGATACTTCAGATGTTATCGAGGTTGCAGCGCTGGATTTCCGCCTAGGCCCGTGAGGCCCGGGCCTAGGGCGCCAAAATTTGAGGGGCGCCAAAGTTTTTGAAACGCTAAAATTTTAGAGGCGAAAAAAAGTAGGTAAAGACAACCCATTTTAAAAATTGGCTGAGATAAGTTTTTATAAAATTTTTTCATAACACATATTATAATTCAATTTTTTAATTTACTTTTCAACCTGTGGGTAAAATGTGAATTTTTTGATAGATTGATTATAGTCTTATTGAGTAATGTTTTTATTTTTTATATCTTTACTTTTTATTTTTTACGTGAGATCTTACGTTACGCATGTAAAGCATTTTAAAATTACTAAATAACTTCTCAATTTGTTTTCAATGTGAAATAATTGATTATGACGATATAATCGACGTTTTTGCGCGGACCAATGTCAGGAAAAAGAAATTTTCAAATTGATTAATACTTATTTTTAAAAAAATAGTTATTTTTATATCAAGTGTCGAAAAAGTCTCGTTACGTGAAAGTGCAGAGTCTGCACGTGCACTTAATCTTTTTCGACACGTGTGTTAAACAACATTTTTCCTACAACGAATAATTTATAAATCCCTTAAATATTATCAGAATTTATTAAATTTTAATGACATTACATTAAAACTTTGTTTTACGGCGTTGCTATGGTTTGTTTGTTGATTGCTTCATTTGTTCTACGTTATTTAGAAATTTTTCGATATAATTTTGTTTCGTTAATCTTTTCTACAGTTGAAACAGAGATTGATGTTAGTCAGTTAGTAGCCCGTTAGTAGCTAAAATTTGAACTTAACACTCAGCGCGAAATTTAATCACAGTCATTTAAGTTCACGGACTGCTAAGTTTGGTTTTGACAGTTGCGTAAACGAAACGCACTTGTGTTTCACGTTTACAGAAAAACACTTGTTCTGCATTTGTCTTCTTTCCACCCATAACCAAGGCAATAATTGTTAGGTAATAACAAATAAATCGAACAGTTGTAGGAAAAGTTTATTATTTATCTGTATAAAGTTTATTTCTTATTTTTCTGTAATGCTTATTTGTTACCTATATTTAAAAATTATATTTCAATAAAATAAAGTTATATTAAAATAATTATATAAGATGAAAATTAATGAAATTCATTTCATCAAAAAGGGCGGCGTATCAAACCGGGCCTAGGGCGGCAGCAAGCCTAAATCCGCCACTGCGAGGTTGGCTGATACTGATGTTTGAACGCGGATTGATTCCGTGAGGGGGTTTGTGGTTTTTGGAGCTGCGGTGGCTATAATAATTGGAGTCGTGTGGAATTTTGGTACTATTAGTTTGGTGCATAAATTATGGAAGGTATTCGGGAACGAGCCAAAAATATTTAATGGATTAATTTCCTTAACTACTAGATTTCAATATAATTGTCCAAATAAAATTTCAAATTTTTTGTTTTAATTATTGTAATTGCGATGTTTCGGCCTATGTTGAATATAATTGTTCAATTGACAGTGTCAAAATAGTGACACATCGTTTTCAGTTATGTAAGAAGAAGATATAAACGATGTGGCCTTATGTGTCACTGTCACTGTTTACCTGGACAGCTAAACAGAATATCCACCTGCCAGCTACTATATTTTTTTGTTAAATATAATTGGTTAATTATCATTATACAAAATTTTAGTTTTGCTGGTTTCACTTGAAAGTGTTTTATTTTTTGCAAGTTCCACAACCTCTAAAAATCTTGAGCCACGCTTTCGGACCAGCTAACACTGCAATTCTTAATTAGTTATTATAGAACTAATTATATTACAAAAATGGTCCGGTGAAATTTGACGCCAGCTCCCGGACTATAAGTTCCAGTCCGCCCTTGTCTGACCCTGAACGAAAAACCTTTAAGTAAGTTTCATTAAAATTAAAAATACCTGTTTACATTAAACGGCCGATAAAATAAAAAAATGAATTGAAACGCGTTACGATAATTTATGACAATCGTATATAATATCGTCGTAAATGGCTATCATAATTAATATTCGGTTTTAAAACTCGGCAGAAGCAAAAGAAAAATCAACACTGATAATGATCAACAATTTTAAAACACGAATCTTCATCACTCGACTCCGATATTAAAATCGCCATTAACTCAACCTCATAAAGTTTTTATGGGTAAACCCACTTGTGGTTACCGCCAAAACCAAACCATTAAATTCAATCAACATTTACATCACACAGACCAAGAACATCAAAGGAGAAGTAGAATTTGCTAGCTATTAAAAAAACAGAATGAACCTACTAGATTCTATTCCAATTCATTCATAAATGCCAAGCTAGTATCGCAGCGCCATCGGCATCTACAACGGCAAAGCTCCGAACTAAAGCGTCGCGACGTCAAGTTTGCAACTTCGGCGTCTAGAGTACAGATGGCAGCACGAGGCATCAATGTGAACCGCGAAAATTGACGAGCAAACATGTGGGTGAAAGTTCTGACAGGGTATTGGAAAATATATCGTGTTTCTTGTTTAGAAAAGGAAAGTTTTCTGCCCCTATATTTATGCGCCACTGGCTGCAATGTTCAAGTTTCTGTTAATACGATAGGATTAGTGTTTTATATACGACATCAGCAGTTTTAAACATTTTCACAAGTTCAACAAGAATGTTTGAATGAAAAAAAAAGTAGTATGTAAATTACAAGGTACGAGTACCTATTGTTAATTTAGTATAAAGTAAAAATAATACTGCGTGTGTCTCCCTAGAGACATAACTAGAGCTGCCACTTTATGCACTTAAAAATGGCAAAATATGCGCATAATGTAATATAGTAAATTATAAAATGTTCACAAAATTTTAAAAAAGCAGAAAATATACATTAAAGTATAAAATATGCACGAAATCGTAAATTATGCATTTTATGCACTAAAAGTGTCAGCTCTATACATAACCCAAAGAGGTTCAAACATGGTACTTCATCTACGCGTAAAGTATTATTTTCTACGTCTACACGTAAAGTTCGCGCAAACTATGTAAAATGTAGACAATGTAGACTTTGCGTAAAGTATGTAAATAATTCAATTGTCAGAAAATCTACCCTATAATTTTATTCGTTTTCGGTGTGATTTGGTCTTTGTCTACATTATTTTATTGTTTACACAGATACTGCATGCGTAGATTACGTGTTTGTGTACGCGTAAAATTACATGTAATCTACGTCGCGTAGATTACGTGAACAACCCTGGGTTCAAATCTCAAAAGCTCAAAACATACACCTACATAACACTTAACACATAAATTTGTAGTTGATTTTTTTGATTAAATAACAATTATCAAAATTTTTGTTTAATTATTTAAGAAGCTTCAGCTAACAAAAATATGTCGTATAATGCAATAATCATCTTTAACAAGCGCTCAGTGTATAATATTATTTTAATTTCACAGTAATTGAATATTATGAATCAGATGAGTATAATACATGTTTTTATTAATGATTAAACTACATACCTACTATTACTTCTCTTTCTGTCCGCTAACGTACGAGTCAGCTTTATAAAAGTCAGTTTAAAGTACAATCCTATAAATCATTTTATAAAATACTTGTCTTTTCACAAATTCGAATTTTTATTATTCATGCTTTAAAATAAAATTTACAAAGACAAGACAAAACAGGTTCATATATTTTCTAATATTTATACTAACTCAATGAAGAAAACGCATGTTAAAAATGTGAACACAATATAATTTATTAATTCTTGTATAGGTACATGAAGTGAGGCATATTTTTTTAAATTAAACACAGAGCACTCAGCAAAAGACCCAGTGCACAATTCTATTTTCATGGAACACAATGAATGAAGCCACTGTTTGAGAACTGTATCATCGAAACCAAATCGCACATAAAACAAAACTGAGATAGGACTGAATTGAGTCGTCACGCTCACGCTACAAATCCATCCAGCACATTTCAAACATATCGCGCTTCAATGCTCATCTCATACAGACACAAATACATTTACTTCGTACTCATAAGCGTCAACGATAGGTGAACAAACAAGCAGACTAATTTATAATTTTGGCTTCTCATCAAATTTTACGAGTTGGTATTTAGGACTACCACAGACTTGTGATGCCGTGAGACGAGAATTCACTATTTCTCTTCTCGTCTGAAATTTTCGAAACGAGAATACTTCAATTTCTCGTCATTTCCCGGTTGTCCAATTATTCTCGTTTCAAAGAAATTTATTTTCGTCTGTTTTCTTACCACAAAAAGAGATTATAAAATTATTTGTATCGTAGTAGACCAAATACATTCAATATTCTCTTTTGATTTTGAGTGTTAATTTAAATACGGGGTAAACAATACAAAGGCCTTTATGAAATTGACAGCAATCAATTAAAATTTAATAACAAACAAGATTTTTAGACATGTACGGGAAATTAATCTAGCATATACAATTACAATACTGTATAACAGTATAACATAGTACACATAGGTACATATGATGTTGACATGGTAAACTATATAATTATTTATGTGGCATTCTAACAGAATAATATGTTCAAAGCTATATACTTGCTATGAAATTCAAAGCAAAATAGGATGCTTTAATATGCAAGATTGTAACATTGTTTTAAAATCTATTAACTACTATTTTAAATGTAAGTTCAAAAAGATTGTCCCTATAGAGTGTCAAATAACTATATTCTTGAAATAGTCTGCTGGTAATTTTACAATAGAAACTTGAAATATTTACTAAATTTGTATTTAACATCAATAAATATATATTACCTTATTAATTGCTTATTTATACTCAAATAACAATTTAACTCATTTTTAATTTAATATGAAAGTGACAGATGACGGTTAAGTTTCCGCTTATTAATTTCAGTTAAGTTACTCAAGCTACTAGTAAAAAATATCCGAGAAAATCTTTATATAACCATGGTTACTATTATTGTAATCAATTAATCCATTGGCTGTTATTTGTGTCATGCGATTTTCAATAGTAATATATCAAGGGATCATTATTTTGTTGGTAAAATTTATTTCAAAAGATTGTTGCTTGGTAACATTTCGAGACAAATGACATGATCAAAATCCCGAGCTGAAGGCGAGGGATTTTATCATTCAATTTGTCGAGGAATGTTACCTATAAGCAACAATCTTAAGAAATAATTTTACCTGCAAAATAATGAGACCCGAGATATATTTTGTTAGACTATTTCCCAAATAAACAGACATAAAATATGAACTAATAAATTTACGTTGGACTGTCCTAATATTTTTATTATTAAATGTTTTTTAATGCCGGAGTAAGCAAAATTTGACACTGCTGCAGACCGATTAGAATAATTATTCGTGGTATTTCGTGTTTTTAAATAAAGACTAATTTTTTGTGCCGAAACGGTTGTTTATTTTGACATTTAATTTTTTTACTAACCTTTGAGTGTCAAAATTATAAATTTTAGTTTCTTTCGTTTCACAAGTTCATTAATAATTGCTTCCAAACTAAGGTTTTTAACGTAACTGTATTTTTTGGCGTTATATTTGATATCTCCGTGTTTGATATATTTTTGTTTCATCGTAAGAAGTTGTCGCAAAAAGGTTCATTTGACACTTTTAATTTCAATTAAAAACAATACAAAATCAATAAAATTGTCATACATGGCCATGTAACGGGTAAATTGTCACTTGTTTGTACGTCATTGGTCAGAATTTAAAAAATTGAAACAAATCATTGGTTTAATTAATATGTGGGAAATAGTCCGTAATGTTTCCTTGACTTAATAATATGCATAGGTACCAAAAAATCACCTCTGGCGGTATTTCCTTTTAACAGGTGCAAATTGCAAATATCTAAATTATTATGCGCAACTGTGGAAAGCCATGATCCTACTAAATACTCCACACGAAACACAAAGCACATAGAAGCGTGCATTCACAACACCCCCTTAGATATCTTCATCACATCAGCCCCTGTCTGGCCTTGCCCCGGCCCCCTCGGCACGTACGCCCTGCTACACACATACAAAAGCACAATGCGCTCGACACAAATGTTTGCGCTCTCAATAAAAAAAGCTCTACGTGGAATATGTTTATTGTATTTTCGTCGCTTTTACAGAGATAGGTATTCAATTTATGGATTGGTTTTTGTATTGTGCTCATCGAGTGTAGGGTTTTTCGTTTTTTGAACATCTGCTGTGGTTTTAGATTTTACAAGATATTTGATTTTGTGATACTGATTTAATATGATTTTTTAAACGGTAGAATGGTTATTTATTTTACTGAAATCGTATTGTAGTATCAAGAGCGGTAAATGCAGTTTACCGGTTGTGGATAATTTTTGGACACCGAGGAAGATTTCCAATATTATCCGAAACCGGTACAAAATGCACTTAACGCCCGTGGTGCTTATTTATAATATTTTATGCAGTTAGTTTAAGGTTTAAACTAGGTTCGTCTAGTGTTGAAATTTTGAATTTTTAATTGTATTGTATAAAAATTGCCGTTAAAAACAGACTTTTTTGAAAGATTTCTCAATTTTTTTTTCGATTTAAGACAAAATAAACAAAAAACTAACACTAGACGAACATAGATACATACAGCCTTTAACTTTGTAATAGTTTTTGAATGAAATTTATATGCTATGTAGATTCTGAGATATGATTTTATTTCTGTAACACTTTTTGAAGTCATACTGCTCTTAAGTAGTTACCTCACCGGTATCTATGCGATATGTTCGCCTAAGCATGGTAGCGATCCTCCTTTTAATGCAATCCCAACTCAACAACCAATATTAATACCACTAGGTCCGAGTGGTTGGTTTTTGTCATTGGGAGTTAGTTTTGAAATGAGTACCATTCGGATACCATCAAATAAAGAAAAAAATTAAGCTGACTTATTGACAGAAAATTTAACACAAAGAACTAATGTCATAAACTTACTGATAAATGTTGCGCATATAATATTCTCAAAATTTAAAATGTTAAATGGGTCTTCAAGTTCTAAATATACAAATAATATATTTGATTTTAAAATCACATTTTCTTTATTATCTACAAAAATATATGTACATTTACATACCTAACCAGAAGACAGTAGAAACTTCTATCTTTTTAATAATAATATCTCAATCAACAATTTTTTTGGCGATTGACGTCGTGAAATAACTGTATAAAATATAATTAATATAATTAGGGTAAGTGATAACAGTGTAATAATTATATTGATTACGTCATGTTCTTATTAACAGCTTTTAGGTCTTCCCTAGTTTATAGTGCATTATGATAGCGTGATTATCTGAAATTAACCTGTTTTATCACGAGTTATAGACGTTTAGTCCCTAGGTGATTAACAATAGGGTGATTTTGATTACAAATAAATAATTCAAACATAATCATATTAATTCCCAGTCTGCAGGGGTGCACACAAATTGCTGTTCAATCATAAACATAAACAAACGAGCTTATCCAAAAATATTGCCAAATAATTATGAGTATGTATTATGATTTGCTTAATTGTTATAATTAGTAGATCTGATTTAAATCATTGGATAAATAAATCGCAATATTTGCATAAATTATTTCAGTCTCATTTTGTCAATTTACAATTCATATTTATGCTCTGTCTCTGGTTTAATTAATTTAATTTAACTTATTGCATGACATACCTTAAACTGATTGTACGACACATTTTCCAAATCATTTTTTCCAGTGATTTTTTGCGAAATCTTTTTTTTCAATATAATTTTTTTCCAGTGGTTATTTTTTAACCTAACCTAAATTAAATAATAATATCATTGGAAAAAATTTCACATTGAAAAAAATTATCTGGAAAACGTGACTCCCTATCCTTAGGTAGGTACTACTATCTCAGTACCTACTATAGAGCTTTCAAAATTTTTTATTTCTATGTTAAATAATGGAAGTTTTATGATATTTTTTAATGTGGGACATAAACTTTACCTCGTGTATCACGAATGCCGACGATAGCAGTTATGATTAATTTTTCATTACCTACCACTGCAAATTACAGTGAACTATGAACGTTGTAATAACAGTAAAACAATTCGATGTCCACTAAAAAACGAACATTGTCGCTCTCATGTACAGTGATAAATAATCGAGTGGTTCAATTAAAATTCCATTGTCGGCAGATTCGTTTGTTCTATTTATAGCTACCAACCAATTTGCTTGTGCCGTTTTAATAAAATTAACTCGATATTCAATCAATCGCGTTCAACTATTGCTTCAATTGTATATTGATTCATTTTATTAAAATAATATTGAATTAAATGCTGCTTTGTGAGTAATCTAATTGAAGAATATTGCCATTTAGTACACGCAATCATCGGTGAAGGTAAATGCAATCATCGTTATTGCTATTTTGTTGTATTATTTATTGATGGTACAAAAATATTCATCAATGATATCTCAATATTTCTTTTTATTTCAGTAATATGTATTGTTAACAGTTACTTATTATGACAAGTTAATAGCAAACATGACTTAAAAAATTTAAAACTGCGTAGGTATTAGGTAATCATCATGATTACAAATTACCGTGTAAAACAAACTGTAAAAAATTAAATTTAATAGCTACTTACTTGTTTAAAATACCTATATTACGGGAGCACCACTGTACTACCCAGTGGCGTAGTTACGGATGGGATAAAAGGAGGATATATCCCCCCAAAAGTCTAAGAAATACTTTTTTGCAGTAATTATTATGCAAATTCATCATAAAATTGTGCAAATTGTACATAGTGAATATAAAATACGTAAATTTGTATTTATTTGACCTTGAACAAAAATTTCGCCTGCGACGCTTTTTCTTAAAGAACATTTCAAAATAATTTTATATAACTGAAAGACAGCAAGATATCCACTAACGCTTGTTGAGCAAATTATTTTTTAGATGGCACTATACAAAATATTTTTATTTTCATATGCCCCCACAAGGCTGATGTCTGGCTACGCTACTGGCACTATATGATGCCTCCTGCAGGTCAGTAGGATATTAATAATTTTTGTCATCATCAAGTTATGAGACAATAATGAGCGAAATTCATTACTATTCACTATTATGATATGTAATCTAATAATGCTCTTTTTATTTACCGCACGACAAAATAATTATTGTTCTTATCTACAGATTGATAATAATCTTAGCTTCATTTTGTTAATGAAAATAGAAAATTCTGTCAAATTTTTATGTACCTATTATATTTTTTGTTTTTTTATAAATTATACAATTAGAAACATTGTAAATACTAAAAAGTAATAGTGGTATTTAAATGTAATATGCGAGTGATACGTAGGTAACTGTTAAAAAATTTAAAATCTGTAAAAATTTATTTTGTTAGTTTGAGAATGTGTTTTTGGTTTTTACCTTCCGCTTACCTGTAAAGGATGGTATATTGGAATCATGCAAAAAATCGGGTAGTGATTTTTTAGTGGATGAGCACGAATTAGGGTCCTTACAACTCATTTTTGATAGTTTCACGATGATGTCTGTGTGTATGTGTGTGTGTGTGTGTGTGTGTGTGTGTGTGTGTGTGTGTGTGTGTGTGTGTGTGTGTGTGTGTGTGTGGTCAAGGCCGGGTGTTAGTCGCATAACTCAAATACGAATTACCCGAAAATTTTGATATTTGGTATTTAACATTTGTATATAAATTGGAAGAGCTCCTTAGATTTTGGTACAAATATCTTCATCGGAAGTGATATTTTTTGAAGATTGAAAAGGTTAATTGTCAAAATTCTATATAAATTTGGAAAAATATAGTATTTATTTGTAATAAGAATTAGAGAAAGTTATTTGCAACTTATGTTATAAAAAAATTGTCTTTATCTGGTAGCATTAAAGAACTGCAGTAAAATTTAAAAAATAAATTTATCAAATAAAACGTTGATATCTTGTAATCCATGATCGGTTGATTTTTGTTTCTGCGTAAAAAATATTGACAGGTGAAACGGGTGACAAGTTGGCATACTTGCACTAAAAAAGCGTAAGTAAGATATTAAATGTAGTAATTGAACGGAGGATGGCTTCAGCACAGCAGAGTTTTCCTGCGAATTAATCTTTTTATTCAGGTGATGCAAATTTGTGTTTGAATATTTTAGATTTTTATTTGTATATTTTAAATGGGCACCGGATTGTACGTATACATTTGTGTTTATAAGTCTAGATATGGCGGAAGGTTGTGTGATGGCCACGTCAGATTTTTTATACAATTTCGCATTCAATCTGAAATTGTGTAGATTTTCCTGGAACTACTCTTGATGAACAAAATAATTTGAAGCATTCAGGTTTACCAATTAATCCATTAAACAAACTAAACAAACATTCAAACATGTCAAGATCCCAGAGATCAAATACAAATCTTCAATCAGATATCAAAGAAATCTCGCAGTTATATCAGCTCTAACCCAACAAAAAACCTAAAAACAAAACTACAAACCGTTGAGTCTCGCTGCAATTTATCAGAACCAAACAAGCGAATACAAAATCCCGAGCGCAAGTCGTGTTGATCAGCTCTTGCGCTGACATCGGCAAACATCTGCAATGTTACGAACAGAACACTGAGCATTCACAGAACATTTATAACGGTTAATTCGTTATCAGTGATCGGTAATGTTGCTCCACTGCTTGTGTTTATAAACTACTAAACTAAACATAGATGAGATCAAAGACTGAAATGGTGCATTTCCTCGAGGGATATTGCCATTGCAGCGCGATGCTATGCTATGGAGAATAGAGCTGCGCTATTTATTCCTTTAGCGCTGCTGTGATTCTACGATGCATAAACGGATATAGGTTCCGTGGCTTCTTAGACAGATTGGAAATTACTAAATATAATGAATCCCGTGACTTTGGCATTATTGTTTGGTCTGTTTTATGAAAGATTTGAGTTGTAGGTAACAAATTATGTTTATTATCAATATTAGTTAAATTTGAACAAAATACTTAAACGTTGACATTAGAATACATAAATACTGTAATCAAAGTTAGGTACCTATGTGAAAAAAGATTTTAATCTAGACTTCCAGACAGACCCGTAGCAACCCACTTGACAAAATAAAATCCCCAGAACATTTCAAGAATGTGAACATCCCGGCTTGTTACTTAAACTTAAAAAGTAAGGTTATATTTCCTGAGTATTTTCCTAATATTTACAATTTTATACTTATGAAAATAAAAACGTAAACTACTCACTACTGGTAAAACAAGCGAAAAAAGAAAATTTGTTGAAATTGAAGCAATTGAAGCTCAAAAATCATATAAAACCAGCTAAATTGAAGGATGTTAGAGAATTACTAGAAAAACACTATATAACCGACAAGAAGGTGATATTACGATTAAATGGCAGGATCTACCAGAATTAGAGTATTATAGAAAAATACTAGAAGAGGATACAGGAGATAATGTTAATGAAAATGAGACGAATACACAAGCGATGATGAAGATAGGTGCAATTGCCTAGAAGACGATTGTGCCCTTCACATTTAAGATAAAACCATCATTATTTTTTATTTCGGTATCTGTAATCGTTCCAGAATATTTTTTTAAGTTTAATAAGAGTATATTATAAATTCAAATTAGTTTTCATTAGTTCAAAAATTCTGCTTCGTTCAAAAGGCTACATGTCCACAACCAAATTCAAACAAAAACCCACATATTTTTTATATTCGCTGTGGACTGTACAATTGATAAGATTTTTGTTTGTAATTTTAACACATTGTTCTAATGCCCATAAAGTAAAGTCCAGCTTTTGCGAAATTTAAAAATATCTTTTACTTTTTCGTACACAGTTTTTCTCGATTTGTACGAATTGTGAATTTTGGACATGTCGGAATTTGAATGTTACCTCCTCACTTGCTATATTTGCTCATTAACATCCTAATAATATCTTTGCGATTGCTAATGTAACATTATCTATGTTACATCCCAATGTTGTAATTTGGTAATAATATCACAATTATGCATCCCATGTAATTCTCTGAGATGTTTATATTGAGTATGTAATTTTTGATCGTACTCAGGATGTGGCTAGGATAGACTTACGTAACATCACTTAAAGTACAAGAATAAGATATTTTGAAACATCCCATGGACGATTCATGTCAAGTGGGAAGGTTTGGGCCAAAAAACGTCAAACTTTGGCGATGTGTACCGAGTTGGAAAAAATTTGTCGACTCGATCCACCAATAGGGCATTGAAATTTGTTCAATTACCTGTGCAGGACTCAAAAAACAAAGTTCCTACGACGATTTGGCACAAAGTTATGGGTGCATTTTGTGGTTTTTGACTCATAAGTCGAAAGCTTTTCGACGAAATTGTTTGTTTTTTTCACGAATGATATTTTCTTTCAAAATTTCTAATTTTTTAGGCAATTTGAGTTATTCACACGAAATATTCAATTACATTTTTAAACTTTCTCGATGCACATTTTTTCAAACACCCATAACTTTGTGCCAAATCATCGTAGGAACTTCGTTCTTTAAGTTCTCCACAGGGAATAGAACAAATTTTAGTGCTCTTTTTGTGGATCGAGTCAAAAAAAAATTTCAGCCTGCCCTAAAAGTACATTCTAGCTACGGCCCTGCTTCCAGAGTTGAAGGCATTGCAACGACATGGCGAGAATGATTGCGTTCAGACATTAAGAAAGCGGTTTATTTAATTTAACATGTTTTCATTGGCAATAAAGAATTGTTTAAGATAAAAAATATTCTAAAGAAGCTACATAACCAATCTATTCGATTATATGTCAAAAATCCAAAAGCAGAATTTATTGTTGTCTATACAAAAAAATCTGACGTGGCCATCACACAACCTTCCGCCTTATCTAGACTTTAAACAGAAATGTATACGTACAATCCGGTGCCCATTTAAAATATACAAATAAAAATCTAAAATATTCAAACACAGAAATTTGCATCACTTGAATAAAAAGATTCATTCACAGGAAAACTCTGCTGTGTTGAAGCCATCCTCCGTTCAATTACTACATTTAATATCTTACTTAGGACTTATATAGCGCTAGTAGGTATGCCAACTTGTCACATGTCTCACATGTCAATATTTTTTACGCAGAAACAAAAATCAACCGATCATGGATTACAAGATATCAACGTTTTATTTGATAAATTTATTTTTTAAATTTTACTGCAGTTCTTTAATGCTACCAGATAAAGACAATTTTTTTTATAACGTAAGTTGCAAATAACTTTTCCTCTTATTCTTATTACAAATAAATACTATATTTTTCAAAATTTATATACAATTTTGACAATTAACCTTTTCAATCTTCAAAAAATATCACTTCCGATGAAGATATTTGTACCAAAATCTACGGAGCTCTTCCAATTTATATACAAATGTTAAATACCAAATATAAAAATTTTCGGGTAATTCGTATTTGAGTTATGCGACTAACACCCCTTGACCACACACACACACACACACACACACACACACACACACACACACACACACACACACACACACACACACACACACACACACACACACACACACACACAACACACACACACACACACACACACACACACACACACACACACACACACACACACACACACACACACACACACACACACACACACACACACACATACACACACACATACACACAGACATCATCGTGAAACTATCAAAAATGAGTTGTAAGGACCCTAATTCCACTAAAAATTCACCACCCGATTTTTTGCATGATTCCAATACCTTCCTTTACAGGTAAGCGGAAGGTAAATATAAACAAATTCCTGAAACTTCCATTGGAGAACAAATCTAATATAAAACTAACCTTAATTTTTATTTTAATATTAATGTTTAAAGTTAAAAGCCGAAAGAATTGTTATCAATCCAAACTAAGGAAATGACATATATTTTTAAAAATCAAATAGGATACCTCTTCTTCACTTCTTTAAGTTGTCCACTTTAAAAAAACAAATTTGTAATTACCAAAAAGTCTGATATAGTAAGTTTGAAGTGAAGACTCGGTTCAGCTGTGCGAATGGACTAAGCTAATTTTTGTGTACTACACATATTACTCAATTTGACCAAGTACCGCTTGCTATATTAAATTCCACACCATAACGACGACAAATAGAACATTAAACACGGTACAACTATAAAAAAAATTATTCACTAAGGGATGCAGCATCAGTATGAGAAAATTCCTGACTAATGTTTCTGAGATAGAGAGTAGAGAGGTTTTCACTTTCTTTCGCTTATACTTCTTTCTCTAAGACCATTCGTATACCGACTCTTCAATTTCATTAGACTTAATAAACTTTTGTCAATTTATAAGAAAATATGTGGTTTATATCTTGGCATAGGTGTATATGAAATAGTACAGATGCCACAGGTCAAAGAACGCAGTATTTATGAACTAAAACCAACAAAAAATAAGAAAAAATATAAAATATTAGTACCTTGAGTGTGGATTGTTGTTATTTGCGGCTGGCATCGGAGTGGGAATGCGTGGCGGATTTACAGGTATGGGAGTTGCGCGTCGTTTCACCGGGATCGAGTTTGAACTCCGGTGAGAGTCTGTGAAGTGGCTGTTCCGCATCATTCTGAATCTGAAAGCATACAACGTTTATTTTAGTTTAGCGCCAGACTAAAGACAACAAAGATAAAATCAAATAATAGTATCACAGTGGCTATAAAACAAGAGTGAATCATCGATATAAACTTATTTGCATCGTCTACAACTGGATATTTATATACGTATTAAATTCCTTCTAACTTTATCTCATTTCTCGAACAGTAAGCAAAATAAATAGCATCATTGAACATTACAACCGCTGAATTGCTATTTGTATATTCCTACTGTAATAGGAGCAATCTACATACTTATTCTTTCTATTGATTACGAACTGAACCAAAAAATCATGATTTAAAAAACAGTCGGTCTGTGTGTTTGGACGTGTTTGGATGTTGGATAACTTAAAACGCGTTGGAATTTTGGACTGAAATTTTATGTTTAGTTCGCTAATGAGCTTTATTCAACCAGTGGTACCAACTTTATAAACTGAACTGTTTTTATTAAAATACTATCATGTGTGTAGTATAGTAGAAAAATAAAAATAACATTTAAACGATGGTAATTTTTTTGTCTTTATAAATGATTCAAATTATACAGTTGGGAGTAAATTTAAAGCTCTCGGGGAGTTAAGTTTAGATTTAAATGTATTATCAAATTAAAGCTCTCTGTGAAAAAATCTAGTCGAAGAATCAAAAACAATAACATTTAAACGAGGGTTAGTTGTTTTCTCACATGTTATTCAAATTATACCGAAGTTGGTATCAAATTAAATACTTCGGGAAAAATTAATTCATTTAAATTTGCTGAATAAGGCATAAAATTAAAGCCTTTACGAAAGAAAGTTATTATAATTTATAGGCGGGAAGCACTGTGGTAGCCACAGCAGATTTTTTTTATATTTATAGTATGTAAGAATACTTGATTGGATTTTTTAAACATAAAATTGTTAACAAATCTTGAGTTTGCTTACTTGATTTATTTAATAAGATCTGGAAAGAAGTTTTACAATGAAAAATAATTATTTTGTTTTCTTCATTCAAAGTTATGTTCATTAAAGATATAACTACTTAAATTATAGTGACACATTTTCCACTTTCGGTTAAGGCTTTAGAAAAAAATTATTATTGCCACTTCAGTCCTTAATACAAACATCACAAATCTTCGTGAAAGAAAAAAATCGCATATAAATATCAAAGTACAAATTAAAACTTCGCATGCTCGGCCGCATACTAACTACTGGAGAGGAAGTCTCAGAGATAAAAAAGAAAAGGCTGCACTTGTTTGTGCATGAAATATGTACATGTAAATTAAGGTGTAAGCATTGCATCCCCAGTAGCTGAAGCCACCAGTGGCGTGCGAGGTTCAATATCCTTGGGCAGGCTTAACAACCTTCAGTGAATACAAATAGAGCTTAATTACATCACAAAAAATATTTAATCTTTCAAATATTCTTTATTATTAATTTGTTTTACATTATAATATTTGAATATGCATATTCCTGATAAATTATATTTGATGGTTATACATATGGGAATAATTCTGCATAATTAAAACACAAGTTTTAAACCAAATACATAAACATGACGTGAACTAGTTAATCGACCGCAAATAATTGATAATTTTATTATGAATATGAACAAATCATTAATATTTATTACATGGCACTAATTGCAATAATCCTATTATCATAGTAATTTTATTATAATATTATAAATACTGTTTTAGTTAGTTCAACATATTTTAATTTTTGGGTATTATATGCAAACAATTATTCAGTGCATAGCTATCCGGTATCTGGCTTACCGGTCACATGTTTACTATCCAACTGAATACCGGAAATAAAAATAAAAAATATGAAATAAGTATAAAGTTACATGAAAGTTGCTATCAGCAATTTAAAAAATTAAGTTTATAAATTAAATAAGTTCGTTCTTGAACGCCGAATATCCGGTTGCCACATATCCGGCCGGAGAATAAATCTAATATCCGGTATTCGGTTATAGTCACTCATCGTAGTCACTAAAATTTTAATGTTTTATTAAATGCTAGTATTTAAAATGAACATAATGTATAAGTATTTCACAAAATATTTTATAATAATATTAATAATAATAATAACAATAGTGTGCTGGTATTACTATTTTTTTATAACTATTTGACCACTTTTTGGAAATAATCACTGCCGGCCAAAAAAAAAACACGTTAGGTAGAGGAAGAGTTGTTGAGCTTTCAGGTGGGGAAAGTTTAATGCAGATCTGACTAAAATTGTAAAAGTTGTAGCGGTTTAAAAATTGTCAAACTTTTGATAACTAGAACCCGACTAGAACCATTGCTTATAGTCATAATAATAGTTGAAGTTATCAAGACACATAATAATTATTTAGTATATAATATGCGCAGTTTCCATCAATTTTAGTTGAGTACCTAATTCTTGTTAATTTGACTGTTACTTTCAACCTTTTAATTCTATTTTTTATCATCCTGAAAACTTTTTTCTACGCTCATGTTTGCTGATGATTACATGCAGGACTGCGACCCCTACAGCCCTATAACAAGACATCAGGTTAAGGGGCGAAGAGATTTTCGAGGGGAGTCATATGTAATTCTCTTTATTGTTTTTCAGTGAAAATTTCTGCCTAGCTGAGTGTTCACCAAATAGGATCAATGATGGCAAAGAGGCTTTAAAGAATTTCAAATATTCATCACTTGTGTACCTCGTCATGTAATAAGTGCATCATATTAGGTGCAGCACACGCAACTTGCATTTATAACATAGAGGAAAATATCTCTCCGTAACATCAGAAAAACTTTTTGAAATGTTGACTCCCAAAATAAACATATCTACTCATGTTTTTATAAACAAGTATTTTTGTCTAAACATATTACAACAAATTAAATTATTTAATTATGTACATTTCTTTTTTAACTCATATTAACGCTTTCCACTTAATTTTCTTTCTAGATATCTCTAAATTATTTTACCTAGGTACGCCAAGCTAATTTGAAATCGTTAGTTTGATGTTGTTAATGTGCTATTAGATTTGACTTGTTCATGGAACTTTAAAAAATAATCTTTTGTATATTTAATATAAACTGAAGAAAATTTTATGTCACTTGTTAAGTGCAGGACGAATTAATAATTATATACGGATTGAAATAATAATACAAACACATGCGATAAATAAAAATATTTATGAAGTAGGTACCAGGACTATACGATTATAAAAATTTGAAATCGATTTCAGATATTTCGACTATATCGATTTGTTGCGATTTTTCAATTGATTTTTCGAATGATTGATAATTTTTGAAAGATAAATCTAATTAAAAAAATACGATCAAGACCGATCAATCTACTATTTAGTAGTTAAAGTAGATATTTCTAATGAACTAATTTATATACCACACTTGCTCTATAAACTGTATCGAAAATAATTTTATCCACTATTTCGTTTTCAATACTACAAAACAATAATAATTACAAAGTAGTACTGCAAATACGGTCATATCCTTATAATAAATAAAGTGCTTCTCACATTCAATAAAACTAAAAGTAAATACGAAACTTTCACTTGATAATTCAAAAGTAAGACTGACAATTTATTGCTTTTCGTAGGTAATAAATTATATGATTGAAGATTATAAAATATCTCATGCTTCAACAATTATTTTATCAATCCATAAAAAGATTTATTCAAATAATTAATTATTATGTACATGTTAATTATCTATATACCTAACTATTCTAATTCCAACAAGCTTGTTAAAAATGATTAACATAATTAGTAACAAGCATAATACTAGTTTCTTTTAAAAAAAAAATAACCAATCATTTCATTTACAAATTGAAGGTTTTGTTCTAAAGACTAACTGTAGTATATAATTTGTTCATTCCATACTATATGAGCAATTAGTCTGTTAAAAAAATTACCATATTATATTCGCATATCAGATATCATATTTCTTGCAAACTGATTCGTTACAAGATAGCTAAATTAAATTTAATCCTTGCAACTATAAACACTAACAAAATTAATTAATCAAGCATCCAAATACGAGTTCATTACCTTTTCGTTAATCAAAATACAAGTCGTCTCTTCTCTCTTCAGAATATTAAATCAGACATTCATTAGAACTAATTCACTACAAGTGTTGGAAAGAGCATAACAAACACTGAAACATCTCATACAGACATAAAACACAAAGCTGCAAAATAATTCAGAAGGAAAATTCATCTCGTTGTTTGACGAACAATTACTCGTGTTTGCCATTACGGTCTTCTAAGTCCAAATATGCTGGTAGAGTTGATAGAAATATGAAGGATGCCTCTTTCTTATATCACGAATACGGTAAGATACAGTATACAGCAGAATTAGAAAGATCAGTTCAACAGTAAATAAAACAGACACAGTATATGAACCAGTTATATTCCAACAAAAACTTTGATCATTTCTCAAGGCATATATGAATAATTTTTAAGGTTTATGCGACTAATTTCTAGCAGATAATATTGTAAAATTTGCATTGTAAAGACTAAAGTATTTTAAAATTCATATATATATATATATATATATATATATATATATATATATATATATATATATATATATATATATATATATATATATATATATATATATGAATTAATGCTTTACCTGTTTTTGAGTAAATGGAAAGGTTGGCGTAAGGATCTTATTTATTGAAAAGAAAAATTGTTCATTCACATGTAAACAATTTTTATTGGGACGTTTCGGGGTCCAGGTACCCTATCATCAGCTAGAATAATATAAAATACATTAAAAACTCAACAGAGCCACGAATAGTAAGCAATGGACTTACCCAAAAAATATTTTAAATTGTGAATTTACATAACAGTGCTTTATAATTTGATTTTACAAGATATTATTACAATAGTTGTTGTAATTGTAGAGAAGTAGTAAGTAGAATTTGTTCAAACTGAGTTGATGTACGTAAATGAACTAAAAGTAAAATCAAACGTGTATTTAAAGCAGTGTTGCTATGTCCGTGAACGGAAGATGACTGACTTGAAAACGTCAGTGTAGGAATATAATAAACATAACTTGTTTTATTTTATTTACCTGTTTGTTTTAAACATTTGAACAATGAAAACTGCCAATGTTCTCATTTGTATTTTTCAAATCAATAGTTTTTTTTCGTCACTTCTTAAAAAACTCTTAATTGATTAAAATATTTTTAGTACATATCAGTTATAATTCTATTGATAATTCTTGTTGAGAGACATAAGTAGTTTAGTCTATTAGAGACCTACTCATCATAGTATTTATGTGGTATCGAACAACCCAACTCAATATTCAAACTGAAATCGAAAATCGAAAATGATTTAATTTCTAGATTTCTTGCTTTAAAAGCAACTGCCTGTCCAGAACTACCAATAGATGTATTAAAAAATTTGAATTTAATTCCGATATAGAACTATTTATTTAAAAATACCAGCACAGCTTTTTCATTTATACAGAAAGCAGTTCCTTACCATATTTATCTAATTCATTTCAACACTACGAAACGATCGACGCAGCAAGATTTCAATGTATCTTAGACCAGATTTCCGTTTATAAATCTCTAAATGTCAGTGCATTCAACAACTGCATAATTTTTGTTTATTAGCATAAACCTGTGCTCACATTCATCATATGTGGAGGCTCAGTATTCTACAGAGACACGGATTTCAGCGGCAACGGCAGCGCGCCGTGCGAGTCGAGCAGATTAGATAAATAGCACAAGTGCATACCTAGGAACGCTACCATGCACTTAATTAGCACAACATAAATTACAAGTGTGACAACTTCCTGCACAAGGATATTTATCAAATTGCGGACAATCGGGGAATACTACACCAATACATAACAAGGAGGCGAACATCTATTCCCTACTGCTGCGCAAACTAATTTGGTATTATCACATATATTAATTAATCGAAAAGTTATAAACGGTATAAAAATTAAAATATTGTTGAAAGTGTAATGGGGATTCTATGACGAATGCGAATGCCGAAAAATATTTTCATATTTATGAGAAATAGGAAATAATTTTATATAATATTAGTATGCTGAAGAGACTTAGGTCTTTTCATATTTTTTGACGGAATAGACAGTTTAACTAATAGAAACTGAAACTACTCTCACCAAAACTTTTGCTTTTCCGTGATCAAACGTATCATCATGTGTATTTTATTGAGCCAATCTCAAAATAAAGTTACTAATCTATTGACGTTTTTAAATAACGAAAATCTTAAGTTAGTACCGTTTAATTTAAATCCGTTGCTTTTTAACCGACCAGCAATTAAGACATTATTTGCAGTAAAAGCATTTTGTGACCACTAGTAACACTAGTCTATTTTACTAAGTAATGAATTCAAATTGGTTGGGCTACTTGCATAAGTATTTTTTATTAAATATATTTTAAAGAAGAAATTAAAACTGAAGACACGTATTTTTCATTTTGACAAAAATTTTACCAGCAAGCCAAAAAATCTGATGTAGCTAACAATAACCTTCCGTAGACATTGAAATATTTGAACTTGTTTAATAGATTATTTTATCTTATAAATACCGTATATTTACATAAAACTATGTCAAAATCGGTCCAAATAATATTATTTATCTTTAAACCACACTATACATGAATATCAGTCCTTCTGTGATCAAATGTGCTACTGTTATTAAAGAAGAGAACATTCATGGTGAAAACATCACTTTTTTTACTTTAACTTAATTTTAATTTTGATTGAAGAGGCCATTGAGAATACCTGATGTATTTTGTTTTGTAAGATTTAAAAAGGCCTTTTTACATGACACTGAATTACCTATAAAAATAAATAAGCGTGCCTGTCAAATTATTATTATATGCGAACTGCGCAGAAACACAAACTAAATATTGTAGGTAAGTATACAAAATTGTTTCAGTATGAAATAGTGTTCATTAAAAACAAAGCAATTTATTGCTCAAGATATTGTTCAATTTGTTGCTCAATTTCTTGTTCAATATTTAGCGTAGTGTAAAACGGTCATAAGATATAAAAATCTGACGTGGCCATCACACAACCTTCCGCCATATCTAGACTTTAAACAGAAATGTATACGTACAATCCGGTGCCCATTTAAAATATACAAATAAAAATCTAAAATATTCAAACACAGAAATTTGCATCACCTGAATAAAAAGATTAATTCACAGGAAAACTCTGCTGTGTTGAAGCCATCCTCCGTTCAATTACTACATTTAATATCTTACTTAGGACTTATATAGCGCTAGTATGCCAACTTGTCACCCGTCTCACCTGTCAATATTTTTTACGCAGAAACAAAAATCAACCGATCATGGATTACAAGATATCAACGTTTTATTTGATAAATTTATTTTTTAAATTTTACTGCAGTTCTTTAATGCTACCAGATAAAGACAATTTTTTTATAACGTAAGTTGCAAATAACTTTTCCTCTTATTCTTATTACAAATAAATACTATATGTTTCCAAATTTATATACAATTTTGACAATTAACCTTTTCAATCTTCAAAAAATATCACTTCCGATGAAGATATTTGTACCAAAATCTAAGGAGCTCTTCCAATTTATATACAAATGTTAAATACCAAATATCAAAATTTTCGGGTAATTCGTATTTGAGTTATGCGACTAACACCCCTTGACCACACACACACACACACACACATACAAACAGACATCATCGTGAAACTATCAAAAATGAGTTGTAAGAACCCTAATTCGTGCTCATCCACTAAAAATTCACCACCCGATTTTTTGCATGATTCCAATACCTTCCTTTACAGGTAAGCGGAAGGTAAAAAGATGAAAATAGTACATAACCTGTGGGGACGTTTCTAATAACTTCAACCAGTGTACCTAGCTTAAAAAGTACATAATATTTTAAACTTATGAAATTCTGTAACAGAGTAGAGTTTCTGTTCTTGCATCCATGTCGCACGTAAGTCCTGTGCAAGTTCTGCGCATTCCACACTCTTGCTTACATTCACACTCTCGCACATCGTACATTCATCGTGGAGCTTTGAACGTGAAGAAACTTTTTCGTATCTGCCAACTGTATCTTTCATCATCTACACGGCTGCGACCGCCGCGTAAAAAACAAAACAGAAGAATGGACGCGAGAGTGAGAGCGGCAAGTATAGAAATGTGGAGATAACTTCAAGTCAGTCAGTCTCACGTCTGCTAAGCCGAGAGAAATATGAACTCGGCGTACAAATAAAGAAACGGACGGTTCACGGCGCACACATGCGTGTAAATAAACAAAAGTGAACCTGGAACCAAACTACCATCACTTCTGGTTTGGTGTATACATATTACCAAAACTACAGCGTTCACAAATTTTTATACGGTTGAAGAAAAAGAACGTTGCAGTACCATGTTGTAGCACTTAACACATACTTATACATAAACATGATCAAAATTTATAACAATAAGTAGCACATTTTACAATGTTCCATTTGACCGAAAACAGAAAATATGATATTAAACTTCACAATAATTAATTATTGGTTGCATGTTTAAAATAATTCAATATAAACACAATTTGTGACATCACGTTATTACGTTTATTTTAGAAAAGAAATACGAAATACCCAAAATATGACTCAAATATTAAATATAGTATTCATTACAAGACGTAGAATTTGGATAAAAATTAAAATTTATGGGTAACCGTTGAAATAACGAAGATAATTGAATTTAAAGTTAAAATGCATTTCGTATATGGAGGTTAGCAGTAGAATTACAAAACGATTAGAAAATATTATATCAAAACAACCCAACACAAGTTTGGAAAACGAATAAGTTATTCTTTGATATTTGAGATATTTATTTAAAAAATAAAAATTATAAGTCACCGCAATAATTGTTGAGAAATCGCACGTAAAAGGTTCAAATCTCAAGAAAAATTGTATTTTTGATGTCATACTACTGCATTTCAGTGTAAATTTTAATTTCAATTATCTTTTTTATTTACATGGATACCTATGATTTGTAATTTACATCCAAATCTACGATTTTTAATGATTTATTTTTCATTATTTAACTGCTTTGGCCTCACCTCACACTGAAATCACGCACGCTTAATAAAAATCTGTTCAAATATTTTTTAAATATTTTTACCAAATAACAATTGATTAGTAAACAAAACCTTTTTACTTTGGTAGTTTTTCGGAATTACAAAATGATTTTTGGAATATTCATAAAGTTACAGTCATTAGTTGCTATACCCTCTTATATTTTACGACTACAGAAGTCGATACTCAAACGCTCGTAAGAATATTTATTCACAATTACATTCGTTCATAGAATCCATACCATTTGTCACACTGAATAATACTGCCATAATTATAACACAAAATAGTAGTTAATTTTCTATTTTTATCTGTTTTTCGTATCAATTTATATTTATTTAAGACATATTTTGCAACGAAAACATTATTTTTTTAAACGAAACGAAGAAAGCATATTTCTCATGATTTAGATTAACATCGACAAAGATAAAAACCAAAAGAAACAAAGTCCTGTAAGGCACTTAGGAAGCCGGACACAGTTTTACAAGACCTTTCATAACTTTCCAAGAATGTCTCTCGCAGCAAATAGTCAGGATACAAGTGGGGACAAAAAATAGGAAAAAACGAACAGATCTTACAATACGCAGGACTCGGGATAGGAAGGACGAGGACACTGATGAAACTCGACGAGACATGAACTTCCTGCGATACATTTAAAGTGATCCTTTCAAAGGATTTACTTGGTTATTGTTTATATAAAACAAATATTCAAGTTTTCCTTTATTCATATTCTCTATGTACAGTCAGAATATATCCCCTTTCTAACCACTTCAAGAAATATTATCTGTTTCCAAATTAGAAAAAAATCTGATTTTTAAACAAATTCCCAAATATAAATTATTTATTATTATGCGTTCTGAAAATTTCTTTCAATTTATTTTTTATTAATATGTATTTTTTATAGTAGGGGTATATTATGTTTCCTTTTAAAATAATTCAAAATTAGATGAACATATCTATATTGAATAAATAAATACATAATGTTATAAAATAAATCGCTTCCATGCAGTACATGTATACTTATTCTGCATAAGAAATTTTAACTTTAATAATTACATATATTCACATTTAATTTGTATTTATTTATTTGTTAAACAAATATTAGATCTAAAATAAAAAGTTAAGTATCTGTGAAACTAATAAAAAATGTATTACCTTGTTATGTTAAAAAATTATGTGTTTTAACTATAAAGTAGAAATAGTGAAAACAAGCTAATGTGTTTGTGAAATGAATGAACTAAACGTTCAGGAATAATGAATTTCAATTTGTACGTTTAATAAAATAAAGACTATTAAGTAATTTATCTCAATCTGCCAGGCAGAATTGCATCATTAATTTCACACATAAACCATTTGTCAAAAACAGAAGAAAAGGCGAAAATTAATAGTTCTCACACAAACTTAAATAGTTCTATAATTTGTATCATTGCTGGCTCGAGGTAAAACAAAAACTTTGAGACATGCGATACATTACATACAGCATTACTCATAAAAATTTAAACATAAAAACTTTTAGTTTATGTAATGTCATCGCCGCGTCGGTGCAAACTCCAATAATTTCAACAAAGAAGAACGACAATTGCAAATTTTCTGTACATATTATTAAATATTGTAATCAATGGTTTGTTTTGCACTGCTCAATTTTTACCTCTCGCCTAGAGAGGTATAGGGATCGTGAAAAAATTCGATGTCGAGATTTTTGTCAATAAGCACGTTTTAGCACCTTTAGAACCTATTTTGACTATTTTGACGATGATGTCTGTGTGTCTGTGTGTGTGTGTGTGTGTGTCTGTCTGTGTGTGTGTATGTATGGAAGTCTGTATGTGCGCCTACTATAGTCTTTCGTTCTGATTCATTATCTCAAATTCTACTGAACATAAAATTCTAATATTTTGCAATATACATTTATATATGTTAATGAAGAGCTGATAAGATTTTGGTAAAAATCTGCCAACCGGAAATGGTATTTTCTTGAAGCATTTTAACATTTTTTGCAAAAAATATAGTAAATACTGCGATAGTTACAATTTGTCATTCGACATTTGAAAGAACAAATTATCTTTTACAATATTTATTTAACATCGTTTCTATATCTCTTACCAATAAAGGAAAATTAATTTTCAAAAATTTGTAATTTTACCTACCACGATTTGTAAATCATAACATAGGAAAAAAATCTGTTGTGGCCAGCACATGACCTCCCGCCTTGACACTGTAATATGTGAATTTGGATTTGGTTAGGCTACTTTGTGTAATTTTTGTTATAGTTCTTCAAGCAAAGTACCGATTTCTATTGGCATTGAAATCAAATTAGCTCTTTGTAGATAAAATATTTATTTTTATTACCTTATATCCAGTGATAATAATAATAATGAATCGATGATACTTCTTGACTGAATACGTTTAATGGAAGGATAAAAAGATAAAAACGTAATGGAATTCAGTCAGTTTTTAATTTATTATATTTCGGCTCCTATAGGTATAGGTTCTAAGTTTCAAACCCAGTTAATAATATATTTATATTTAAAAATGGTGTCACAAAAATTTCAGAAACTGTGTATACGTCTGTTCATCTATCACATTGACATTTCATTTTTGTTTTTAAATTTTGTTCCTATATTATGATTTACAAATCGTGGTAGGTAAAATTACAAATTTTTGAAAATTAATTTTTCTTTATTGGTAAGAGATATAGGAACGATGTTAAATAAATATTGTAAAAGATAATTTGTTCTTTCAAATGTCGAATGACAAATTGTAACTATCGCAGTATTTTCTATATTTTTTGCAAAAAATGTTAAAATTCTTCAAGAAAATACCATTTCCGGTTGTTAGATTTTTACCAAAATCTTATCAGCTCTTCATTAACATATATAAATGTATATTGCAAAATATTAGAATTTTATGTTCAGTAGAATTTGAGATAATGAATCAGAACGAAAGACTATAGTAGGCGCACATACAGACTTCCATACATACACACACACACACACACAGACACACAGACATCATCGTGAAAATAGTCAAAATAGGTTCTAGAGGTGCTAAAACGTGCTTATTGACAAAAATCTCGACATCGAATTTTTTCACGATCCCTATACCTCTCTAGGCGAGAGGTAAAAATTTAAAAACAAAAATGAAATGTCAATGTGATAGATGAACAGACGTATGCACAGTTTCTGAAATTTTTCTAACACCATTTTTAAATATAAATATATTATTAACTGGGTTGAAACTTAACCTATAGGAGCCGAAATATAATAAATTAAAAACTGACTGAATTCCATTAAGTTTTCATCCTTCCATTAAACGTATTCAGTCAAGAAGTATCATCGATTCATTATTATTATTATAACTGGATATAAGGTAATAATAAAATAAAAAAATTATCTACAAAGAGCAAATTTGATTTCAATGCCAATAGGAATCGGTACTTTGCTTGAAGAACTATAACAAAAATTACAAAAAGTAGCCTAACCAAATCCAAATTCACATATAGCAGTGTCAAGGCGGGAGGTTTAGTTATGGCCACGTCAGATTTTTTTATATGATTAGGCACATAAAGTAAATGCCTAATCAGATAAAGTTCTACTTATACCTTTTCAATAAAGTACAGAAGTACAGTACAGTTCTACTTATACCTTTTCAATAAAGTACAGAAGTAAAGTACGTTACCAATTATTCTTTTCAATAAAGTCACATAAGTTGTCAATTATATGGTTTTTGAAAAAAATATATTAAGATTGATCGATTTAATATTAGACTACGGTGTGTAGGTACTATATTTGTGCTCTTATGTAGTAAATTAGACAATTTGCAATTTTAGGAGTATCGAGTCAACAACATTGGACTTGGGTGAGTAATCATTATAAAGAAAGAGTGTTATTAAAAACAAACAAAAAGGCCATTAAATGGATCTTATAAGTTAGGTGGGAGAACAATCTTGTCTTATTATTAATTTATCAAAACTTATAATTTTATTATAATAGACGAATTATGGATACCTACTAGTCACTGGTGTAGTTGATTAAAATAATTTCCTTTAGACATTAAATTAAATTCCTATTATAAATACATAAAAGCATAACAGATTATGCAGCGATAAAACAGAACAATGCAACTCAAAACAGAATTAATTCCACTCAAGAAACTCAAATTTACTCCCCAGAAGCATAAAATCCTAAAAGGGTTAATTAAACATTTCAAAATAATCGCGGAAACAAAAGCACAACTTTACGGCGAATCATAAACCAGATTAGTGAAACAACTGGGCCTAATCTAAATTTCTAAATACATCCCTGGCTGCGCCAGAGTCGTACGGGGCGGGTTTCATGGGCCGTAAACTTGCTCAACCTAGGATGGTTTTGTAAGTCGTAAAAACTCTGCCTTGTGCAAGTGTTCGCACTTACGCACCGACAAACTCACATCTGGATGACTTTTAAAACTTTACCGGATATATGCTGTGTTGCCCTATGCAGCCAATAGTGATTTAAACGTTCTAAACTCAAAACTGTCAGCATGAAGAAACTATGAGAGGTAAAATAACTAAGTAGTGATGAGAATTGATAATTTGTCTTGCAATATTTGTTAAATATTATAGTACTATACCTACTTTGTATTGATTTATTCTTAATACTTTATTATCTCTTAAAATGCCATACCTTTGAATATTTTCTTTTTTGTCATAATATTTTTGATATAAGATTAATATGGAAGAACAGCTATTGCTGAATAAATTTATTATTATTATTAACATAGAATATTTAATGCACCTACCACTTAATAGGCATTACATTATAAATATATTGAAAAATAAAAAACTGCCTAACCTATAAAATATTGAACATGACACCCAAGGTTTCATTTGTTTTTATTAATATTTGGCTTTATTTTAATTTTAAAATTGGTGAGTGCAGCTTTCAGCTTAGTCATAAAGTAATGTCTTTCTAGAAAAATATAACTCTAGCTAGCTAGCATCTTGTTTAATTAAATATTTAGTTCGTGGACTTGTACTTAGGTAAATGAAACTTTAATAAAGAATTATTATTTTGTTTTCTTTCCATTTTGATGAATGCATACGGGGTAAAAATATGAAATACTTATATGAAAAGTTGCCACACATCCTAGTTTTATTTTCCTTTTACATATGTCACGTTGGTTACCTTACTACCAATTCGTAAATATAGGTAGGTACATTAAAAAAATATTTACCAGACTAGTAGGTAGGTACTTAATTATTATTTATATAATAATATAATTTTTCTACGATCGATATTATTAGTAGGCTTTTTGGGCTTCACTTTGTTACTGGAAATTAACAATTGCAGACCAATGCTTCTTTTAAGACCGTTGCATAATAGTGACGGTCTGAAAATATTTTCAGACCGCTGTTTAATAAAATCTGTTCCAGTAATCATAAATAATTTATTAAGATTTGGTTTTTATACAAATATTTTAATTTTCAATCAAAATTCTTTCTTATAATGTCATATTTATTTACATTTCTGTTTGTTGTATTGTTTTTATATATTCAAATTTCAGCTTTCGTAGATAATAATGATATAAGTAGATGAAAATTACAAAATTTCTGTTGATTGCTAATAAAAATCAATTAACCATAGAAAACATGTTGTGCTTTCTTCTGGCTGAAAGTATTTTTGCTTCGACTAGTTGCAGACTTCGCTGCACTCGTGCTACTCTAGCCTCAATCTGCAAAAAGCTACTTTCATCCCTAGGCATACAAATAACTATTGTTTTGCATATAAAACTTGTTTTCTGTTCACTGTTAAATCTACTACTAACAAACTAATTACGTCGGATTCCTATTGTATCATTTCAAAATTTCATTTATCTTGTTTGAAAATTTTACTAATTATATAGTTAGTAAAATATGAACTATGTTTCATAATCCATCTATTGTTAATTGTTACCTGCTCGCTACACATTAATTCATTTACCTTCTAAACTATTTTAAAATGTATCTCACAGAACATTAATCAGTGATTTACGTTAGTGCACTAGAGCTAGCCATTTCTTAGTTGTGTCTCCAAATAGCTTTGTGGTGTATTAGTCCTAAGGAATGTGCATTTTGTTTTCGCCAGCCTTGTAATCCGTGCTCATGGCACACTTGACAGAGAGCACGGCGCATCTGTTCGCTGTTGGCTTCGCTGCTGCACTCCGTACAACATACACAGATGATTAAATCCTACAGATATTTCGATCATTTTAATCCGTCCATTTGTATTATGGCTTATAATGTGATAAGAGAACGGGGAACAGAAAATGTCACTTATGTTTTAAGAAACAAAAAGAAAGTAGCGTTTATTTATTGGGAAGATGACAGAGTAGCATCGTAACGAGTAACGCAGTGTTGGTTTTTTCCACCATATTAAAAAAATCTAGAAAAATAAGTGAATCATTAACAATTAAAGTTATAGTACAGTTATAGTTATAAAGGAAATAATTAGGTAGGTACTTATCGTTACGTGATTATATTACACCTTGTATTACATATAACCTAGGTCCAGACGTAGGGCCCTACCTATCTACCTAAAAAATTAATTCCATAAATTTTTAGATTAAAATTTTCAATGAAGAATAATTATTCTTACATAGATATTAATTTATATGAACTATAACTTTGTTCAGAATAGTATAGAAATGTATACAAATCTTTAAAATAATAGTATTCAACTATTTTTGTCTCCAATTAATAATGAGGTAACATTTAGCAACTATTAGAACTAAAGTTATATATTAGATTAAGGGAACAATAATTATTGTTTAGCATAAAAAAAATTATTTACCAAACTTTAAGATCGAATATCATATTATGCTTATGTTTGTCTTAACAAACAACCTAGCTTTATATAACTTGGTTGCCTATTCGAATTCATATATCAACATAATATAAACCAAGAGGATTTTGTTATGACTCTAGTGGATTTTATTAGAAAGTATGCTCTAGACGATTTATATTTGGCTGCTAAGTTATTATGTTTTATTTATATTTATATATATATATATTTCTGGGACAATTTGCCATATGAACATAATCCGCGTTTTCATAATGATACCTATATTTATTATTAATTAAATAAAGAATTATTTTATAAGCGCATTTTTAAACGGTTTTATTAAAAAAATATTATTCGTCTAAAACGGGCTTACATCACAAATTATATCAAGACTATTCAACAGATAGCGATCCGACATGAATTAGAATAGGAGACCAGGGGGTCCTATTCTATTTCACTTATCAACGTTGATAAGTTGGGTTGTCTTGATAACCCCCCACCATGTGTGACGTAGTAGCCAAGCGACTGTCGCTACGACTTATCAACCCTCGCTACGGTAGACTTGCGCGTTGCGTTGATTTTTGTTCGTTGTGAGGTTAAAATATTTATTTTATAAATATAAAATACCAATAAATTATGGGTTCATTATATGTATTTAATATTTTTGATTAGTTTATTAAATAATTCAACTTACAAATTGTAGAAGTTTTTCTTGCCAAATTTCACAGTAAATGTAAAATTTCTATCAGTCGTTATCAACTGGAGGCCAAATATCCCTAACCCTTTATATAGTTACAAACGGAATGACGTCACGAAGTTATCAACTGAACTTCGCTAGCGACTGTCGCTATGAATTAGAATAGGTACCCTGTTCGGTAGTCCGATCTCACACACTACCTATCTATTTAACATCTTTTATTTTCCTACTAGACAAAAAATTATATATACCAAAGTATCCCATTATTCCGAAAAATAGAGAATCAACTGAATATTAATGTCTACTATTATTAAGTAAATTTAAAGACAGAAATAGGTAACAATATGTGAAGTGATAAATTAATTTCCTCTGAATGTTTAATGATAAATGACGAAAGTTGTGCTCCACAATAAAAAACAAAAATTCATGATAAAAAGTTTTTGAACATTCGGATCGCATTAAAAAAATTCATATCCGGTAGCAGCATTTCACGGTCTGAAAAGCAAATATCCATGAACTAAAAAACCACGAAGAACAACTGCAAATCAAAATCTTCATTCTCGGAATATCTCAAAAGACAGCGGACCCCTTTTAATTTCAAATCATGATAAAAATCTCCCGATGCGCAAAAAACCACAGTTGTAAAATAACACACAAGGCACAAGCTTAATCTCAACGCAGAACAGACCTGACATGATACACACATACAGACATACTGCACGCGGTGGTGCGATAACTGTAGCGAGTCTTAAATGCATACCGGATATTTCAACAGATACGCAATGTTCTTGCCTTGCATTTGTATTGAACAAACAGTTATGCGCATCATAATGTAAGTCATGTATGAGAAATATTAAACTTCATATTATGTGTATTTTATTATGCTTGGAAAAGTTCAACTGACGGACAGATAAACGTGGGCTGCATTTCGAGATGATGTTTTATCATTTTGTAATCACTTTTCTTTCACGACACTAAGCATCTTACAATGATTTCATTTAAATACACAAAAATGCCATTTGGTTTAATTCTGTAACTTGATAAATGGTATAACAATTTTTTTGTACTATTTTGTTACTATGACGAAGCGACGTTTCGGCCAATGTCCAGATCAGATCATTATATCAAGGTACAAATATCATTACAATAATAGGGTACTTAACATTTTTTTATATTGCAGAAATTTTTATTTTTGTACAATATTTGACTTAATTAATGTAAAAAAAAACAACAATTATGTTACCAATGTTTATAAAAATTGATTTAAAATTTACATGCTTCAAAGCAACCCCTCTAATGTGACGTCACGTGTGCTAGCCATAAGCCGCAGGTGCGTTGATGTTTTATTTGGGAGAGATGTTCGGGGGTTATTTTGTAATGTCAAATTGACAGCGATTTTAAAGTTTATTTTATTTCTTACCTGAAACTACTCTTTGCACAAACAATATGTTGTAAAATTTATACTAATATCGCTTATATCTCAAAATAAGGACAAAACACGCAGAGGTTCTATTTTGATATTTTCAAAATTTTCACTGTCAACACAATCACAACAAAAACAAACTTCCCCTTTGCCCGACAGACATACGTAGCAAAAAAAGTATAGCTATCTTCGTCTAACACTACGACGGCACGTAGAAACTTAACCCAAACATGCGAAGCACACGTGACGTCACATAGAGCGCGAAAAAAATACTTGAATTTTCAATAATTTTTTTCTCCTGTAATAATAAAATTTATGCAAAATAAAAAATACGTCAAACTTAGATTCAAAAATAGTTTAACATATAAAAAAATCAACATAGGTGTTAAGTACCCTATTGTTACAACTTTAAAATAATATAAACAGTTGTTTTCATTTTTCAATTTCTTTTGTCAATTACACATAAAAGTAGATATGTATTTTAATGATGGGAAAAGTTACACGATGAATGATTATTCAAGAATTAATACAGACTAAATTAAGTGTTGCCGCGACAACAAGACAAGTATCGATCTCGTCTTGTCATGAAATTCGAGACGAGACCATAAGGTAAGATTCGAAACCGAGACAGACACCTATGTTTATTCGAGACTCTCGACTACATATTAAAATTAGTCGAAAAATTTCGAGACTAGACAAGACATATTCGTTTTGGTCGTAATTATGATTAATAGAACATAAATATTTGTCAACTACTGGTTAATAAAACTAAGATTATTTTAAGATCTGAATTAGTACTACTATTCGTATTTCTCATTATAATTTTAACTTTGAACATAGCACAGAATTGTAGTTATCTCTATGTTTAACTTACATGTGATAAAAATTTCGTAAGGTTTTGCTTGAGTTGAGATGATCTTGTGGAATGTAAACGCAAGGACGCGGGTATTACCATAGAATGTAACTGTAAATGTTTATTACAGAAATAATATCATTTCCAAGAACTACAACAAGAAACAAAATACAAAGTGAGAATAACCATTTTCTTTTAGGATTGCCGCAAAATCAAGATTACAAAAATTGTTCTAAGCTAGATCTTGCAAGTTAAAAATTCTTATTACACGAATTCACAAAGAATATGTGATATACTATATGATTATTCTTATTTTTAATTCAAAAATGCACAATACTATTTAAAATCATTTTCTACCCACCAACTTGTTAACTTTCCACTAGTCGCACCAAGTCTCACAGATCCGACCAATATTTATTCAATAGTAGATAAGTAAAATGAATCTGAATTAACCTCTATTATTTTAAATACCTATCTAATAAAATGAAACCAAGTATAAAAATTTAGAAAATGTTCAAGAATAGATAATTTTGAATGTACGATACCTATATACTAATTATTTTTAGAAAAAATAAGCTTAGAATAGGTACGTAAAAGTAACCATTTCATGTTAATTTGATTAAATTTGTTACAAAAAAATAGGTACATAGTTTTTTAAAAATGTAAAAAATCTTAGGTGCGATACCCAGAGAGACTATATTGATGTTCTAAAAGTTAATTCTACTTAACTTCCTCGCCAATAAAATTAATTGGTAGTAGTTATCTACTTTCTACAGTTAAGTATTGAGGGTGTTTAATTTACCATTAAGTATCAGTCAAAATTAAAATAAAACTTAATATCATAACATTTAAATAAATAGTTTCATGGTAGTGGTATAGTTACAAAATAAACAAATATCTACTATACTACTGAAGATATTAGTTTATGAAAATTATTGTTAGCCTTTTCCACGAAACTAATTTTCATTTTTAATTCAAATAATATTCTAATTCAAATACTTAATATTATTTGTTAACATAGATGTAATTTAATTACCACAATAATATTTATAATAATTATTAAATGCTAAAAATTCCCTTCTTCGCCTGCGATAAAACTTCAAGATAAAAATTAAATGGTAGGTAGGTATTATAAAGATGTGCAGAACACGAAATTATTTTTTCATAAATTTGTAAAATTAAATGCACTTTAGGTACTTTAATTACACATTTTAAGTGCAACTGGTTTTAATTTCACATAATTAACAATAAGACAGCAATTACAAAAAAATTATGCTTGTAGATATTTAATTAATTTGTTCATTTATTGAAAAACATTGAAACAGTGGAAGGCACTCAAAAAAATGTATGTAAAGTTGAATTAATTTTGCAAATTAAACAAACTATGTTATTCATAGTGTGAAACATCCTATATTGTTTACACTCAAACTGGCCTTCGTTTGCATGTTCCTCTACTCAAAACATAATCATGCATCAATATCAGCAAATAAACATGACACCTATCACCACTAAAAGAACTATCTATCCAATGTCCGGCCTGTTTCTGACACCACTCGCACTCAGACCCCTCAATAGACGTCATTCGCAGACAAGGGGAACCATCACCACCATCGTCATCCACATCCAGATCTATCCACCACACATACGCGCTGATTTTGATTAGGTTAGTGCGAAGTGCGCAACGCAGGAAAAGTCAACACTTTCGCTGACTAACACAATGATAATCAAATCATTCAATGAAATCAACAAGCGCTGCTCGTTGCAAACTGCTGGCGCATTCGTTCACAACGCAGTCGGTGACTGTTGCTCCCTTCGACCATATATAGGAATAGACAAACAACGCAAGCCTTTGTTGTGAAGCAAAGAACTAGCGTAGCGGTGTGAAGAGGAGTATGACCTGCAGACACCTTGAAGTGTTGCGTTTGCCTATTTTCATTCTCTGTTCCATGATAACAAACCAGAATTCAGCAATGTGCAACACTCTAACGTGTCCTCACCTCCTTTCCCCGCCTATAGCTGCTGCTCTCCGCTACCGTACTTCTTGCCTTCACAACATTGTATACTACAGCATTGAGTGTTATCTGTCTATACCTATATATGGTCGAAGGTTGCTCCTATGTAGAGTGCAGTCGGTCTTGACAAGGTGGCAAATAAACGCATTTGTTAATTGAATGTTTGTCTATTTGCTAATTTTGTGAAATGTGGAGCTAAGATTGTAATTAGATAAATTGAATGTGCGAGTATTGTATTTTGTATTGAGTTGGTTGTGCATGGTTGTTGTGATGTTAAGGGTCCAACTTTGAAATTCAAAGCAAACGCTGGTGATATTGTTATTCAGGTTTGTGCCTTGCGTAAATTACTAAAATTAGAAGAAAGGAATGTCAATTTGTGATGTAATATGTATTTAAACATCCTGTGTGAGGATCCAGATTTATCTACAGAAAAGTCCCATCCACACTAGTATAAATAGTAGTAATAGTGGACAGAGTAGTTTCTTATTAGTAAATTTACACATTTCGCATACCTTTTTTTCTAACCGAAAATTAAGAAAGTATGTAGGTATTTGCTATATAAATCGTCCGATTCTTTTTCTTAGCAAGTCTAACATACCGTACAAAAATTTAATTTTTTGTTTTTATTGGTAGGCAGATAAATCAAAATTGTAGAATTTTTAACTTCTTGTAATTGGAAAATAATGCTAGTGCTAGATATAAACCACGTTTTGAATACAAATTGTAGATAATAGTAACATTTAGTATACAATGTTATGAAAAAAATTCCTATTCATTTATTTTGAGGATATTCCAGAAAAGCTCTTCAGATCTGTAAGAAACTACCACTTCCGGTTGCACGATCAACACCAAAATCTAATCAGATCTAATCGAGGCTGTCAGAATATTATATACAAAATTTCAATTTTTTATTCAGTAGTATTTGAGTTATCGTACCACCAACATCCATCCACACACCTATCCATCCATCTAAGTTTTCAATTTATTTAGAAATTAATAATTTAGAACGAATTTTATTAATAACACATTGAACCGAAACCGAAACTATTTTTTTCAAAACCGGTAACCGGTTCAATCCAAATAAAGCACAATGAACCGCGAACCGAACCTGAACCGCTATTTTGTGCGGTTCGAGTTCCTGAGTTCAATATTTTCTTTGTATCTACCAAAATTCTGAAACACAACAAAACATAAGAAAATATAAGACAGCAAGAAACCCCCTGCTAATATACCAAAGAACTCTATTTCGTCTCATTTCCCGAGCCCTCAATTCTAATATTCCCTTAATCCCGTCCTGGGATAGTCTTTCCTCGGCTTGGAGTGCGTGCGTAAGTAAGGGATAAGTTTAGGGAAGCGGTGTTTACAGAATACAGGAGACAGCGCGCTCGCTCACAAAGAACTAAACTGGGGTGATTTCATTCCCTGGATCAGGGCGGCTGAGACGCTCACACACTCGCACTCGCACTCGGCTTTGTCGTTGATCGCGGGAGGCCGCCTAGTAATGTCAGTAATGACGGAATGGTAATTACACTGTGATGGGTGATTGATGTTTAATGTTTGTGATTTGATGGTAGCCATGATCTGTCAGTAGTTTTCAGGGTTATTGTTATGGGATGATGGGAAATAAACTATAATACTCTATGGCTAAGTTTGTATTGATGGTTATTTTGTGCCATTATGCCCTTTTATAGACTAATGGTACCTAAAGTGCGACATAGGGTTCTGATGGAAACATTCACCAATTATTGGCTAAAAGTAATTTAACGAAAACCTTTTTGCTTTAATTTTTTACATATTGATTTTAGAGCAAAAGTGTAAATACAAAAGATGTTCAGAATTAAAAAAATCTGCTGTGACCACCACACGACCTCTCGCCAAATTCTGCTTATTCTACTAATCTAATAAATAGTTTTACTTACATTTTAATAGTTTCATGTTCATGTAATATGTAAACGATAATGTAAACCAATATGCAAGCAAAAGATGTCAACTGTACTGTCACTGTCATAATAATTCAAATTTTATGTAGAAACAAATTTTATATCATGGACAACAAGATACTGGAATTTCAAAAAAATAGAATATTAATTGTACTTTATTTTATTGTTAAATACTTCCAGATTCAGCAATTTGTATTTATAATTAACTGTACACATAGATAATCACAATTTCTTTTATTTTTAATTGCAAAAATTGTCATAAATAAATAATGTACCAATATATTTAAGGAAAACTTTTCCAAACTTCTAAAAGTACTACTTCCGGTTTGCGGATTTCTACCAAAATCTTATCCGGTGTTAAGATACTTATTAAAACCTTAAATATGAAATTTGGTTATAAACGGTTTGATACTTTTTAAGTTATCGTGGACGAAAAATCATCGGTTCATACAAACGCACACACGCACACACACACACACACAGACATCATCGTGAAAATAGTAAATTCGTATTCTAGAGACCCTGAAACGTGCTTATCCACCAAAAACTCATACTCGAAAATTTTGACCCATTACAATACCTCTCTTATAGAATATGAGGCGAGAGGTAAAAATTGTTGTTCAAATCGATTTCTTTATATCACTTCCGGTGAAGATATTTGTACCAAAATCTAATGAGCTCTTCCAATTCGTATACAAATGTAAAATACCAAATATCAAATTTTTGGGTAATTCGTATTTGAGTTATCCGACCTCCAGTTTCGGCCCGGACCACACATTATACACACACACGCACACATATACATACAGACATCATCGTGAAACTATCAAAAATAAGTTCTAAGGACCCTAATTCGTGCTCTTCCACTTCAAACTCACTACCCGATTTTTTGCATGATTCCAATACCTCCCTTACAGGTAAGCGGGAGATAAAAGAATATATTATGATAGGTAATGTTTTTTCCTCGATGTCATCATATTAATCTATTACATATATATCCAAGTCATATTACTGAAGTACATTTACATGATTAAATATGCTATATATGCTAAATTAGTTAATATTTGATTTAGCCGTACTTCCGTGGAATTCGGTTCCCGTATAACATTCGTATTAAGTTATTAAGATACTAGATACAAGATTCATTAATTTGTAAAACAAATACTAAATGCTCTCTAACAACTTTACAACTCCATAACTGAAAACAAATGTAAACTAAGTTACTGAATTTTCCATCCAACTTAACGTTCTATTTAACCCAGTTAGCTTTCAACTGAATCCTGAAATCTCCAAACAAAACAGGAGTCTGGATAAATTAGTTGAAATTCAACCCTCCTTAAACCATCCCCCACTCGGATGTGAGGAATAGGCACAGTGCATTATTTAAAACAGAGGTTGCCAAATATTTTTAGTTGGGACAAATTGAATCTTTAAGCGACAAAAACTGCGGCAATGTGAAATTTAATCTTTAACCTACGATGTTAATATTGAAATAAGTATTTGTATTAAAATTTAAAATTCTATCAAGTTTATTTCTATTTTATTTAGGTGGTTTTAAACGCATCAATAATAAAAATGTTCAACTTATAATATTTACCAATGTTTCACAGTTCCGGATACCTATGTATGCAAATGTTAGAAATAAGCAATGTTATAACTAAGGTATCTAGATAAATCATCTAGAATTATCTATTATCTTATCTAGATATATTTTTTCTAATTTATCATTATTATATCAACTGTAATTACACAAGAGCTTTTCATTTCTCCGGATAAATATCTGTTTGTATTGAAGCAATTTGAAAAGAAAAATTGTTTGAAATTCACGACACCGTGGGTGGAGTGATTTTATTTTAAAACAATTTTTCGAGTCAAATTGCTGTCAGGTGACTAGTTTGAGATGTCAAACAGAAATTTATTGGAAGAAATAAAATGCTCGAGTGTAATTCAACGAGATAATTTAACGACTCCTTTAGTTCTCCTTCACAAATATTCCCAAAATCGAATTATTTCACTGGCAAATATTATAATTATGAAGAAAATGATATTTTAATGATTTGTTTATTGTTTGGTTGCTAAAAAAGGTATATAAGGTAGTATCACTTGCAAAAAGTTACCTTCCTTTTTATCCGCTGTCATAGCGATAAAATTGTGTTTTGTTTATGGCTTACTTTATACAGAAGTGGAATTATCTAAATAAAAATACAAATTATCTTTATCTATTTTTCAAATATCTTAGATTAAATTTTTTACTAAAATTATCATTTAGATGATTTTTGAAAAATTTGTAAAGATAATTTGTATTTTAATCTAGATAAGATAATAGATAAATAAGAAAAAATATATCTAGTTAAGATATACAATAAAACTCTGTTATCTAGATGATTTATCTCGTATCTAGATGAGTTACAACACTAGAAATAAGTTATTCATTTTTAGTTGAAATAACAACAACTTCCTTGAACATTACTGCTCATCCAATCAGACACAATATCACTTTAGGTAAAACTAAAGTTTTAATAACAATTTGAAGGGTCGCATTTTGAGGTCTCCTGTTTCAAAGAATGCGTTTTCGACACTATTATCCACGGCTCGCGGAGGGCTTATGCAAAACTCGCCACTATGAATACGGGATTTAGGGCAAATTCGCACGGTAGATTTCGCGCAGATGTAATTTGGAACTCTTAACAACTGAGTCGAATTTAACACTCTGCGTTAAGTGTTTTTAACTGCGTTCTTTACGGCTGCCGGCAGTCAGCTAAAGGCAGTAAAAAGTTCCAAGTGCCTGCTAAAAATAAAATTCGCCAAAGTGTAGTTCGGGATTGCTGATTATTCCGATGCTTTTAATTGATAAGCAAATTTTTGTTATCTTTTTTGTATCAATTAATTTTAGAGGTTTTTGTATCTGTTTTTTCTTGTTGTGAATTTTAATGAAGTTTTACATTTCGTTGACAACCACTAATTGTTGAAATGTTCTTTTTACACGTCAGTGCGTTTTTGATATTTATAAAGCTTAAGTGAAGCGAATTGGAGTTGAAACGTTGAAAGGATTATAGGTAATTGGCAATACAGATCAATTATAAATATAAAATGATGTTATATTTTGATATTCCAATTATTCAGCTCCTGCTTCTACTGTTATGGTATCTGTACCAATTTCTAATTAACCATGTCAGTATACAATCAATTTTGTTTATTTTTTTATTTTTTACTTTTGACCTGACCAGGTCGGCAAGTCGGCAATTTATGACGAGGTCAAAGACCTTTTGTAAACCAAATTAAAAACTGAAACTTTTGGTGATTTTACCAAATTATTAAAAAATATGTTTCAATTTTAACACAAGCACGCACACAATGGCGTTTATAGGAAGAACTTTTTATTTATAAGGCATTTAACCTAGAATGAAAAAAAAAAATATTTACTACATAAATCAAACTTAAAAAATCTGATGTGGCCAGCACACGACCTCTCGCCTTAACACTGTAATTTATGTGAATTTGGTTTTAGTTAGACTTTCTTAAATTATAATTTTGCAATAAATTTACAAACTTTATGAAAATAATTTTATAGTTCTTAGTTATTTAATTAGCTCTTTATAGATAAAAATTTAACTTTATTAATACCTTATTACATTATGTTCAGTTAATAATATTTACATTTCTTTTAAAATGGTGCCACAAAAATTTCAGAAATTGTGTATACCTACGTCTGTTCATCTGTCACATTGACATATTCATTTTTGTTTTTAATTTTTTTCCTATATTGTGATTTACAAATCGTGGTAGGTAAAATTATATATCTTTGAAAAATAATTTTCCTTTATTGGTAAGAGATATAGACAAGATGTTAAAAAAATATTGTAAGATATAATTTGTTCTTTGAAATGTCGTATGACAAATTGTAACTATCGCAGAATTTTCTATACTTTCAGCTCTTCATTAACATGTACAAATATATAATGCAAAATATTAGAATTTTATGTTTAATAGAATTTGAGATAATGAATAAGAACGAAAGAGCATAGTAGGCACACATACAGACTTTCACACACACACACACACACACACACACACACACACACACACACACACACACACACACACACACACACACACACACACACACACACACACACACACACACACACACACACACACACACACACACACACACACACACACACACACACACACACACACACACACACACACACACACACACACACACACACACACACACACACACACACACACACACACACACACACACACACACACACACACACACACACACACACACACACACACACACACACACACACACACACACACACACACACACACACACACACACACACACACACACACACACACACACACACACACACACACACACACACACACACACACACACACACACACACACACACACACACACACACACACACACACACACACACACACACACACACACACACACACACACACACACACACACACACACACACACACACACACACACACACACACACACACACACACACACACACACACACACACACACACACACACACACACACACACACACACACACACACACACACACACACACACACACACACACACACACACACACACACACACACACACACACACACACACACACACACACACACACACACACACACACACACACACACACACACACACACACACACACACACACACACACACACACACACACACACACACACACACACACAGACAGACATCATCGTGAAAATAGTCAAAATAGGTTCTAAAGGTGCTAAAACGTGCTTATTGACAAAAATCTCGACATCGAATTTTTTCACGATCCCTATACCTCTCTAGGCGAGAGGTAAAAATTAAAGATATAATAAGCAAAAAATAAAATTTTACCAGTTTTAGCCCCGTTATACATTTCCTGATTTTAAATCTGTATTTTGTTTTACCTGAAGTCCTGATAAACAATGCAATAACAATTTCCTATCAGCATTTATTATACAGGTTGGTGGAGGTAAATGCGAACATAAGGAAATATATGACAATTCAGTTATAATGCTAGCATCTTGATATACGTGGTATACTGTCAAAGTCAAAGTAGCTGTCATATTATTGAAAATTTTATTTTACCCGTGGAATAATTCCTTGGGCAGATAAGGCTGCGGACTTAGCTCCCCAAGATTTTTTCTTGTGGTGTTATATTAAATCTAAAATTTATAGTTGTCAAGAAGAAAGAGTGACAACCCTGGATGAACTGCAAATTAAAATTTTAGATGCACTTGCAACAATTACGCCACAAATGTTAAATAATGTTAGAACTGGATTTTACAATCGTTTAGGCTATTGTTTGGCAGAGGGAGGAAATTTGTTTGAATATTAATTGTAAATTCTAGCTTTATAATTTATTTAACAATTAAAATAAATATGTTCCTGCTTTCTTTTTATAATAATTACTTTTACTATACTAACATTCAATATGCACTTTTTCAGATTTTATTATTTTTTCTGTTGTTTATTACTCTTGTCATACAAATTAACATTACTTCGTTTTGTGACACTACTCGTGTATGTTACCTATGTTCGCATTTCACCTTCGAAAACCTATATATTATTGTTTATAATATAATCTTAAGATTGCTCATTTAAAGAAACAAATAAAATTAGCACTAGCACGTAGTACGAATAAAACTAAATAAAAAATGTTTAGTTACAACATTATCCAAATGAAAATACACCGATTTTATTATAATATTAAACAACACCAATAAAATAAATAAAATTATGTAAACCCACACGCGTTTCCATTTTCTCCAGTGGGGTCCGACCCCCTAACGAGAATATTAGCTTTGCTTTAACAAGTAACGAAACTATCGTTACCATGACAACAGCCTAGCAATAAACAACGTATTGTAGGTATCCCATACGCATACAATGGCGTGTAAAGTAGGCACTTTATACGGCACCAGTCAGGGAACCTGGCAGTTCGCTGCAAACAAAAGTCAGATGCGATGTTCTGGTGTATAACCGGATTTGTGTTTTGGAGTTTATTGATACTTAGAGATGTAACAGTCAAAGTTTATTTTTCTCTGGTTTGTCGTAAAGTGTGCTATGATAAATTGATCACAATTGCGAAAAGCAAATGAGACATTTTAGAATAATTTTTTTTAAATAATTTTATTATTATGTACAATAATATACATTATACGTTGTTCTTATGGTGGTGTATGATCATCACATAAAACTTAATATAAATTTTCATCTTTCCATAACTTCAATCTAACATGTATACAGGGTGAGTCATTGAAATGCCCGTCGTCGATATCTTCCTTGTCGTTAAAAATACAGCATACATTTATTAACAGAATTTTTCATCTACTCAAGGAGCATAACTTAAAATTATTTTCACATATACAGGGTGTTGCATAACGACTTGGCAATAATTATTCGTCTTTTTTTAACTGAAACACCCTATATATTTTTATATATTTTGAATTGTATTTTATTTACCTATACGAAAATATAAGTTTTATTTTAGTTTTTCGCGGCGTTGCCAAGTTATTCAATTTTTTCTCTAAAAAAAGCCGAATACACGTATTGTTTTATAAAGGCGTACTGAAGTTATTTTAATAGTAAAAATTAAGAATTTTTTTTTCTGTACAGCTGTAACTATACTCTTTGTTCTGACATAACTTTTTTTTAAATGTTATTATACAGGGTGTTCAATACAGAGAATCAAATTTACTCAATTTCAAATGGCTATAACTCGTATTTTTCAAATGGAACACCCTATATTTTATTATTCTGTTGTGTGTATTTTTGCATCTTCTTATGTTATAAAGGGTGTCCTATGCCTTAAAACATTAATTTAATTAATTTCGAAATTAATGATTTTAGGCATACAACACCCTTTATAACATAAGAAGATGCAAAAATACACACAACAGAATAATAAAATGTAGGGTGTTCCATTTGAAAATGACGAGTTATAGCCATTTGAAATTGAGTAAATTTGATTCTCTGTATTGAACACCCTGTATAATAACATTTAAAAAAAGTTATGTCAGAACAAAGAGTATAGTTACAGCTGTACAGAAAAAAAAATTCATAATTTTTACTATTAAAATAACTTCAGTACGCCTTTATAAAACAATACGTGTATTCGGCTTTTTTTAGAGAAAAAATTGAATAACTTGGCAACGCCGCGGAAAACTAAAATGAAACTTATATTTTCGAATAGGTAAATAAAATACAATTCAAAATATATAAAAATATATAGGGTGTTTCATTTAAAAAAAGACGAACAATTATTGCCAAGTCGTTATGCAACACCCTGTATATGTGAAAATAATTTTAAGTTATGCTCCTTGAGTAGACGAAAAATTCTGTTAATAAATTTATGCTGTATTTTTAACGACAAGGGAGATATCGACGACGGGCATTTCGATGACTCACCCTGTATATGTATATTTCAGAGGTTACAGAGTTAAACTCTTTTTGTTAGTAGATCTTGTTATCTTCCGATGAATTGGAACCCTTATTTCGTAATTAAGTCTTTGGTTGTTGAATATTTGTCATAATTAGGCTAGTAACAAATACCCAAATACACGGCTAACAGATACTTTCAATCAGGCACGCAGCCAGGATTTGTAATTGGGTGGGCTGAGTATTTAAAAAAAATTGTAGTTTATAATGCAGTGGAATTTATTTTGCGAATTTTGAAAAAAAAAATTGGTTCGTGATCAGTAGGTACCTATGTCATATACCTACTATCTGCTATTTTTACTTCCTTGTACGGAGTAATAAGGAAGTATTGTAATCCCGAAAAATTTCGGTTTTCAGATTTTGATGGAAATATCCGTTTTGACCTTTTCTGAATCCATTATGACTAGTTTCGTCGTGACGTCTGTACGTATGTACGTACGTATGTATGTACATATGTATGTACGGACGTATGTGTGTCGCATAACTCAAATACGGTTAGACGTAGAAAGCTGAAATTTTGTATTTAGGACTGTTATAGCATCTAGTTGTGCACTTCCTATTTTTAGTTTCAATCTATAAACCGGAAGTAGTACTTTTTAAAAATATTTTGATAAATAATTAATTTTAGACAATTTTTTTTATTTTAAATGAAAGATATGTGATTATTATCTACAATCGGTATTTTATAAATTTTTCTGTATCTTCTATCATTTAAGAATAATTAAAGTATATACTTATAATTTAGTATTTCGGTATCTTGTACTCCATGATCGTTTAAAATTTGTTACTACGTAAAATTTAAATGATTATGACATGGCAGTGACAATAGTAAAATATGCTTTATATCTTCTTCTGCAGTTTAAATAAAATGACTAAAATATATTTGTGAGTATACTAGTATAATAAGTTAAAAGAATTTTTTATATTATTCTACATTTAAGTTATTAAGAAAAGTATGAACACACAAGACGTACAAGGAAGTCATGTGGTGTCCACGTCAGATTTTTTATCCTTAAGTTATTAAACACCCTGCATACAATGCCATACCATTTATACAATTAACGTATAGGTAATAGTTTTCGATACAGTCTAGTCATAAAATACGTAAACCCCTACTTCACTACCACTAGCTAATAATAATAAAAACCCAAATTTAATTAAACAATTTCCTACATCCCTTGGCCAGTTAAGGGGTAGTAGACATCCCTAATCAGGAGATTAGAGCTTGTGGCACAGATCACGAGTCGACGGCGACGCGACATAAATTTCACCGTGTCCGAGTGAGTCACGACAATATCGCATCGCAGGGGCGCATGTGCAGCACCATGAGCACGTGCTTGAGATTCGTTCGGGGAGAGATGCTAATAGGAACAGGCATGGCCATTTATTTATATCGGAGCTATGCTTCGTTTGAGCTGAACATGCTACGAGTACTTGTTGGGTGGAAGTACAGTTAATGGAAAGTATTTTATTTTTACTTAAAACTTCAATTTTTAAATACACTAGCGGTCGTTGAAAGTGCAACACCAAAAATTAGTAGAAACAAACGGATGAAATTCAGCACGAAGGTTGTTTAGCAATAGTTATTTACGAACCAAATGCGGGAAGATTTTGATCCCACATGAGCGGTTTTTAAAACACGAGCGAATGCTGCGATGGTGTCTTCCCGCAAGAGGTTTGTACAATGTTTTTTGTAACTAATAAAACTATAATCAAATACATTCAAGTTGTAGTTGTAGTCTGATTATTACATTTGAGGTTACGATGCTTTTACGGACAGGTACAGCAAAGAGCAGCTGCTTGCGAAGAGGCTGATGGCAGGCATCTAAAAAATATTATTTTTAATTATTTTTTTAAACTTTTCATGATTAAAACTATCTTTTGTAATCAAAATTATTCATTTTCAATAAAAAATAAAACAATGTTCAGTGACTTATGGCCCAACCTATAGATTTATTTTCTTTTCATTTCATATAGGGCCACCCAATAATCGAAAAAAGGGGGCCACCGCATACGCACCCCTGGTGTAGTTGAATGCAAATCAAAAATGTTTTTAAAAAAATTGAAATTGGGTACCTTGTTTTAAGCTTTCGTCGGTAGCTGCCTGTCCTTTTTGTCTTTCCAATTTCCTTATTTTTATCATCAGTGAAGCTCTGTTATGTGCCTTTTACCCATTATGAAGAAGGAGAAAAAAAAACTAAAAACTAAATACACTGACTCTAGCACTATTGTTTTTAGATGTGGCAGTCACCGCACAAGAAAGCGTAATAAACAGTTATAGATGGACTACCTAGTTTATTGGAAGATGGTGACATAAGCGATTCAGTGTTTTTAATTTAAACATTTGGCATAACAGTACCGGCAGGCGTTACTACATTGTTAATATTGTAATTACGAAAACGAGGCTCGTAATATAATTAAGGAATTATACCTACAAATGAAAATAATTATAAAGCAACTTATTTTTATCTCACAAGAATTCATTTAACTGGATTTCGACCTCAAATTAAATTCAATACATATACAAAGGTACATAATCCATCATGGTAGCCAATAAATTTGCGTCACTCTCATATATTGTGAATAATTGATAGGTATATGTAATATGTTATCAGCGTTAATTTCTGTTTTTACACAATTCTTTACAATTTATATTAATTGATTATCATCATGATAGTTAAATATTTTAAAATAAAACAGTCTATCCTCAATGAGGATTCCTCATAGTATGAGCCTTTTTATGATTTCAAATAAGATGTGATCTAATAAATTCTACAGTTCGTTATAAAATATTGATCGTATAAAAATAGTGTGTATTCATTCATAGCAACACCCTCACTGCATAGATAATAATTGATAAATCTGATCGAATGAATTCTCGCGTGATTCAGTTGACAAGGTGAGATATGATTTAGCACGAAAAAACCGCAATATTGTTATCCTTAATTCAAAGTTACTTCAGTATAAAAACATCCTTCTATAAAATAATTTAGCTTTTAAACGACTGACATAACGTATGAGTATATTAGAATATAATCAATATTGCAAATCTCGCAAATATGGAGATCAGCATCACATCGGAAAGTATTTGACTATTATATAGGAAAAACAGGGAAAAACAATTCTTTTTTTTTTAATTTTGATGTAGTTTGAGGCATTTATATAGCATTATAGCGCCATGGAACTAGTGATGTATTTTTTTTACAAATATTAACATTTAATTTTTATAAATTAATAATTTTGCGTAATAATTAAAAGTGTAACTAAACGTGGAAAGGAAAGTATAAAAAAGCTGTATCGTATTGTGTAGTTTTTGATTGTGAACAAGTTTCGTAATTCATATTTACAACTTTCGTCCAAAACGAATAGGTCACTAACTATACAGCAACATTTAAAAATAGTATATTACCTACATTACAAGTCATGAAAATTTTATTTTCATGCCTAGTCATTTTTACTTATTTATTTTCATGCCTAGTCATGGAAATCTTACTTTTAAGGCTCAAATTAGTCAGGAAATGAAGATTTTCATGCCGATTTTGAAAAAATAGCTTTTTTCCTGTGTAGCAGATTTCAAACAGACACCCGATATATATTCATGTATTTAAACTAAGTTTACTTCCGACCACTGCAAACCACAAAACCATTCTATAGTTAACCGTGATGGTCTCGGTTTTGCAAACCGCAGTTGGTCAGACTGCGGTTTTGGGGTCACATTGGTTAACTGCTAATGTTAAAAGGACAATACTGGAGTTGTTTAACCTCATCACAAATGACCGCTTTCAAATGTATTTTATTTACCTAACAATTGTTGTTATATCGATACTTTACAAATTAGTTGCTATTGTTGCTATGATCGTTGAATTAAATTTCGTTTAAACTTTGAAAAGTCCACTCTTTTATACAGAAATTCAAATAAAAAAATCTGACGTGGCCATCACACAACCTTCCGCCATATCTAGACTTTAAACATAAATGTATACGTACAATCCGGTGCCCATTTAAAATATACAAATACAAATCTAAAATATTCAAACACAGAAATTTGCATCACCTGAATAAAAAGATTAATTCACAGGAAAACTCTTCTGTGTTGAAGCCATCCTCCGTTCAATTACTACATTTAATATCTTACTTATGACTAATACAGCGCTAGTATGACAACTTGTCACCCGTCTCACCTGTCAATATTTTTTACGCAGAAACAAAAATCAACCGAACATGGATTACAAGATTTGAACGTTTTATTTGATAAATTTATTTTTAAAATTTTACTGCAGTTCTTGAATGCTACCAGATAAAGACAATGTTTTTATAACGTAAGTTGCAAATAATTTTTCCTGTTATTCTTATTTCAAATAAATGCTATATTTATCCAAATTTATATACAATTTTGACAATTAACCTTTTCAATCTTCAAAAAATATCACTTCCGATGAAGATATATGTACCAAAATCTAAGGAGCTCTTCCAATTTACATACAAATGTTAAATACCAAATATAAAATTTTTCGGGTAATACGTATTTGAGTTATCCGACTAACACTCTTGACCACACACACACACACACACACATACACACAGACATCATCGTGAAACTATCAAAAATGAGTTATAAGGACCCTAATTCGTGCTCATCCACTAAAAACTCACTACCCGATTTTTTGCATGATTCCAATACCTTCCTTTACAGGTAAGCGGAAGGTAAAAATGGAAACGAACATACCTGCAGCTTTTGTAAATAATTGTAGCACGATTGTAGGATATTAGAAAAATTTAACACTGCCCATGGGCCATGTAACAAGGGATACAATATAATTTGGAGGCGAAAGGCGAAATGAAGAGCCCAATGTCTATAACCTACGAAGAAATTTCAAAGAACCTTATACCTCCACTTTTAACTGAAATAATTATTATAAAAAATAAAAATGGTCGTCAAGGTTCGTGCGAAAATAATAATTATAGATCTTAATTGTAAATCATGAATGGAGAAAAAATTATTGGAAGAAGGTTTGAGATGAAATGGTAATTAAATGTTTATTTTAATTTATTGTAGACGTTTCGGAAATAGATTGTTCCCATTTTCAATACACTAAGACACAAAACAATTTTTATACAATTACTTACAAAAATAATAAATGTATATTACAACAGTAATTAAAGAATATAACAAAATGAACCAATAACCAGGTACAATATTAGGAATTCAAAAGGAAACCAGTTTAAAAACTTTTTGAACGGTTACAAGCAACAAGTTACAAATGTAACTATACTCACTAAAACAAAAAGAAACAAGAAAACCAGCCAACTAGTTCATATTGATGATATTATGTTATGAATAGGGTAGTTTACCATTTTTACCTTCCGCTTACCTGTAAAGGAAGGTATTGGAATCATGCAAAAAATCAGGTAGTGAGTTTTTAATGGATGAGCACGAATTAGGGTCCTTACAACTCATTTTTGATAGTTTCACGATAATGTCTGTGTGTATGTGTGTGTGTATGTGTGTGTGTGTGTGTATGTGTGTGGTCCGGGCCGATGCCGGATGTCGCATAACTCAAATACGAATTACCCAAAAATTTTGATATTTGGTATTTTACAATTGTATACGAATAGGAAGAGCTCATTAGATTTTGGTACAAATATCTTCACCGGAAGTGATATTTTTTGAAGATTGAAAAGATTAAGTGTCAAAAATTTCTATAAATTTGGATAAATATAGTATTTATTTGTAATAAGAATAAGAGGAAAAGTTATTTGCAATTTACGTTATAAAAAAATTGTCTTTATCTGGTAGCATTAAAGAACTGCAATAAAATTTAACAAATAAATTTATCAAATAAAACGTTGAAATCTTGTAATCCATGATCGGTTGATTTTTGTTTCTGCATAAAAAATATTGACAGATGAGACGGGTGACAAGTTGGCATACTAGCGCTATATAAGTCATAAGTAAGCTATTAAATGTAGTAACTGAACGGAGGATTGCTTCAACACAATGAATCTTTTGATTCAGGTGATACTAATTTCTGTGTTTGAATATTTTAGATTTTTATTTGTATATTTTAAATGGGCACCGGATTGTACGTATACATTTCTGTTTAAAGTCTAGATATGGCGGAAGGTTGTGTGATGGCCACGTCAGATTTTTTTAAAATGTTTTTTATTGAAACTTCATGTTATTTGAAAGCGATTGAGAGTACTGATAAACCTTAATTGTTCTTAATAAAGCTGTAATTAATTTTTTTAACTTTGTGTGACGCAAATGTACAGCTGAAAATCTTCTCAAACAATAGGGCTGTAATTAAAATGTACTCCATGTAAAATCAACTGTTTCTAAATGTTACAAAATATAAAATACAATTTGGTAGTTTCTTTATTACTGTAAGTAAGAATACACGTGAAAACGCATTACGGTGACGTAAATGTATCGATACGTAAAATCTCAAATATCTAAAGAACTATTAACTTTTTGAAAACTTTTTTCATGGCAATAACTGATGTTTGAGGTCTACTTTCAATATAATTGACTGGATTGCTAATTACCCTATTCTTCAGAATTCATGAGTCGCAAAACATTCAACATACTCCGAATCCCAACCTGCCCTTAATCCACATTTAAGATCCTGATCCTCAAAGGCCTGTACCCATTCCTTACATCACTTCATTTCAAAACCACAATCACACCCACCATCCAAGTCAAGCTCGCGATAAGAGCCGCACGCCACTGGCATCGCCCTGCACCCTTTGCGTTCACACAAGGGTCAATCAGATACATCACATGCACACATCCTGGAACGTGGAACGTAGAAGAAGGGAGGAGAAAGGGGCACTGAGCGGGTAACTGATACGACTAAGGAATAAATGAATTCATTATCAGGGCGATTGCGGTGCTGGTGGTCGAGAAGAGATCTTCGTAATTAATTTCCGCAGAAATGCGAATGTTGGAGACTGGATGCTGCATCTGCAGATGGGTGTGCAATTGATATGCTGGAAAGCCAAGAAAATGGTGGTATTTGTTACAAGACGTATTACTTGGATAGGAAGAAATCTGATGTGGCCAACACATGACCTCTCGCCATACTCTACTACTTTTATTTTTCTAATCTCGTAGTACTTACTCACAAATATACCATTCTAGAAGGGAATTGTAGTTTTTATAATATTAATAATGTTTATCATAACCATACACTTAGGTAAATAATAAATGACATTTCATCAAAAATTTATTTGACATGAACGCTCAAATATTTTAATTTTTGTTTTATTGGTAGGCAGATAAATAAAAATTGTAACAAATTTGTAGAATTTTAACTTCTTGTAATAGGAAAATGGTGCTAGATAGAAACAACGTTTTGAATACAAATTCTAGATAGTATCATTTAGTTTTTTTTTTAATACATTGCTATTAAAAAAATTCCTATTAATCCACAAATTTTGAGGATACTCCAGAAAAACACTTCAGATCTTCAAGAAACTACCATTTCCGGTTGCACGATCAACATCAAAATCTAATCAGATGTAATCTAGTATGTCAGAATATTATATACAAAATTTCAATTTTTTTAATACAGTGGTATTTGAGTTATCGTACCTCCAACATCCATCCTGACACACACACACACACACACACACACACACACACACATACACATACACATACACATACACACACACACACACACACACACACACACACACACACACACACACACACACACACACACACACACACACACACACACACACACACACACACACACACACACACACACACACACACACACACACACACACACACACACACACACACACACACACACACACACACACACACACACACACACACACACACACACACACACACACACACACACACACACACACACACACACACACACACACACACACACACACACACACACACACACACACACACACACACACACACACACACACACACACACACACACACACACACACACACACACACACACACACACACACACACACACACACACACACACACACACACACACACACACACACACACACACACACACACACACACACACACACACACACACACACACACACACACACACACACACACACACACACACACACACACACACACACACACACACACACACACACACACACACACACACACACACACACACACACACACACACACACACACACACACACACACACACACACACACACACACACACACACACACACACACACACACACACACACACACACACACACACACACACACACACACACACACACACACACACACACACACACACACACACACACACACACACACACACACACACACACACACACACACACACACACACACACACACACACACACACAGACATCATCGCGAAATTATCAAAATCGTGTTCTAGGGACCTCAAAACGTGCTAATCCATTGAAAACTTACTATCGAAATTTTAGCATGATTGCAATACCTCTCTTACAGATATGAGTGGCGAGAGGTAAAAAAAGTATTAGCGATTTTCATGCTTAGTTTTTAGCACGCCACCACAACAACATCCTAATATTCAGAAATGTAATAATTAATAAATTACAGAACAGCATTAGGTACTCTGACAAACATACTCGTACATCAGCATTACCCGGCATTACCAAGTTGAAATAATTACAAAATATTGGTTATATCGATCGCTAAGTTCATCAGTACTTACGAGCATATTTTTAAGCATAGCGTCTAATATAACTTTCGTTCCCTACTTGTTACATCGGAAAAAAACTAAATAAGCTCTGTTCTGGTGTCAAAGTGATAGTGCAATTTTTAACAATAATTTAATAATAGTATTGATGTTGATTTTATCAGCGTTATATTCATAAGATACAATTTCAATTTATTACGCCATTAAAAAGTACAACAAATTGGCTTGTCACACAATGTATTAGGAAAAGAAAAGAAAACACAGAATATGAGAAAAAGGATTAAAATGATTTAGAATTAAAATACTCACTAACGCTATAAAACTAAGTAAGAGTGACTTTAAGTTCACTGTTAAAAGAGTTAAAGTTGGAAATCATTTTAAGTACAATAATGAAGTCGATGAAAATCATGACTACAATATTATTTCCTTTGCAATGCAGTTCGAGAAAGAATGTAAATAAACATAAAATAATGTAAGTTGTCATTCTTATGTCATTGAAAAGTCTGAATAACCGAAGAAGCAATCGTATTTAAAATAATGGAACGTCTTTGTTTACGTAACAATAAATTCCAAGCATCACTTCTAAATCCATTTCCGATCGACTTCGTTCAGACACTGACGAATGTGCTAATAAAGAAATGCAGGAGGTTCTAGTTAAAAGTTCTCGGGTAGCAATAAACCAGTCTTGAGAAAGTTCCCGAATCTGGTATTTATTTTTTCTTTTCACCCGTATCGAAACTAAAACTCTCATATGCAGTTTCTTGTTAGTCTTGAGTTGTAAGCTTGTGTGAGATGGGAAATGCTGCAAGGCTCTTCATAAAATTACAACTTCCAAAAAGTGCTCCAAACTTTATTAAAGCACATCAGTGTACTTTCAACTGCATCCGTGAGAGAATAAAGAAATAATAAAACACTATATAGCCATTTATAACACTTTTTCGCAATCTCCACAACGTAATACTGCAAGTAGTTTTACTCATACATCAAATTCTTTCGCTAGTTTTTTTTATTTTTCAATCTTTTTGAAGGATTAATAAAACTCCTAGAAATAAATTAATAATATACAGGATGTTCCACAACTTAGGACACAAAATTGAAGGGTATATATTGTATGACATGCTGATCCTGAAACAAAACGAATTTTTTGAAAATTTGGTACAGTAATAGCTAAGAATCTGTCTTGAAACATAAGTACTATATAAAAATATTAGTTCGCCATCTTGAAACAAAATGGCAGCTAGCTATCTCAAAATGTACTGCACCGATCTGGTTCAAAAACAAAATTTTTAAAAATATCGATCGAGTCTCATATATAATGGATTTATAGTGAAAAACTTTTTTGTAAAATAACATCAACATGATTATAATGTTATTAATATGTTTTTTTTATTATTTTAAAATAATAATCAAACAATCTTAACATCGATTTCACATTAACATACTACTTAATACATTTCTATAAACAAACGCAAATGCCATTACTCACACAAATAATTACAGTACAGAATCATGCCAACTAGATAGAGAGAGATATCAAATTCAGATAAGTTAAGAGATATTTTTTTAAATATAAATTTAAATCTATTTTAGTTCTATGCTAATCCCGCTAAGAGAATCGTTCCTTCGCTTCGTAGAAAATCAACGGAGCGAGAAGTAACGGCGTCGAACCGAGAGATTGAATTAAAAACTGTAATATTTATTAGTAATCACCGCTTCCTCTATTAATTCTATAAAATAAAAATATATCAATACGAGAATACGACTTGCAGGCAGCGTTGAATATTGCATTGAAAGAAATTCATTGCTGCTGTAGATTAATGCCTCATAAATTTGATTTTATGTTTCATTAATTGTCAGACTTCGAACTTACCATAAATTTCTAATGATTCAAAGAAAACAATAATTTTTAATTCGTCCCATTCAAGAAGATAATTTTACTAGATTTATGTTCGTATTAAAAATTTATGGCACAAATTAATAGGTAATAATACTTTTTGCAATAAATTATTTTCCTATTTTTTTAAATAATTTAAATTAAACTGATGCTTAATCTACAATTTAATTTATTGTTCTCAATATGATTTGCATAATAATAATGTCGCGGCAGATTTTGAATGTATACGTTCAAAATTAAGCACAAGCACATTAAGCATGTTTTCTTCAGTTTAAAGTGGCTTTAAGTTAAGAAAATATTTCAAAGTAGGAGCCATGTTCAAATTGGTCTGGGGTGTATTAAATCCCATCTTGTTATATTTTTTTGTAATTTATTTTTAGTTCATAAGTTATATTTCAGTTAAAGATGTGAAATTATCAAAATTATGAGCTCAATGTGATGATATATTAAATTATATTAATTCTGAAGACACAAAATTTAAATTATTTTGGGTGAAAAGTCCAAAAAGAAAACCAAAATACAAGGAAGATGTAATGTATATGCCCAAGAAGAAAAGACCACAAAAAATATCTGTGAAGATTATAATACGTAACTTTGCTTGAAGCGTGCGTGAATATATTGTATTTAAGTTTAAGATGAATAACTCATTTTCTATATAAAATATTAAAATCTAGTTTGCAATATTATAAGAAGAGAAATTTCAGTTACATATAGCACATTAAAGAAATAATTTATTTTTGTTTAATTGTTTCTAATTTGTCTAAACCTATGACTATACGTATTTCGAAAAATTTACTCTTTTAAATAAATGTATTATGGCCTAACATAATTATACCTTTAATTAATAATAATCACAGAATATATATTTTACTTGTGTTCATAAAAATACTATTTTGTATTTTTAAACAAAAGCAATCTTAATTGGCGTTCATTACATCCCATCTTGTTATACAAATGTTAGTAAATTTCACCTGGTTTACGCCCGATTAACCGAATTAAGTCATTGTTTTTGAAATTGAAAATGCGGATTAAAAAACATAATTGAAGTTATTTATGTAGCTGTCAAGATAATATTTCAACCAGTTTGATGTTTAGTTGACAAAATTTTTAATATTTATCAAATTACTGGTTATACCACCTAATATTAATGAAAGCTACGCTTTGTACATTATAATTTTTTAGAAAAAGAATAAACATCTCATCTGATATCTAGGTACAAAACCGGCGACTGATTTGTAGGTAATTCTTTAAAAAAATGTGAATCACCTTTCTTTGAAAACAAATAAACATCTCCAAATCGGCACTTAGAAATCACTTCACACATGTAATACATAAAGTTCAGTGAAACTTAACAACTATACTGAAGTTACTCAATTCAAAACTTTTATTTAGTTTCCAGTGACATGAATACATTCAAGTAAATTTAATGTTTCCATAAATTTCGTTGATCCTTCTCCGGACATTTAAAAATGTGTAAGCACTTGTTCGAACTCTGCATATAGATTGCATATTTAACATGATCTCTGTACGCAGCTGAAATACCTTGATTTAGTTATCGCTACGACAACTGTACTTTTATGCTAATCAGATGATTTGAAGAGCATAACTGTCTGAATTTGTTACCGAGGAGTAAGGGCAATTTAGCTTGAATTTATGACTTATTCATGCTGCTGTCCTACCATTTCTTTAAACGTAGGTGTTCTTCACGTCTATTATAACCTGTATTTCAATGTTAATTTCTGACTTGATTTTTAATTAAAATGTACAACTTTAATTAATTAAGTTGTTTCGAATGCTAATTGTTAACATAGCGTGTATTTACGCTTGAAAATGTTACATATTAAACGAAGACTTACACCATAAATAAACTCAGAATCTCCTTATCTGGACACAGGATCAAATCCTGACTCTGTATATGAAAATAAACTGGACATAAAACAAATTGTCGTATTATGTTAATTCGAATATTTTATTTCAGAAGTTTTATTTATATAAAAATTTTGAGTATTGCAAAACATTTAATACCTACATCTGGTAAAAATAAACCTAATGTTTTATGTAAAGATTCATCTCCATTAGAAAAGTAGGAACAGCTAAAGAGCTAAAGAAGCTTCTCAGACATTAATACAACAAAGACAAATTAATATGTTAATCTATAGAAGATGAAAAAATATGTTTCCATAGTAGTTATAAGAGAAGTTTTTGTTAAAATTAAAATTGAATATATTTTTTTAAACCTGATGGATAAATTCTCAGTGGTTAGCTCAGCGGTAGAGGGTCCGCCTAGCATGCTAGCGGTCCCCAGTTCGATTCCCAGCACAACCGACAATAATACCACTGGGCCCGAGTGGTTGGATTCCACTATAATAACATCTACCATCCTGTAATTGGAAGTTAATTCTGTAGGTTGGTTACCATTAAAAAAAAAATAAAAATAAAAAATCTGACGTGGCCATCACACAACCTTCCGCCATATCTAGACTTTAAACAGAAATGTATACGTGCAATCCGGTGCCCATTTAAAATATACAAATAAAAATCTCAAATATTCAAACACAGAAATTTGTATCACCTGAATAAAAAGATTCATTCACAGGAAAACTCTGCTGTGTTGAAGCCATCCTCCGTTCAATTACTACATTTAATATCTAACTTAGGACTTATATAGCGCTAGTATGCCAACTTGTCACCCGTCTCACCTGTCAATATTTTTTACGCAGAAACAAAAATCAACCGATCATGGATTACAAGATATCAACGTTTTATTTGATAAATTTATTTTTACCTCTCGCCTCATATTCTATAAGAGAGGTATTGTAATGGGTCAAAATTTTCGAGTACGAGTTTTTGGTGGATAAGCACGTTTCAGGGTCTCTAGAATACGAATTTAATATTTTCCCGATGATGTCTGTGTGTGTGTATGTGTGTGTGTGTGTGTGTGTGCGTGTGTGTGTTTGTATGAATGTATGGACTGACGATTTTTCGTCCACGATAACTGAAAAAGTATCAAACCTTTAATAACCAAATTTCATATTTAAGGTTTTAATAGGGATCTTAACACCGGATAAGATTTTGGTAGATATCCGTAAACCGGAAGTAGTACTTTTTGGAACTTGATATAGTTTTTCTTAAATAAATTGGTACATTATTTATTTATGACAATTTTTGCAAATAAAAATAAAATATAATATAATTATCTATGGGTACAGTTAATTTTAAATACAATTTGCTGAATCTGGTAGTATTTAGCAATAAAATAAAGTGCAACTAAGTACCAGTATCTTGTTGTCCATGATATGAAATTTGTTTTTACTCAAAATTTGAATTATTATGACAGTGACAGTACAGTTGACATCTTTTGCTTGCATCTTGGTTTACATTATCGTTTACATATTACATGAACATGAAACTATTAAAATGTAAGTAAAACTATTTATTAGATTAGTAGAATAAGCAGAATTAGGCGAGAGGTCGTGTACTGGCCACAGCAGATTTTTTAAATTTTACTGCAGTTCTTTAATGCTACCAGATAAAGACAATTTTTTTATAACGTAAGTTGCAAATAACTTTTCCTCTTATTCTCATTACAAATAAATACTATATTTTTCCAAATTTATATACAATTTTGACAATTAACCTTTTCAATCTTCAAAAAATATCACTTCCGATGAAGATATTTGTACCAAAATCTAGGGAGCTCTTCCAATTTATATACAAATGTTAAATACCAAATATCAAAATTTTCGGGTAATTCGTATTTGAGTTATGCGACTAACACCCCTTGACCACACACACACAAACACACACACATACACACACACATACACACAGACATCATCGTGAAACTATCAAAAATGAGTTGTAAGGACCCTAATTCGTGCTCATCCACTAAAAATTCACCACCCGATTTTTTGCATGATTCCAATACCTTCCTTTACAGGTAAGCGGAAGGTAAAAATATTGGAACGAAAATGAACCAAATCATCGATTGCATAGGCACCTAATGAAATAAGGAAAAAAAACTTTACATTCTGATCTAGAAACAACTGTAATATTTATACATTGTTGTAAGTATTTAAAAGAGCTATTAATTATTGGATTTAAGCAACAAATGAAAATTTTCATTTATAATCTTACATAATGTGCATTCATTTCGGATTTAAAAAAAATGTTTTCCATCAATTCTTTTTGCAATAGAAACCTGAAATATTTACTAATTTCGTATTAATATGTATTAACTTTACTCGAAATTTACCTAATTTTATTTTTAATAACCGAAAAAAATTACTTTTACCATGATTACTATAATTTATTGTGATCAATAAATTCTTCCATTGGCTATGTATCATGCGATTTTCTGAAAAATTACTGAACTATATTAAAACGTCGATTTAAAACCGAACGGATAGGAAACACATTAAGTGCAATTGATCTGTCCAAGCCCTACATATTTAAGCCATTATACATATTATTTATGTTTATTGGTTTTCGAGACGTCAAACTTATTTTTGTACAAATTATTCTCAAAAATATATCTCTTATTTAATAATCTCGTCACCTATCTCACTTATTGAATCCTCACCACAACACTCCCTCTCCCATCCTTGAAACTTGAGAGCAATTAGCGCTGAAAGTGTCACCAATTCTCCTTCGCCGCGTTACTTTGTGTAAAACCATTGCTCCCCTGCTGCGGTGGCAGTCACACAGGTGATTTCTCGCATAATTAGAATATGGCATGACTTGTCGCGTGGCGTGCGACGTGGCAAAGCAAAGTGACAAGCCGAGCCGAGTGCCCATGCGGTGATGGATCTGTACGAGGAAGAAAAGGACGGAGGAAATCTGGTGGGTTAACTGCGGTTGAGTTGGTACCCAAAATAAGTCAATAAATGGTTTTATTTTTGATAATGATTTACCAGAAAATATTTTTTTTAAATCTGATGTGGCCAGCACACAACCTCCCGCCATATCTAGACATAAACATAAATGTATACGTACTATCCGGTGCCCATTTAAAATATACAAATAAAATTAGTATCACCTGAATCAAAGTAGTATATTATAGTATTTATTTGTAATAAGAATAAGAGGAAAAGTTATTTGCAACTTACGTTATAAAAAATTGTCTTTATCTGGTAGCATTAAAGAACTGCAATAAAGTTTAAAAAATAAATTTATCAAATAAAACGTTGAAATCTTGTAATCCATATTCGGTTGATTTTTGTTTCTGCGTAAAAAATATTGACAGGTGAGACGGGTGACAAGTTGGCATACTAGCGCTATAAGTCATAAGTAAGATATTAAATGTAGTAATTGAACGGAGGATGGCTTCAACACAGAAAAGGTTTCCTGTGAATTAATCTTTTTATTCAGGTGATGCTAATTTCTGTGTTTGAATATTTTAAATGGGCACCAAATTGTATACATTTATGTTTATAGGCCTAGATATGGCGGAAGGTTGTGTGCTGGCCACATCAGATTTATATTCTTTATATTATTATACTGTAATTGGGACAAATAGTCCTATTGAATAATAAATAATAATAATAGTAATACATAAATATAGCAGAATACTTAGTTATTACGCCGTAATGTCTATAAAGACCTACGGTTTCCCTTAGTTCTTTGAACTGTCACACAAATTTTCCTTCAAATTTATCAAAAAGTTTGCGTTTTGTGTTGCCGACATTTGAAATCTATCAGATAACAGAATTTAGTTCTTGTATTTTTAATTTTTCTAACGAAACAATCTCATAAATATGTATATATGACTGATTGGAATGGATGATATAAATTTTGATTCTTATTAATGGCTTGTGTAGCTTGTTAAACTGATAGTGATAACTAATATAACTATACCAACTGACAAATTAACATTAAATAAGCAACTAATAATGAATAACTTTATTTCTATATATTAAAAATATACTTCAAGTTCGTTAATGACCTTTATTCAATCAGTGGTACCAACGTTATAGAGTGAACTTTTTTATTAACATTAAAATACATCGTGTATGGTATCAAATTAAAGCTCTCGGTAAAAGAATTCTAGTAGAAAAAGAAAAATAACATTTAAATGATCGTCAATTATATCGAGTTTGGTGTCTAGTATATTATAAAATTAAAGCTCTCTGGGGAAAAATCTAGTCGAAGAATTAAAAACAACTTTTAAACGATGGTTGATTTTTGACATATTATTCAAATTATGCCGAAGTTGGTAGGTATCAACTTAAATTAAAAAAATCTGCTGTGGCCACCACACGACCTCTCGCCTAATTCTGCTTATTCTACTAATCTAATAAATAGTTTTACTTACATTTTAATAGTTTCATGTTCATGTAATATGTAAACGATAATGTAAACCAATATGCAAGCAAAAGATGTCAACTGTACTGTCACTGTCATAATAATTCAAATTTTATGTAGAAACAAATTTCATATCATGGACAACAAGATATTGGAATTTCAAAAAAATGGAATATTAATTGTACTTTATTTTATTGTTAAATACTTCCAGATTCAGCAATTTGTATTTATAATTAACTGTACACATAGATAATCACAATTTCTTTTATTTTTAATTGCAAAAATTGTCATAAATAAATAATGTACCAATATATTTAAGGAAAACTTTTCTAAACTTCTAAAAGTACTACTTCCGGTTTGCGGATTTCTACCAAAATCTTATCCGGTGGTACGATACTTATTAAAACCTTAAATATGAAATTTGGTTATAAACGGTTTGATACTTTTTAAGTTATCGTGGACGAAAAATCGTCGGTTCATACAAACACACAAACGCACAAACACACAAACACACACACACACACACACACACACACACACACACACACACACACACACACACACACACACACACACACACACACACACACACACACACACACACACACACACACACACACACACACACACACACACACACACACACACACACACACACACACACACACACACACACACACACACACACACACACACACACACACACACACACACACACACACACACACACACACACACACACACACACACACACACACACACACACACACACACACAGACATCATCGTAAAAATAGTAAATTCGTATTCTAGAGACCCTGAAACGTGCTTATCCACCAAAAACTCATACTCGAAAATTTTGACCCATTACAATACCTCTCTTATAGAATATGAGGCGAGAGGTAAAAACAATTACTGGAATTCAGTCAACTTTATTAGATTTATTTCAACCTCAACCGGTTTCACACCCCACCTGGATCATCATCAGGAGCTACAATTAAAATACAGAAAAATTTATAAAAAACTGAAAAATTACGTGAAATCACAATAGAAAACTTACGTGAAAGTCAAAACATTTTTTGTATAGTACAACATATTAAAATTAACATTAAAATATAAATTAATAATAAATAATTTAAAATCAATGAAAATCATAAAATTAAAGCCTATACGCACGTTATTAAAACTTATAATCGGAGGAGTACTATGGTGGCTGCAACAGATTTTTATTTTTGCAGAGGTAGGTACAGAATGTTATTATTCAAAGATATATTATTTCATTGTTTCCAGTGGCAAAATATTTCTAGTTTATTTACAGTTGTTATTACTGAAACATTCCTAATTAAATAAGTTATGTACCTGGAATTTAAACAAAATACAACAAAAATTAAAACATTTTTAATTAAACTAACCTTTAAACTAATATTCACAGTACAGCACATAAAATACCTACACAAATTGTAGAACTTTCTTCTCCAATTTTTGGGCAAATATAATTTAAACATATAATTTAAATTGCGGTAACCTTTCAACTAATATTCATTGTAGAGGGCGTAAAATTCCTTAACAAAAATAGAAGCAAATTGTAGAAGTCTCTTATATTTGGGGGCAGGTTTTTCAGTCGCGGTTACAAATACCAGGGAGCGATTGATACAGGGTCTAGCGTCTGGGCCCCTGCAGACAAAAGCGCGTTCCTTTCCAAGCTAATGAAGGGGTGCACCATGAAATTTTAATTAGTGGCGTTCGCTTTGTGACGTCACATTGTGCTAAATTACCGGCTGCGAATCTACGTTTCAAATAAATTTCTTTGTGGCACAATCGATTTCCTGTTTGTGGACAACACATGTGCGTCTGGGGTTCAAGGGCTAATTCGCAAATCAAATTACTGTGTTTTTGTAAGCAGTTTCCCCGAGAGAGTTGCAAATTTATATGCAACACTAGCAAAACACAAACACCAGTTGCTGCACCACATGCAATAACTTCTTTTAAATATTTATTCATTTCACTGTTATTAATTCATGCATTTTAACAAGAAAATTAAAAAATTATTTTATGTTTTAAATAGAATAAATTATAAATACAAACGATGTTCAAAAAAAAATATACTGCATCCAACAAGCCCTTATGTATTGATATAAAATGTTCCTGTCACGGAATAAATGTAAATCAAATTTTCCATATATTTGAGCTGTTTACACAGTGCCTTCAGAAATAAAACGAAATAGACAGATCAAAAAAATTAATTAATTACGATAAAATATACCTTAGAAAGAAAAATAATAAAATGGATATAATTTCTTTTAGATAATAATAATAAATAAAATAATAATATTTATTTATTCCTGTGGAAATCGATACAATTTGTAGATAGCGTCATTACATGATGTACTCAGTGTTGTAATAGATAATAATATTTATTATCTAGATAAAGATAAAGATAACGTATTTTTTATTTATCTAGATAAGATAATAGATAATCATTGAATAAATTATCTAGATAATAGATAAATAATAATTATCTAGATAATTATTAGATAATTCATAGATAATACAAAAAATATAAATCAGATATTCTAAAGTATAAGCGGTACCAGTTGGCGAGCCGGCAGCGTTGCAAGCTTGTGCGTTGTATGCTTTCATAGTTTGATTACATTTTAATTCGATTAAAAGTTCAAATGAAAAAAAATGGTTCTAATTTTACAAAAAATATTATCTAGATGATATTTAAATAATAGATAAAGATTATTTGTAATTTTATCTAGATAAGATAATAGATAAATAAGAAAAAAATTATCTAGATAAGATAATAGATAAAAATATATTATCTAGATGATTTATCTAGATAAAATTATCTAGATAAGTTACAACACTGGATGTACTTCTTATGATCCAAGAGGTATATCAATTAGAACAACAATAATTTCATATCTGTTTAATTTTACATGGCAGTCTGAAACTACTCAAAATGGTTGGTTTTTATTTCATGTTTATTAAGTGAAAGAAATCGATTTGAACAACAAATTTAAGTGTATTCACTTTTGCTCTAAAATCAATAGGTAGGTAAAAACTTAAAGCGAAATAAAAATTTTAGCACTGTATTTCCTATAATTAAAAAAAAGTTTACACCCGGTATATATAAAATATTTACCGATGACTCTAAGATGGTACCTACTACCTACTTATGTGAAACTGTCACAGTCAAGTTTGCATAAAGGCGAGATATATGATAGAGATATTTATAGACAATAAGAAACAGCAATAAATGTTTGCGATCTAATATAAATATTAATAATAGATTCATAAAAATGGTGAATGGTAAAATCTAGTTACAGCACTCTCTGATTATTACACATTACTTGATATGTCGAATTCACTGCTGCTGCTGTAATCAGAATTCAATTTTCTTTTTATTGGTCAATTTACATACAACTCAATTATAGCACAAAAAATTCAATATCGCTGACAGACTTCTATATCTTTATTAGTTTTAGCTGGTGAGAATAATAAAACTTCATTTTCTCTCATTTTCCTTTACCCGCCGTATATTACTCTCAATTGAAATTGCGAAAAACACCAATATTTATCATTTTCGTTTTTTAATAGAGAAATGTATTTACAGTTCGTAAATAAGGTTGGCATGTTTGGATATTTGTAGTTGAAATAGTGTTTTAATTTTTATTTTGTTTGTTTTTATAGGTTTTATCGAACTATTGTTTTTATTCAGGAATCTACAGTAGGTGGAATGTTTGATAACGAATATTTGAATATGGTAATTAAACAAAAATACTGTAAACTGTACCATTAGTTTTAATTAATGCAGAGAGAAAAATGTACATAACCTTTAATTATTAATTTGGATTACATGGTTAGTAGTTTTGTACATCGAAAAGGATTTATGAAACAAAATTATAAAATGTGAATTAAAATGTATGATTTAATATGTGTAGGTATCCAGCTAATTTTTTTTTTAAATTTTGGTGTACAACATTGTTTATCTTATAGCAACTACAATCATGACGCTATGAATGAAAATCCCAAAATTGTTTCCGTTTTTAGTTTTTCCCGTTTATCTTGCAAATGAATTTTCTAGAAACAATGTTCTTTACAAACAAAATCTAGATATATAAATATAACTTGTAGAGTATTTTGTGTTTTACAATTCCGTTTAACAGTTTTCTTCGTAATGTAAACCATTTGCAAGATAAAAGCGAAAAACTAAACACGGGGACAATTTTTTCAAAATGGCGTTTGAAGCGGACACTTCCGGTGATGTCTCCATCCCTTAAAATATTCAATAAAGTGTGTTAAATGAGAAAAAAATTGCTTTTGGAGCGAAGTGCATAATAATTCATAATATAGGTATATTACAGTAAGTAAACCATACCATGCTAGCACGATATTCAAATACCTACTGCTATTTCATGATATTCTTTTTTCTTCAGAAGGCTGCTTCAGCGATATCTATTATTTTTTGTGGAGGTCTTCTAAAATTTGTTTGCAGGTCATTATTTTCAGTGACATTTATTAGTGGCAAATAATGACAATCAGGTATTTTTCCAGAACTATTTATTATTTTAATTTAATATTAAAATTTATTTATTAATAATCGGAACTGGGCCCCTTTAAAGCGCCATTTGCGGCAAAAATGTGCAACAAATGTACCCCAACTTTTTAAAGCAACAAGCCTACATTCCCAGGTCTTGAATAATAACGTGGGCGATCATATATACTCCAGTCAAAATACGGGGGAGGGTTGTATTATTACTGGCAACTACCAGATTTGGTCTAGTATAGATATTTTTGGGTCGCTGATCACGAATTTCGGGGTCATTTTGTAAAGAAATGTGCGGAACACCCTTAAATTTGCAAAAATTACCCCCAAAATTGGGTATTTTTTATATATTCGCACTTTGAGTGCCCAGATTTAGCACATAGGGGTTTTTTTGGGTCGCTGATCAAGAATTTCGGGGATTTTTTTATAAAAATTAATATTTCACCCTTAAATTAGCACAAAGTGCGAAAATAACAAAGACACCCTTTTTTGGGGGTACTTTTAGGTAATTTAAGGATGAAATATTATTTTTAATAAAAAAACCCGAAATTCTTGATCAGCGATCCAAAAAACCTATACGGACTAAATCTGGACGCTCAAAGTACGCAAATAGCAAAAATACCCTTTTTGGGGTTAATTTGAAATATTAATTTTTATAAAAAAAATCCCCGAAGTTCTTGATCAGCAACCCAAAAAACCCCTTTGTGCGAAATCTGGCCACTCAAAGTGCGAATATATTTTTTAAAAACCCATTTTGGGGGTAGTTTTTGCAAATTTAAGAGTGTTCCGCACATTTCTTTACAAAATGACCCCGAAATTCGTGTTCAGCGACTCAAAAAACCTATACTAGACCAAATCTGGTAGTTGCCAGTAATAATACAACCAAACCCGTATTTTGACTGGAGTAATAAACATAGATTCTACATCCATACAACGGCAAAATACGACGTCAGATTATGACTCATATTATGATTTAATTACGACGTCCAAACGTGATGTTAAAATTACGTCTATGATAAACGTCTATATAAACATAGATTCTTCGTCTACACGACGTCAAAATATAATGTTAAAATATGACTAAAATACAACGTCGATTTTACTATGTTACTTGAGTTACGTATGTGCGACGTCAAAATATAACATTAAATTATTACTAAAATATGACTAAAAGACAACGTTTACTTTTGGTTTACGGTCAGTCACTGTTACTTGGGTTATATTGTGTAGTGTTTACGTCAAGCAATTCATTAATTCACATCATTCGAATCCCAACAATTCCATCGCAATCCCATCATTGTCACGTCTTAATTCAGGCATTTATTCCAACAATTACAGTATAGGCTTCAATTGCTTAGTATACACAGAGAGTTGTTCGCAGATCTGTCGCTGGGATCAGTTGCACCGAGTCGACGAATCCCGATGCATAATTCAATACGCGACTGCTGATAATAGCCTCGGCTCTCGGCTGACAGTTCGCCAGACAGACGCATCATTGAAATGAGTTGTGAAGAGCAAACTGCGCTAGATATCTACGTCGAGATTCTCTAATGCTGGTGGAATTGCGGTCATATGTAAGTGCTTTCTGTTGTTGGAGATACAGCGGAGTGATTGACTCGCTGATTTATTTCAAATGATGATGATGATATTGAAACTGGCTGAGCTGTTTCTATAGAAGTTGCTTTTAAAGCACTGTAGAAACGAATTACATTTCAGTTTTATTTTAATCTGTTTATAGTGTTGAAAAATCCTAACATTTTTGCACTATGGCTTTAAATTCCATTTGAATTTATCATGTAAATGCACCCTACTTTATTAATTAGTAATTTGAATACAATTTTACAAAATTCCTTTGTATCGTCACATAATTCAAGTAACAATATTAATGTGTTTTTACCTCTCGCCTCATATTCTATAAGAGAGGTATTGTAATGGGTCAAAAATTTCGAGTATGAGTTTTTGGTGGATAAGCACGTTTTAGGGTCTCTAGAATACGAATTTAATATTTTCACGATGATGTCTGTGTGTGTGTGTGCGTATGTATGTATGGACGTATGGACGTATGTGACGATTTTTCGTCCACGATAACTTAAAAAGTATCAAGCCTTTAATAACAAAATTTCATATTTAAGGTTTTAATAACACCGGATAAGATTTTGGTAGAAATCCGCAAACCGGAAGTAGTACTTTTTGAAACTTTATATAGGTTTTCTTAAATATATTTGTACATTATTTATTTATTACAAATTTTGCAATTAAAAATAAATGAAAATATAATTATCTATGGGTACAGTTAATTTTAAATACAATTTGCTGAATCTGATAGTATTTAACAATAAAATAAAGTACAATTAATATTCTATTTTTTTGAAATTCCAGTATCTTGTTGTCCATGATATGAAATTTGTTTCTACATAAAATTTGAATGATTATGACAGTGACAGTACAGTTGACATCTTTTGCTTGCATCTTGGTTTACATATTACATGAACATAAAACTATTAAAATGTAAGTAAAACTATTTATTAGATTAGTAGAATAAGCAGAATTTGGCGAGAGGTTGTGTGCTGGCCACAGCAGATTTTTTAAATGGTAGAGTAAACATGTCTCTATTGAGCTCTTGTCTTATTTTTTGCACAAATTAATTGTTGCTCCTTATCACACGAACCAAAATTTTAAAAATAATACGACAGTAGCTTAATAGATTCATATTTTTTCTTGCATTTAAAATAAAAACTAGATAAGTACATATAATAACTTCAAACGGCGAAAAAAAGAATTTTGTAAACTTGCATACAATTTTCGTTACAGGGCGTTTCTGTACTTATGGATCAAAGGGTATATGTAACACGTTCTACTGATAACGAAACAAAAAGAGTTTTTCAAAAATTCGCAAAATTATGGGTGGTTTACTTTAAAGGAAGCATGTTGAGGCCACTGATTTCATAGCTGTTTGTGTTGTTTTACTGAATTATTAATGTTACATTTACAACGCAATTTTGATAGTAAATTAATTTCAATTATTCTACAACCAAGATAACCACTGTTTTAAAATAAGGACAAATAGGTAAATACTAGCCATTTATGTTTTGTATACTTAAAGTATAGGGGCCAAGTTGATGATGAGTGAAGTTTTCCAATAAACATAGTTTTGTACTTCGCACGCTTATAAATATTTTTCTTTAAACAATGTTTATTATACATACTATTTTCCAATGTTTGTTTCCCAATGTTGTATTGAATATAATTCAGAATCGCAGTTAAACAAGAAGTAAAATTATGGTCATCATAGTAAGCTGGAACATCACGTGCAATCTAAGAATAGACATTGTTTTTACAAAACAACGACGAAGAAACAGCATTAAAGCAAGAATATAATTTGATTACCGTTTAGTACCACTAGTACTTTTATTTTTTGCTTCTACTAAAAGTGAATCTATGACTAGTTCACTTTCCTCTGCAAATAGTTACTTGTAACAGGTGCACAAAGTCGGCAGATTTATTTTACATTTAATTCGTTAACCGCTTTGACTTTTACAAAATGAGTAAAATGTATTTGTGAAATAAAATCAATTTGACCATTCATATAACCGGCTCGTCTACGTTTTTTCCGAATTCCTAGAATACTCTCGATTTTACTATTTCTTCTATTCCATTCCCTTGCCCACTATTACGACTGCCTGAAACCGGCCCGAAACTCGTACTTTGCCACCTCCTAGCTATGCAATGTCATTTTGAAGTTGGAAAATACTGTAAAAGTGTTTTCGTTCCGAGTAAACTGTCAAATTATTATTGACTTCAGGACAATGATTTTATAATCATTTAATAGAGAAAGAATGGATCTGTTATCACTCAAAAATTTTACTTCGATATAATAATTATATTATGTGTTTGAACGATAAATAAAATGCAGTAGTGAATATTAACTGTATTCAATTTTAACCTGGTATTGAACTAGAGAATTTAAACTATGCTAATTAAATGCTTCTGCATGAATAAACAAAACCTGAATTTTGGCAATCCGTTTGCATAATTCAAAAATCAAATAAATAAAAACACTGTTGCATTTGCATCATTCACATAACTGTACACAAAACGGATACAGCACTAAATCCAGCGTCGTTTGTTTACATGCAATAATTCACGCTCCATGTTCAAAAAACACAAAACTGTAAAGTGTTAAACAATGTTTCGTTTAATGTTGAAACTCGAAAAACCGGCCCTAAGGGTAACGCAGCGAAGATCCACACAGAAATGTATAATGTATTCCCGCGGTCGTGAAAGAAACGCTAAAATATATCTCAAGATCATGTTTCTCCAGCTCGACACGAACTAAAAGAGGTTGGCCATACGTCAGGGTGACAAATTTCAACATAAAAATATCGTAAAACTGCAGAGATTTTAAATAAAAGTGTGTTTACTCAGTGCACTCAGGTTTGAATGTTGTTGTCTCCATGTTTTCATTTTGATTTTTAAAATATTGTTCAATTTCCATGTAGCAAACTGTATACCGTACGTAAACATTAATATTTTTCTACGTTCTAGTATTTTACGCAAGAAAGTATTGCATAAACACAGATAGATAAGAATCATACTGGTTTACCCTTTTTTAGCAATAGCGAAAATAATTATTTATTTATGAAAAGCTCAGAATTAGAATTTTTTCAGCCACCTAAAGACGAAATATGTATCTAGTAGTTTTGTACTAAAAATATTTTTACCTCTCGCCTAGAGAGGTATAGGGATCGTGAAAAAATTCGATGTCGAGATTTTTGTCAATAAGCACGTTTTAGTACCTTTAGAACCTATTTTGACTATTTTCACGATGATGTCTGTGTGTGTGTGTGTCCGTTTGTCTGTATGTGCGCCTACTATAGTCTTTCGTTCTGATTCATTATCTCAAATTCTATTGAACATAAAATTCTAACATTGTGCATTATACATTTATATATGTTAATGAAGAGCTGATTAGATTTTGGAAAAAATCTGCCAACCGGAAATGATATTTTCTTGAAGCATTTTAACATTTTTTGCAAAAAATATAGGAAATACTGCGATAGTTACAATTTGTCATGCGACATTTGAAAGAACAAATTACCTCTTACAATATTTATTTAACATCTTTTCTATATCTCTTACCAATAAATGAAAATTATTTTTCAAAAATGTGTAATTTTACCTACCACGATTTGTAAATTATAATATAGGAAAAAAAATTAAAACAAAAATGAAAATGTCAATGTGACAGATGAACAGACGTATACACAGTTTCCGAAATTTTGGTGGCACCATTTGTAAAGAAGTGTATAAATATTAATAACTGGGTTTGAAATTTAGTAACTATAGTAGCCGAAATTTAATAAATAGAAAACTGACTCAATTCCAGTAAGTTTTTATCCTTCCATTAAACGTATCCAGTCAAGAAGCATCATCGATTCATTATTAACTGGATATAATGTAATATGGTAATAATAAAATACAAATTGTATCCACAAAGAGCTAATTAGATTTCAATGTCAATCGAAATCGGTACGTTGCTTGAAGAACTATAAAATAAATTAGAAAAAGTAGCCTAACAAAAACCAAATTCACATATTACAGTGTCAAGGCGGGAGGTTATGTGCTGGCCACAACAGATTTTTTTACGTTGCTATTAATATTTACATAATGCCTTGTTCACACGAGAAAAAGTTTTTTGAAAGTAAAACAAGTGCTAGGATCTGTCATAAATAAAAACTGTCTATGCCGTTCATACGGGGAATGTAATTATTTTTATTAAATAAATTTTACGTCACTCGGGGGAGGAAAGCAGTGATTTCCTCTTGCTAATGGAGGGAGGGAAGCGAGTTTTCCCTCCCGCTCGGGAGGACCGTACTTGCTTTCCTCCCGAGCGGGAGGAAAACATTGTTTTCTTCCCGGTACTGGCGGGAGGAAAGGTGATTTCGAAGCCCTAGTGACGTAAAATATTGTGTGTCCCACGGGAGGGAAGGCTATTCCTCCCTTGGGCGAAGCCGGCGCCCTCGCTCGGACTCGCCTTCGGCTCGGGTCGCCGCTTCGCCCGCGGGAGTAATAGCTATTACACCCTTGAGCGAAGCCGGCGCCCTCGCTCGGACCGCCGCTTCGCCCGCGGGAGTAATAGCACGCTTCCCTCCCTAGGTGCACAAAATACTATTACATCACTAGCTTTAATATACTTTAAAGAAATAATTAGTTCCCTCCTCGATTTCCTCGTATGACAGCTATTGACAGATTATTATATGACAGTTCCTAGCACTTGTTTTACTTTCAAAAAACTTTACTAAAAACTTTCCTCGTGTGAACAGGGCATTAAACAGAAAAGAAAGTTAGAATAGTTCAGTAGAGTCCTATGAGTTAATTCCTAATATATTTTATGTTGGGACCCGTATTTATATTTTCATAATAATTTTATCAATAAACCCAAAAATAATTAATGAAAATTGAATATGTGATGTGACGTAGATTGCTGACATATCTCCTATACAAAATAGTGACGTCATAGCAAGATTTCTTTCTCAATTTAAAAATTTCTCAATTTAGAAATAATTTTGTTATGCTTCTATAGGAAAATAGAAATATTATACCACAAAAAGTAGAAACAATAAAAGTAAACAAGCTTTAAATAACTTCAAAGTATCTATCAAGATCAAACAACTAAAAGATCCTTTCGCCTTTCCTATCAAACATTCCACAAAAAGTAAAAATAAACATCAAACATGATTGCACGACAAAACTGGCGGTTAAACAAAGACCACCTCGGTTGCCGGACAAACAGTTAATGGTCAAATGGTCACCAATCAGCTCAGGTCAGTGTTAGGGCGAAGAAACAATAAAAGACAGTCGCGTTGTGATTTTGTCAGTCAACATAAGATTAGAAGATTTATACACAAGACAAACACAGTACTGATTTCTTGAAAGGTTTTTTTCTTTGTATGGTAGTAAATTATAATTTTAAATGGAAATAAAATAGTCCAGTAACCTAGTACATCATAAGTTGCATCAAGTTTTTTTTTTCTTGTATATGGGATATGCCTGAGCTGCAAAATCCAAATTTTCGACCTCGTCATATTTCCGGATATTTGTCAATAAACCAAAAAAACCTTGACCTTTTTTCAGTTTTTGACAATTTTGACCTCAAAGAACTAGCTTTTCGTCAAAAGTACCTACTCGAATACAGTTGTAGAGAATAAAATTTCCTACAACTTCCTATTTTAGGTATCCATAATTTCGCGAATTTTTCAAAAATTATTTCCGTTTCAAGTTACACACGTCATATTATATTTACCCTTTAAATAGATTGAAATTTTTTTATCAAATATTATACATTTTTGTTATTATGCGGTAACTATTTTAAAGAAATTATTGAGTTTATCAAAATTTACTCGTATACCTATTCTAGCAATGAATTTGTTATTTTAGACTTTTTAACTTTTTACTGTATATTACGTTTCGAGCGTAAATATTTAATAAACAAGTTTATCGTAACTAATTAATTAATTAATAAATACCACAAAAAACTATAGTAAAAAATATTTATTGATACCATAAAAACAATAAATAAATAGGTAGATAGAATGTGAATAAGTTACAATGTAGATAGTTGATTGACTTTATAATTTTTTTCTTACTTTATTATAAGAGTATTTCAATAACAACTCACGAAAGACGAAGAAAAAACATGATAATATTATTTGTATAGTAAATAATTCTTGTGAAGATAAATTCATATGTTTGCCAAAAATACGAAAAGAAAACTTGCATAAGCCTTGCATTCCATTAAAACAAGAAAAAGAATAAAATATGTCATGATATATGATCATGATCTTGTCTTGCATGAAAGTGTATAAAATAATACTAGAATATGATATAAAAATGTAAATGATACGAATAAAAATCTCTGTTCACCAAAGTTTCGTGCAGCCAATAAAAAGAAGAAAAATTCCTGTCATTTACTCGAATGCTGCATTCATTTTCATTTTATTTATGAGCTGTAAATAATGCGAATTTCATTTTCAAAAATATTTACATAATACATTCATAATATTCATATTGTCAATAAATATTTTCAGAGAGAGAGACTATTTGCATACCCACTGCATACATACATTTTTCTTGAATATTTTTGTCACCAAAAGTACAAAAATAATAATATTCGTATATAACAAAATAAATCTATAACTTGATATTTATTGACTTCTCATAGGTACCATAGATTCTACAAAATATCTTTTTATACTGCTTACCTCGATTCTATAACAAAGGTAGGTATTGTAATGGGTCAAAATTTTCTAGTAGTATGTGTTTTTGGTGGATAAGCACGTTTCAGGGTCTTTAGAATACAAATTTACTATTTTCAAGATGTATGTACGATGAAATAATTTGACCTTTCGATTGAAACCTTTATTATATTTCTACGTGGAAATGGGGACCAGGAATTTACAGAAATGTAAACTGCAATGCTAATCGCCTATGTACACATCACATGTCAGGGGCGGATCTAGAAAATCTTCAAGAAGGGGGCGAATTCTTATCAAAAGTAATTTTCGATGCTGTTCTTTGAAAAAGAAAGGGAAAATAGCGCCGCAGGCGAAAAATGTTTAGGGTTCAAGGTCAAAGGCTGTTTCATTAAAAGTCAAGTTTATCTATAAAGCGGAAATTACATATATTTTACCCTTTTGCACGAGTAAAATTAAAATAAATAACAAATTTAAAAAATAAATGAAATGAGGGTTGGGAAATTTCTATATCTTAAATTTGTCAACGATTTCTTAAACTTTTAAAGATCAAATTATCTCAAAGGGGGATGATCGCCCTCCCCTTGGATCCGCCACTGCTATAATTACAAAATAATATATTTTTCAATTGTTATTTTATTAAAATTATATTTAGTGTAGGTATAATTAAATAATAAAATTAAAATTTACCAACCGCCAAGGAGGGGGCGATCGCCCCCATCGCCCCCCCCCTGGATCCGCCAATGACACATGTATGGTGTTCCACCCGGTATAATTCATTAAAATTATCTTAAAGCTTAAAGCATGTTTTTTAAATATTTTTCTTGTTACAATATACTTTTTTAAACAATAAATTAGTCTAAATCAAAATATCATCATTTCTAGTGAGTAAAAAAACTACACGATGTATAACACGTAACAGTTAGATACACCCCAATAAATATTTTGAAAAAATCCAGTAACACTTCGTATATCGTCACGCATGGTAACCACATCTCCGTGTTAATAGATGCAACACAGAATTAGTTTCAGATTTCCGGACAAGTTTACACATTTTAGATAAATATCGTTGGATGTTGAGCGTTGCACCTCGTTCTGTCTTTTTATAGAATACCGAATGGCTTCAAACGTGAGACGATCTGAACTTGTTTGCTTGTTTAATGGGAAACGAACTCGCATTACAACCCTCACTAGCTTTAAACTTCATAAATTTTTACGGCTCAGTTCATTTAGAGATTAACAGGAAGAGCATAAAACTTCAATTTGCAATTTGCTTAGAGTAAAAGGCAGATTTAATTTTGATTTAGATTTTATAACACAATTAACATTTAATTTAAAATTAAACACTTTTTCCAGTTGCAGCGGAGAGAGATAATAAATTAAATTTAATTACAGTACTAATGGGAATAAAAAAACTGAACGAGAGTCGAGGAGAATTATTGTACAACAGTTCGTTAGATTTTTTAAGCCGACAAAAAACTAATTCCAGAAGTTCGTCCTGTAGTCGCGGTAGGCTGTGCGTTATGTAACATCCCTTCCCCCTCGGGTGACTTTACAACCCCAGTGAGATTTGAAACTGTTCCTAATTGTGGCATTTACCCCCGTTTATTTCTGCCAATTCAAATTTAAATTAACTATTGTCTGGAATTTCCTTGTGACATTCACTTAATTTATAATGACATCTGTTCGCTGGTTGATTGTGGATTCTGCCTGCTCATAGTTGGGTGAATTTTGTTTATTTTATTACCCCAGTGCGAGTTGCTATCTTCAAGGGAACAGGTAACACCTTAGGAAAATAAAATTTTCAATACTTTTAGCATGCCGGTTTACCTGCACAAAAATTTCCCCTGATTCTCCACTAATAATAATATGTATAAAAAATAATGTGGCCAGCACATGACTTTTCACCACAATTCTCCGCCCTCTTATTTCTCAATTTTTTACTGCGTAAAATTATAAGAATTATTATTTTCAACAGAGTTCGCAATGGACCGGAGCGGACCCGAACCCTGTTCCGGTACGTGTAATCAACTATTACCGTTCCGTCTCGTAAAATTGACCAGTTTTCGCGATTCATCTCGTAAAATGTACCATTTCTGGTTACATGTCTTTTAGAATATACCTATACAGGGTGGTTTTGAAGTTAATGTCATAAATTTAAGGGTAAGTAGTAGTAAGTAAGTAGTAACATGTGTAGATTAAGGAACAGAAAGAAAATCACAAAATTAATTTCAATAAAAAAAAAAATGCTGCAGGTAAACCACCTTTAATTTTTTTTAAATTTTAAAAATTCTGTTTCGTAATCTACACATGTCATACTACTTACCCTTATATTTATGACATTAAATTCAAAACCAGCCTGTATATTTTGACTGACAAATTATTTGATAAACTGCTGTACAGGTAAAACTATTTTTAAGAAATTCAAGTATATAATATATCAGAAAAAAATTGACATTTTCAAGAAACCTAGCCTCCCGTTTCAGAGATATTGCATTTTGAGAATAAAAAAAACAGAATGCTTCTTATTAAAATCACGACTCTACAGGTTAAGTTTGGCTAATTGGATTTTAATTAATTTTTAATTTAACCCTTTATTAAATTCCATGACTGCAGAATTTCTATATCTGATATATTTATCAAACAAAAAGGGGTCATAATTTTTTTATTTATATCGAATGTGGAAAGTATAATTTCGTTGACGTATACTTATTAAAAATATATATTCGGTGCACATGCAAATTAGGTACTTGAGGACTATAATTAGCCAAGCACAAGTAGGTAATCACGACAAAATGAGTGAAGTACATGCAAACAGTTAAAATTATAACCCATCATAGAAAAAAAAAGGAGATAATTTTCCGACGTTTAAGTAAAATAGCATCATTATGTCAGTCATCCGACTTGTGACAAACAGCGCCAGCTCGCATCTCGGAGTGTTTAACAGCTAAAGCCGCGTTCACACTAACACATTCCCGCTGGCAAGCAAAGTGCGTGACATGAGTGATTATGATGGCTGGTGTTGTGATGGGGCGAGTAGAATTAATCATTTTAATTTAATTTCTTTTCCGGTGAAAAATTATAAAAAGTGCGCCTCACTGCCGGCTTTAATTAATTTACTATTTACTACTAAGGCAACTCTGAAAAATGAATGTTTTTGAAAAGTTGTTTGCTTACAAATGAGATTAAAATTTTGTAAAAGTAATATTATATCTTGATCAAAACGTCTCTCAAAACAACTATTTGCAACATAATTTAATTACGGGTTAATCCAACCAGAAATTTTTTAATTACAGTATAGATTTAATTAAATTTCTATTTTCAAAATAAATACAAGTACCTACAACAGGCTTAGTCAGTGGTCCTCACAAAATAAATCTTAAAGATTATTGTTTCGATTTGAATCAGTAAAAACCAATCTTAGTGTAATGCTCTATATTGAAGCTTTAGAATCATGAAAAGTGAAACAAAAATAATGTTCTATTATTCTGTATACTAAGGTGAATAATTCTGGCACGTATATGTAGGGGTGAGCAGAAGAACTTTCAATTACAGGGCATTTGACCTTGTACGAAAAAAAAAATTCGTCTGCGGTGCATTTTATTACTCCACCAGCACAATTTTAATTTTTTAAATCTTTGGATCTCTTTCGTCAAAAAATCCTAGATCCGCTTCTGGACTTAGTCAATTTTCTATACATGCATTTGAAGCATTTTCTGCAGTATTTTATTTTTAATATGTATATAAGAATCAGAGAGCAGTCTACTGTAAGTCACTCTCGAATGGTTGCATAAATATAAATTATCGTAAAACAGCCATGATCACCAATCATGCAAAAGCGACAAGGACCTTATGAAATTTACTTTTTCCATTCAGTATGGTTTATGGTAGACAGATCTATTTTTGTGCTCTGAAAAAGTTATTTCTCATATTACCTAAACCAATATGGCAATTTTTAATTAATTAATTAACACCGAGTACATTATGTGCATTTTATAACAGCCCAGAAAATAATATTGAGACATTAATTGGCCAGCTGTCAATATGTATTTATTAATTATTTTCTATTCAACTGCCAATACATCCAAACTTCCATATATTTTATACATATCTATTTTTAATTAGGTATGCATATTTAATTCAATAACATTTTAATTAAGCTTTAAAATTTAATCAAATATATAATTTTAAATATTTACAAAAAGAGATATAAATAAATTACTGCGTGTCAGTAATAATCAACTAACCCCCTTGCGCCCTTCATTAAAAATTTAATTTTAACCAAATTTTAAAATTATTGTACATATTGTATTAGCTAAACATAGTGAAATATTTTTTAATTTAAAACCCAAAAGCACTAAACAATAACAGAGATTTCTAATTTTGTAGATAAATAAAAAAAATATATTAATAAAAGGAAAAAGTAGTAGGTACCTTCCTAAAATAGTATTAATATGTTGTTTTTTTACTAGTTTTTTGAGGAACATTAATTTATTTATATACCTACCTAACAATTTTCGCAATTTGTGATTTTAATTTTATTTTAATTAGTAAGTTAGAGATCGAAGTAACTAAATTTACAGCAAGTAACAATTATTATTAGTTTAATTTTACTAATCAAAACTTTGCAACATCATGAGCTCATTTGAATTAAACCTTTCAACTAGTCTTCTTAAGTATGTTAATTAATCTGCTAAATACCAACAATTATTTCTAATCTTACAACTGTTATAGCCATCATGTCTTCAGCACATCTGTTAACAGTTAACTTGCAATAATATTTAATTCTGTGCAATCTTAAATCAGCAAACAGCACACAGTATTCAATGACATTAGAGTAATGTAACTCTTATAGCATCTCTAAAAAGAGTATATTTGAAACAGTCAGATAAAAGTGGTAAAGATTTATGAATTAATTAGCTGCTTGCTTCTTCGTAAGCCATCGCGATGATTAGTTTTGACGTTACATGTTCCAGTAAAGTGCAATTTTACTGCAAATAAGAACAGAAACACACGAATCCTGAAATACACAAAATGTAGTTTTGGTATACAGAGTGTTCATTTTATTTTGTCCACTATTATTGCTATCTCGAGAACTATAATTACTAACTCACTCAATTCTTCACCAATAAGGACGAATTTTCAGCTCTGAAAAGGAAATTGATAGGGCTTTGTGACAATCGAGTCGAACAACCCCCTTAAGATAAGATTTTTTGGAGCTACAAGCCTTCAAACTTTGAGATTTTTCATTGATCAGACATGACATCACATAAAGCGATTTTTCAGGGGGTCGGGGGGAGCGAATTTCTTCGGGATTTTTGGAGAACGTAGAGGAAGAATGTATCTCCAGAGGGAATTTCCAGATTTTGGTTAACACATCCCTGAAAGAAATGCCCCATATTTAAAAAAATCTGCTGTGGCCAGTACACGACCTCTCGCCCAATTCTGCTTATTCTACTAATCTAATAAATAGTTTTACTTACATTTTAATAGTTTCATGTTCATGTAATATGTAAACGATAATGTAAACCAAGATGTAAGCAAAATATGTCAACTGTAATGTCACTGTCATTATAATTCAAATTTTGAGTAAAAACAAATTTCATATCATGGACAACAAGATATTGGTACTTAGTTGCACTTTATTTTATTGCTAAATACTACCAGATTCAGCAAATTGTATTTAAAATTAACTGTACCCATAGATAATTATATTATCTTTTATTTTTAATTGCAAAAATTGTCATAAATAAATAATGTACCAATTTATTTAAGAAAAACTATATCAAGTTCCAAAAAGTACTACTTCCAGTTTGCGGATTTCTACCAAAACCTTATCCGGTGTTAAGATCCTTATTAAAACCTTAAATATGAAATTTGGTTATTAAAGGCTTGATACTTTTTAAGTTATCGTGGACGAAAAATCGTCACATAATTCATACGTCCATACATCCATACGCACACACACACACACGGACATCATCGGGAAAATATTAAATTCGTATTCTAGAGACTCTGAAACGTGCTTATCTACTAAAAACTCATACTCGAAAATTTTGACCCATTACAATACCTCTCTTATAGAATATGAGGCGAGATGTAAAAACAAGGCATTTTCTTTGTTCGGCCAAGTGGCTCGATTTTTTTGTGAGCAGTGTATTATGCGATCATGCAATTAGCATATAGCATTATACTTTTACTTTTAACAAATAATTAACTTTTATGTTAAAGATATTGACTACAGTATTCTTTAGTTCAGAATAAATTGTGTTTCTCATGAATTATTTGATCCTAATTTAAACATACAAATATGGGAGGAATAATATCTGAAACACTGAAACAGTAATATAAAATAGACTTGTTATAAAAATTACATGGTAAATCTAAGTCAAAAGTTATATTTTTATATGTGTGGTACCAAATATTCAACTCTAATTTAATCTACCTGCAGTTATTTTTATTTATTTGGAAAACGGAAAAGTGTATATTCTAATATATTATAATATAATAAAAACTGCACAGTAAAATAATATTATAAAATGAATTTATGAGATGATTTTAAAAAGAGCTATTTCAGATAAAGGATCTGTTATCGGACGTAACAGAATACGTCAAGAAACGTCTTTTGAACTCTGATCTACCGTCTAGCATCTAGAATACCTCTATTATCTTAAAAAATAGATAGCATCTCTTGCAATAAAATCTTGACCACTTGAAACATTTTCCAGTGTGAGAAGTTGTAAGACTTTGTGAATGATCCTTCACAGTGTAAGTATCAAGTAACCTCTGGGGATCCCGGCAAGCACAATCAGACCGTGAACACCTCGTAGAATTCGCAATCCACATTCGATGCGAACAATTTGAAAAACTACCGCTTCATTTATCTGTTTTAACTTAGGGAGAATTTTTTCACTTGAAAACTTTCTAAAACTTAACTAACGTGATTACCTTCCTTTAGGGAAGAAGTGAGATTATCGGAGGGAAAAACAATAGGTTTCTGTATCGGTAACAAACATCGAAACTAACGTATTTGAAAAATTTTAAACTTTTTTACTTCCTTGTACGAAGTAAGGAAGTATTGTAATCGCGAAAAATTTCGGTTCTCAGATTTTGACGGAAATATCCGTTTTGACCTTTCCTGAATCCATTATGACTAGTTTCGACGTGACGTCTGTACGTACGTACGTACGGACGGACGGACGTATGTGTGTCGCAAGTTGAAATTTTGTATTTAGGACTGTTATAGCATCTAGTTGTGCACCTCCTATTTTTGGTTTCAGTCTACAAACCGGAAGTAGTACTTTTTAAAAATATTTCGATAAATATTTAATTTTAGACAATTTTTTTTATTTTAAATGAAAGATTATGTGATTATTACCTACAATCGGTATTTTATAAATATTTTTGTATCTGCTATCATTTAAAAATAATTAAAGTATATATTTATAATTTATAGTATTTCGGTATCTTGTAGTCCATGATCGATTAACATTTGTTACTACGTAAAATTTAAATGATTATGACATGACAGTGACAATAGTAAAATATGCTTTATATCTTCTTCTGCAGTTTAAATAAAATGACTAAAATATATTTGTGAGTATACTAGTATAATAAGTTAAAAGAATTTTTAATATTATTTTACATTTTAGTTATTAAGAAAAGTATGAACACACAAGGCGTACAAGGAAGTCATGTGGTGTCCACGTCAGATTTTTTTAGAAATAATATTTTATTTATAACTCAATGGTACATTTCGAATATTTTTATATATTTCAAATTATTTCTGGTTGCAGTCATGTATATCACACAAAACCTGCGTGTACTTGAGTTGACATAGCAATGCTGTTTTCGCTGTCATTGGTAGCCTTTCTGGCCTTGCAACTTTTAAAATAAAATTTGGCCACTTTAAAAAAAATTCACTTGGAATTCCTTTTTCACAATCTTGTATAGCTAGGTAAATAATCTTAAGCGGCTCGTCTACGTTTTTATAGAATTCCTAGAATACCAATTTTTTTCCAACTTGTACGAAGAGATTCATCTACACTTTTTAAATATATTTCAGTAATAGATATAATACTATTATTAAACTGCGGCAAATTTTATTTTAAAACCCCCGGCTCGGCCTATGCTCGCAGCATAACAGACCCAGCTCGGTTCAAGCCCGTAGCATATCGGGCCCGGTTCAGCTCAGGCCCGTAGCATAACGGGCCCGGCTCGGCCCAAGCCCGTACCATAACAGGTCCGACTCGGCCCAAGCCCGGAGCATAACAGGCCCGGCTCGGCCCAAGTCTGTCATAGTACAATAAATAGTAAGTCCGCTTAGGCCCAAGCCCGTGATATGGTAGGCCCGGCTAGGCTCGAAGCCCACTATACTTAAAAGAAATTAAGCCCGGGCCCGGCCCACAAGCCGGGTAGCCCGTGGCCCGTCCGGGCCGGGCCGGGCCTTGCAGTGCTCTGGCAGCCACTCCCCTTGCTGCGCGCCTGAACTTCAATTTTATTATTATTAATCTATTGATTCTTTATTATTATTTTATTTTTTTATACGCAAAATACAGTTTTTTTCAGCAAAATAAAATTATCAATAAGAAGGCATTTAACCTTGTAGCATAATTGTCGCCTGTACGTTTGCGGAGCATAATTTCTTTCCACTTATAATACCAGGCTCCCAATAACAAAGTAAATTAACTAATAGATCATCGGGACGCCTCTGAACTTACTCAGTACCGTAAACCACTAACTACTTCCCTAGTCCTCAAAGTTACCTCAACCAGGTGTACCTACCTAAACCATCCCTAACCAAACACTAAAAATTCTCATATTTTCACCACTCCACACTTAATATAGGCTTATTCCTCCCCCCATGCATAGTTCGCTGACAGATCGCAGCGTGCTGTGCATGGTCACGTGGCGCTTGCACGTGCCTCTTGTCCAGGTCAGAAGCTGTCGAGGTTTCATTGTTGTGCAGCATTGTTGCCGCCACGCGCCAACACGTGGCGAGATACTGCCTTAGAGGCCTGGTTGCATCATGTGCAAATAGAATTGGGATAGTTTAAGGTTGATTAAGTGGATGGTTAAGCAGGGCAGTGATCGCGCGTTTACAGACTGCATCATTGTTAGGGTTTTTTGTACTATACTTTTCCCGTACTTATGATGCCCAGTGTTAGATCACATTTCAAGCATATCTGAAAGCGATAACCTTGTCGTAAGACTTAAGGAATTAGTTGGCGAGCTCAAGACCACGTTTAACTGTGGAAGCAAAGAAAAAATAAGCAAGCATGGCTTAGTGAGGAGCAGTAACACTTCCACCTCAGACTCTCACATCCCACATCAATCTCCACATCAAACAACATTCGTATCTCGGTGGCGACCTGATTAGGGCCACTCCAGCCCCACGGCTGCTCGCTGCACCGTTGGCAATCTGACCAGGATTACTACAGCCCATAGCTGCTCGCTGTAGTGGTCCACTACAGCCCAAAGCTGCTTGCTGTAGTGGTCCACTACAGGCCAAAGCTGCTCGCTGCATCGTTGGCGGCCAACCACGGTCCGCGTACCCAACGTCTCAACTCTTATCACACTCTACACATCAGAGACACACACGGCTCAACTCACCAGGCCAGATCTATTTCACATAACCATGAACACTATACTGATTAAAATGTTCTTCTCGAACACTACCATTAAACTGAAATCTAAGAGGCTAGCTTTATTGTCTCAAGAGTTATCTAATTTGTTTATAGTACTCTTATATAACATCTCATAACACTATAATTTAAGAATTTAAATAAAATTTATATTTTTGTTATTGAAAATCTTGTATCATGTTTTCCATGATCGTGGTATTTGTTTCTTCGTATTATTAAAATAATGTTAGTTGGCTTCAAAATAAACAAAAATGTTTATGGTCGTGGGCAAAATAGTGCACACAACTCGTAGAAAAGTGTTTATCGAATGTTCGTGAGATTTCCGAAGTACTTTTACTAATGTAAGCATCTATAGTTTTCGTGTCGATTATATAAAATTCGTCAGGAACCATTAAACAAACAACATTTTAAAGTCGAAAAAATAGGAGCTAAACTAGATTAATAACTTCATTATAAAATAACCATTATGACATAATAAACGGAATATCTTTTTAACCATGAATAAAATTAATGTGTAAAAGATGAAATTCTGTTCAAATATTTTGATGTAGCCACGTCATTCTATTCCGGTATCCTGCATTTGAAATAAGGAGAAAATGTCCTATTTTTCAAATATTTGTCATTGACAGTCCCTTCAAAACCATATCTAAAAAATACGAAGACAGACAAATCAAAACGAGCAAGATAAAAATATTCTCAACGTTTTTACAAAAATGTCAATCACTGATTTATTATTTAACTGATGCCTCATAAATCTTTAAAATATGATCAAAATGTGAAAAATGTGAATCTCGATGTAATAAAATATGCAGAAGTCCATATGATGAACATTTTTCGCAGTAAATATGTTGACAGTGGGTCCATATTTCAGAATTACTCGCATAAAATTTTTAGCATCCAATTGTACAATAAGGCTACACAAGAAATAAAACCAAAAATACTAAAGCTCTTAAACAGAATACATTAAAGTAACAAAACAAGCAAAAGGGAAGGAACTGTTCCTTTTCATAAAATATTGAAAGAGTAATTTATGGAAAATAAGAAAAACTGCGGGCATTTAATGTTCATTAATTATTTGGTTTGATTAAAAATCGAAGCACTTAATCGCATCGATTTGCCGAGAAAGAGAACGAAAGCTGAAGAAGAAAAATTGACCGGATCCCATATATTTCAAATGTCATCGTGTCGCTGAATCAAGTTGCCTTATAAGGCGGGAATCTACTGGGATATAAATAGTTCAAATACGTTTTTTCTCAGCGCGAACATTTCGAGCTGATCGTTTTCTCGTGTCGCTGCAGTTCATTAAAATTAACCAACTCACAAATGAGATACTATTACAGAAGTTATGATTTTTGTTAGTTTTCTATTTCCTTCTAGTTCTCACAAATCTTGTAAGATTAATAATTAATGTAGTAAAGTTGCAAACGCAGGTTTGTTACATAACTACTGATTTATGAATCTGAAAACTTGTAAAAAGGTCTAACTGAATACTTTGATAGCAAAATTAAAATAATTATTGTTAAAGCTCTTTAGAGAACAACCTTTAACCACTAAAGTAAATATTTTCAAATTAGAATACAGAAGAGTTCCACTAAACGGACACTAAACTAAAAACAAGTAATGACTTGCGTTTGTTGTACGTGAGGTGAGTTCTGCGGACTAAAAACTTGTTTAATAAAACTTTAAGGAAAGTAACAGTACCTACCTAAAGTTAAGACCCACTTAAAACGAAAATAAATAAATAAAACATGACAAGTATAAGTCGAGGGATAAGAGATATACTGAGTGTTGGATTAGTAGATAAACTTTTACAAAATTCCAGTAAAACGAGGTACATACTTATATAAATTTTTTAAAAATTATTTAATCATTTTCTGTTTTTTTATATATTGTAAAGAGAAACGGTTTTCCGAGGACTTTTTAAAAGCAATAACGGCCAGTGGGTCGATCTTCTATAATATAAAATAATAATTACCTAGTTTAAATGTTTAAAATGTAAAGAATTAAAAGTTCCACATGAGTCACATCACAAATTCACACTATCAGTGTGAGAATATTACCATGATTATCCTAATTCGATGAACTTTGGCCTTAAGTTAGCATTTGTATTCAAACAAACAAATTCGTTGACAAAGAAACAATTCAATAAGATAATAAAACTAATGCCCAACTTATCAGAAACTATAACCACCTATCACTATTTATTTATCTTTACATACCACTCAGATAGCACATAGTCATAACTAAATCAATACACTGCTGAAATAATTTTATTTAATATCACAGCATTTAGTTCAAGCAAAAAAACCTCAATCTAACAATTTCCTGTCACTGATGGAACGAAAACAATATCTTAATATTTAAAAGTGAAATAAGTTCTGTATTTCCGTAACACGTCATGTTGTAGTACCATTGCTAACGTTTGTAATGTTTCAAATTTCAGTGTTTCCGACAAAAGGTATATGAATTGAAACACGAAAAGTTGAATGTTTTACCTAAATAAAGAAAACAATCCATTTAAAGTGATGAAGCATTCTCTTGTCAGAGTTTAGCAGAGTTTTTTTTTTCTAATTAAAGTGAAGTTTAACTTAGTGCTGCTCGTCATATTTTGACATAAAACTGTTTACTGCAAAATGCATAACTTCTAATTGATTGAAATACATAACAAACTTTATAGTTTAGGTTTATAGCAAATTTATTAAGATATTAAAAGTTTAAAACTAAGTAAGTATGAGTATATTTAAAACTATATTTCTTTTTTCCATGCTAACCTTTACGTAATTTTAAACAATTCAGGTAATACAAATATAATCTAAACACATACACTAATACATGCAAAACTAAAATTTTCTCTTCCAATTTTCAATTGCATGCTAGTTGCTAGATGACTTAAGGGATGGCCCAGTGTGTTATATGAGGGTTGAAGGATGACCGACTGTAGTTCTAACAATAATTCAGTTAGAGGTAAACTGTGTTGTCACATTTTATGAAAAAATGATTATGTACACCATACGCTTTGGCGTGACAAATTCTAGCTGCTGCATAATAATTTTAATTTTGGTTCTACTTTACTTTTTGTGAAGTCATTTTCACTTAAAAATACATATAATAAGTTCCAATTTTGAAAAAAAATTTAAAAACGATTTCCTGATATATTTGGTTTTTGTGATCTTACACAGTTTACCTCTTGCATGCTGAATTTAGGTCCTAGTTAAGTTAGATATTCTAGTTCAACTCCACTAACAACCATAAGTATCCGTGAGTTGAAACATAGTAGATGTACGTTTTTTGTTTTCATCTTCTAATTTCCAAATTAAATACTAACATATAAGATTTAAAAAATATAGACTGGTCGTAAAATACATAATTTTTGAAATTTTTACGAATGCAACTACTGTTCAAGTTTGAAAAAATAGCGTAATTTTATGTGATGTAACACTCTGCTTATAGGAATTGAATTAATGCATTGAAAACTGAAAATAAGCTTAATAAAAATATAGAATTCAATAGGTATGCAGAGTATTCAAATAACAACAAATATAAATACTAGAAAATCTTGCTCGACGTCACTAGCCCTTCAACAACTTATTAATACTGTAGTAAATAATCTTGAAGATGGACACCACTCTTCCATAACCATATGCGATCTGTCAAAAGCATTTGACTGCGTCTCCCATGACATCCTACTTAATAAATTACACGCTAGTGGTATCAGGGGCAATGCTTTGAACTTCTTCGAATCCTACTTATCTAATCGACAGCAGTGTGTTGTTGCTAATGATTCCATCTCAGACTTAAGCCCTATCTGTCACGGTGTGCCCCAGGGGTCTGTCCTAGGGCCCCTGCTCTTCATCCTCTACATAAACGACCTCAGTAATTATCTAACTCCTCAGAAATGTATTTTATACGCAGATGATACGACATTGATCTGCTCGCATTCCAACCCACAGATATTAAATGATCTCTCAAACTCTACTCTTTCGTTGACTAGAGACTGGTTCACTGCCAATAAACTTAGTTTGAACGACGACAAAACGCAAAATATGATTATAAGTTCTAATCGTAAAGTAGCGTGTGGTAGCAGTGTTAAAATACTAGGTGTTGTCATCGATCCTAATTTAAACTGGGAAAAACAAATCGATGGTCTCTGTAGTAAACTTGCTAGTGTCATTTTTATCCTTAATAATCTGAGATCTTGCATCTCCTCGGATATTTTAAGAAGCACATATTTCGCTTTATTCCACAGTCATTTACTATATGCAACCATTCTTTGGGGGAACTCCACTCATGCAATCAAAGTCTTCCGAGCGCAAAAGAAAGCTATACGTTTGTTAGCCAATGCAGGTTATAGAGACTCATGTCGCGAATTATTTAAAAAGCTTAAAATCCTCCCACTGCCATGTATTTATATTTTAGATTCTATTGTACATGTACATAAAAATTTAAATCTATTTGTCAGGAATAGTGAAGTTCACCACTACAATACTCGCGGTAACGACTCATTAAGAAAGACTAATCATAGACTCAATATGTCATCTAAGAATTCTGTCAATCTGGATCTTTATAACCACATACCGGCATCAATTTCTAGTCTTGATCCAAAACAGTTCAAGTCTAAAATCAAAAACATACTGCTAGAGCACTGCTTCTACTCTCTGCAAGAATTTTTAGACACTCCACTTTGACAATGCTTGATGAATCAGGTGCTATATTATATTTTTATATATTTTATATTTGTTGTAACTTTGTATTGTACTCCCAAGACTTGTCATTAATTGTATATTTCAATACGTGACCAAATAAATTATTATTATTATAATTATTTACGCTCAGAGTTATTAATCCATTAATATGACATCCACCAAAATTTTCTATTTACTTTACGAATTAAATTAAAATTATTCAAATTCAAATCTACATAAACCTCTCATCAATATAAAATCAAATGATCGTAATCCTCTATTATTCCTGATAATGCTAGTAAACGAGTAGTAAATTTGATTGGATTAGGAAGACACGATAGCAATTTTAAAATGACATCATCGATCGAGAGAGCTTGTTGTGATCGCTTATGCATGCTTTACATAGGGGACAATACAAGCAGGATCATTCTGTTCATATGGGGCACTGACAGAGGCGGACTGGACCGGTGGGATGGTGGGATATTTCCCACTGGGCCGCGATGAATTTGGGCCGACTGCCGACACGATAGGGCCGATTATCGATAAGGATAATAATTTTTTTATAAATAACGCAAACAACCCAAATCTGAGTTTTTCTTTATTAAAATTCACAATTATTTTCAATATTGTATAAATAAACAAACGAAACTAAGTTTTGTATTCATGATTTGTATTGCTCAATGCTCAGTCATTAATTTAGAATCGGCTGTTCGGCTCGGTTTTGTTCTTTACAAGTTTAAGAAAACGCTAGACTAATTACATATAAATAAATTTCCCAATTTTCATTACATTTATTTTTAAATTTGTTATTTATTTTAATTTCTACTCATAAAAGTAGTGACGCCGGCGATTCTCGTCTCGTCTCAAAATTACGAAACGAAAACCAATAAATTTTCTCGTCTCGGATTGAGAGATGAGAAAAGAATTCAATATAACGAGACGATAAATAATTCTCGAGAAATCGAGAATTCTCGTAATAAAAACTGAAAAAATAAGAATTGTGTGCAAATTTAACAGAAATGTACAAAAAAGTTCTTAATGTCACATCTAGCTTTACGATGGCTACAAATTTTATTCGAGAAATTGGGACGAGACAAGAATTGAACAGCCGAGAAATGACCAAGACGAGATTACTTAAATTTCTCGTCTCATGGCATCACTACTTAAATAACGGTAACTTGTATATAATTTTCCCTCTATGGAAAAACTAAACTTTTAATGAAACAGCCATTGACCTTGAACCCAAAAAAAATTTCGCCTGCGGCGCTTTTTTTCCCTTTTTCGTAAAACAACACTTCGGCACTTTTCTTAAAAAAAACTTCGGCTGGGCCGGTGAAATTTATTTCCCACTGGGCCGACACGTTACCAGTCCGCCTCTGGGCACTGACGTATATGCACTATAATGACACTGCGTATACAGGATGGTTGCAAAGATACACCAACTAAAGCAATACAAACGTAATTCACCGATGTAAGTATGTCTGTTTAGAATTACTGATAAGTTTTCAGTCGTTTGTATAAAATTATATTGACGAAATTTATGTTACGTAAAATGAAATCCATACAATTTTACAGAAAAACACGTTGTTATCACAGTTTAAAATTAAATTTCGCATTTTTATTATCTAAGAAAGGAAATGCTAAGAGCAAGTGTAAAAAGTAGTTAAATATGGAGAGCGTCTAATTTAGATGATAATGACATAGACAAATAAACTAAATTACCTACTTTTCCTGTATTTATGATGCCTACTGTTAAATCAAAGCGATAACCTTGTCGTAAGGCTTAAGGAATTAGTTGGCGAGCGCAAGATCACGTTTAACTCTGGAAGCAAACATGCTTAGTGAGGAGCAGTAACACTTCCACCTCAGACTCTCACATCACACATCAATCTCAACATCATACCACATTCAAACATTCGTATCTCGTTGGCGACCTGGTTAGGGTCACTCCAGCCCAAAGCTGCTCGCTGCATCGTTGGCTACCTGACTAGGATTACTACAGCCGATAGCTGCTTCCTGCATTGGTCCACTACAGCCCAAAACTGCTCGCTGTACTACGGTCCGCGTACCCATAACGTCTCAACTCTTATCGCACTCTACACATCATAGACACACACGGCTCAACTCACCAGGCCAGATCACCACGGATCTATTTCACATAACCATATACACTTTACTGATTTATGATCTGGTCTTCTCGAACAATACCATTAAGCTAAAATCTAAGAGGCTAGCTAATGAGTTTTATTGTCTCAAGAGTTATCTAATTTGTTTGTGTTTGTAGTACTCTTATTAAAATAACATCTGTTAACACAAGTTCCTGTAATAGGTCGGTACGAAGAAAAAATGTATTAAAAACACATAAAGCTGTTAAGAAAAAAAATTCAGAGAATAATAACTGTAAATTCACCAGGCAATAAGCGCTATAAAAACTGCTTTGCCAACTGAAGCACATCATTTTAATCCTGAACCTTTTGTAAAAAGCGTCCCAGTGCTGCAGTGCTATTGTTGCACGCGTAAATTACATATTGGGACATGCATTTTTCATGTAGCCTGGGGGTGGCAGCCCTGCAGCCTTCAACCCCACGAGGGGCGGCGATTCACGAAGACTTATTTATTGTAAATAAGACCATCTGCCTATTCACGACATACGAGCACTTGAAGAGAAATACGAGACGGACCTGTTGGGCTTCAGATAATAGTTTCTGTGTTTTTATTATTTTTACTTTGTTTTCCTTTGATCGAGGGTTAGAATTTAGAATTAAGTTTGTGTTAGTGGGGTTGGGGTTTAATTTAAAGCATATTAACTACAACACAGGACTGATATTCTAGTGGTGTTGTTTATTTAATCTGGATTGTGGATTACAGAAAACTATGCTATTGACATTCAATTTTGGTAAATTAAATAACAGTTTCTAGTTTTGACAGGTAATTACTAGAGGTTCAATTTAGAATTATTTGTAGAGTAATTGATGACAAGCATGTCCCAAACTATTTGCTTCCATTTTAATTTACAAATAGAAGATTACCTATTTTAGATAGTAATTAATAAACAATGGAGTGGATATCCGAATGCACTAGGTGACCAATAATTCAGTTACCTATAGAAGGTACACATTTCAGAAATATTTAAAAACTGGGCATTACTTAAATAGATATGTACATGTGTTCGAGAGGTTGGGACTTAATCCTGTAGATGGTTACCATCAAAAATAAAAATATTTTATATATATTCAGAGTATATGAGACTGTCAGATACAAATTGAAGTTAAGTAGAAGATAGATAGATCTGTGCTATTACTACCCATTCAGCCAAATCCATAACCATATAAAACGAAAATTATATTGTAGAATGGTGTATAATATGACACCCGTAAGAACAGAATAAATGACCTTATCAAGTTTTAAAAGTCCGTTGAAAACAAATAAAATCTTCTGTGACTTATATCGTTTTGCCCATTAAGTAACATATTGTTCTCAGCAAATAGTCTCGCACGAGTAGCAAAAATTCATAGCAAATACCTATCTCCAATAAAAGACCCAAATAAAACCCCCCATAAAACCCCTTACGGAAATAAATTTCCGCGAATTCAGACGGTCATAAAACGTCATATCCGTTCTATGTGCATATCCTAAGGACGCGACAAACACGTCATTTATCCGTGAGGTTTCAGGATCCCGTAAAAAGATTATCGTCCTGAATATTCGCATTGAAAGAGGAGCATTTTGTTCTTAACGGCTTCGCAAATCATCCATCATTGCAGGGTCGTAGTAAGCAAATTTTAAATTACTTTTCTACTATAATTTACAGAAAAAACTGTAAACAGTAAACAGCGCTATTTAAGCATAAACGATTAAATACACTGGCGGAAAAAAATTAAACACTTTAAATTCGTAAAAATTTCGACCATTTTCAAACCGCCATAACTCGACGTACTTTCAATCGATTTCGATGAATCTTCGAAGGCGAAAAACTTTAAAGTGTCTACTTTAAAGTCATGCATACAAACTTAAGTGCAATCCCTTCTACACCCCTCTAGCACCCATGTGAAAAAAAATAATTTTTAATTTTAAAAATGTTCAACTTTGACGATGTGTACGGAATTTTTTTGACTTGATCCTCCAAAAGGACACTAAAATTTGTTCAATATCCTGTGCAGGACTCAAAGAACGAAGTTCCTACGATGATTTGGCACAAAGTTATGGGTGTTTTTTTTAAAAGTGCATTTTTAGGTTTTTCGCACATAACTTAGCAACTTTTCAACCAAATTAGACGATTCTTTCGGGAAAAACCCCATTGTGGCTCTACTTTAAGGAAGTAAACTCAGATTAGGATGATCTCTTTTTCCTTCAAAACCCGAGAAGAAAAAACACGTTTTTGGGCAAAAAAAATCCAATTCTGGTGATGTATACCGAGTTGGAAAAAATTTGTCGTCTCGATCCACAAAAAGGGCAACTCAAAAAACGAAGTTCCTACGAAGATTTGGCAAAAAGTTATGAGCGTTTGAAAAAAAGTGCATTTTGTGGTTTTTTGACTCAAAGTCGGAAGTTTTTCGACAATTTTGAGTATTTCACACAAAATATCCAATTTCATTTTTAAAGAAGTAAGCAAATCTCACGAGTTTAAATTTTACAGACCTGTAAGCAGACCTTCAATATCGAGAAAATTTAAAAATAACTTTAATAACTTTAACAATAAATATAGGTCCAGATAGGATACTGATAGTATACTGATAGTATACTGAAACCGTCTGTATTCAATTTGCAATAATAACCTATATTTAAATAAGTATAATATCCATGAAATAACCTTATGGGTTATAATGTGAAAACTTTGCTAACTACGGCCCTGCATCAGTGCAATTTAATGTTCGAAATGAAAGATTCAAGGATTGTATCATTGTATGAATGGCATATAGCAGTAATGACGCCGTGTGGAATAGCAGCTCTCGAATGACGTCTTAAAATGATATATGTAGCAAATGGATGCGTATTGTCCGCAAGAATGTGCTTATATTGAATTTTGTATCAGTGCGAAATGTGTGTTTGAGTGACTCCAAAGAGATTCTTTTCAAATATCTAAGCCGTATGCGATAAATTGCAGAACGCGATTTGTAAAAGCTACTGAAAGTGCTTTTACTTTTACAAAAACAGATATTTTATATTTAATCTCTCTTTGTACTTTTTAAAACTAAAATTTTAATTAAACAACGATGATTAAAATAATGTAGAGAATAATGCATTTGTTAAAAAATAATGAATGGGTACAATAATTTTATTATTGTATAGGATTTACCTTGAAATTCTTTACCCTGTTTGACAATTAGTCGCAATTTGTTATGTTTTGTTCCGCACAATTGAATATTTAAATGTTAAAATTATATACAATTATTCTTTTCAACTCATTAATTTAAAAATTTCATTTTGATACTATACCTACCCCAGATACTACAATGATGAAAACTTTTTGTGACAAGTTTGACAAATCTTTTATACGAATACCTATTTATATAATTAACCTTCCAGAAATTTTTTTATCGTGCATTCCAAAAACGTAATTAGCTCTCGTGTACCACTTGAGCTAATTAAGACGTTGTTGGAAAGTACTCAAAAAATTTTCCGGAAAAATTTAATGCATATGTAATATTACAAGTGAATATTTATTTAACCAAAAAATTTCTATGTTTTGTGGAGTAAATTTCCTGAAAAAGTATCATCTCAAATGGTATTTAGAAAGATTATTTTATATCTGACATTTGATGTTAATTCAAAATAAGAACTGGAAATAAGAACTAATAGTATAATATATTGAGGGACTAAAGTGCATGATTTAATCCTGAGGGTGAAGTTTATTTCACGAGCCGAAGGTGAGGGAAATAATCACCTGAGGGATTAAAGATACTTTAGTCCTGTGGTATATACGCTATTTTTTGCACTTCATCCTCAAACGAATGCAAAATAGTTTAAAAGAATACACATTTTGTAATTTTGACAGTCAATTTTATGAAAATATTTATATTGTTACCATAGATACTCTGTAAAAAATAGCACGTATTTACTTGACAACGGGATTAATTAATTCAATTCCTTGACAACGGGATTAAATATGAAAAATAATCCCTTGGGATCAAATTTAGAATCTTAGTCTCTAAAAATAAAGACTAAAGAAGAGTTTTAGTCCCGAAAGTGCTAAAATAATTATAATTACAATTTTGTTACGGATTAAATGAATAAAATTAAAAAGGTTTGGTTAAATTATTACATTATGAGCCATTATACCAATTTTTCGTTAAAGATATAAAATTTCATTAATATTAGTATATTTTAACAGGTTTTAAGTTATCGCGCTTTAAAAATGTAGCAGTACTACACTCTCGCTACTTTTCAAAAATTGTTCGCAATATTAATTAAAAATCAGTGTTACAGCATGTTTTCGTACTTATTTTAACGAACATTCTTTCCCAAACTTTAGAACACTGACAAATTTCTTTCGATAACAATCCAAAATTAGCAGAAGTGAAACCATCCCAAACATTTCTACAGCACAGGGGTGTGAGAGAGGGTGGTTCCGCCGATAATTCCCAATAATAAATTTAGATTCTGCCGTTGTTGACTGATTCCAACACAAAAGCCGTCAAGCCCTAGCCGGCATAATGCGTGAATATACGACGCAGAGCATCTATGTGTGTCAGTGTGTGTTCGCTGTGTATTGTCCGAGGGGATTGGGGGTTGATTTTGACTTCGGCCGATGTGTGTTCGGTAATTCCGGCATATTAGCGTCTCGAGCGGTGTTTACTGACGGCCGCGCGCACGTATTAGTGCCGTGTAAACAAAGTAGGTGTGTGAACAGACGGCAGATGTGTGGATGTAGTGTATGGACCATTTTGTAAACGGTTCGCGGAAGGATGTAAGTTAGATCATGAAAAGAAGCTTAATAATATTCTTAAAATATGATTTAAACTTTAAAGCGAAGAGACAGATGAAGATATTTCGTTTTAAGGAAAAGAAAATATAAGACACTGAAACACTTGAAATTCGTAAAAATTTCGACCATTTTCAAACCGCCATAACTCGGCTTATTTTCAATCGATTTCGATGAATCTTCGAGGGCAAAAAACTTTGAAGAGTCTACTTTAAAATCATGCATGGAAACTTAAACGCAACCCCTTCCGCCCCTCTCTAGCGCTCATGTGATTTTTTTTAAATGTCCAACTTTGACGATGTGTACGGAGTTGAATTTTTTTTGACTTGATCCACCAAAAGGACACTAAAATTTGTTCAATTCCCTGTGCAGGACTCAAAGAACGAAGTTCCTACGATGATTTGGAACAAAGTTATGAGTGTTTTTTAAAAAGTGCATTTTTAGGTTTTTCATACATAACTCGGCGACTTTTCAACCAAATTAGACGATTCTTTTCCATGTAGGTATTTGATCTTGAGCAAAAAGTTTTTGCCTACGGCGCTCTTTTCTTCGTAATTAATTTCTAATAAGTCAACATTTCCAAAACTTCATTTAAATTAATTTAATTTAGTACTTGTTCAAATTACCAAAATTTACTAAATTCTTTGACTGTTACTAAGATACCAAAAAAATTCCGAAAATAAACAAAAATCTAAATGTCCAAGTTGTCACTATTGTATTAAATCGTATTAAACAAGATAATTTATGAAATGCAAGTAAAAATGATATAATTTAAATAAAAAATTGTACAACAATATATAATTTTTTAAAGAATTCTGTGTGTGGAAGACAGGACCCATTTAACCTTGCTTTGTGATTGGTACAAATCGCGGGCAAGTTTACACAGAAATGTCGTTCTGTTTTTTTTTCTATTCATCCCTCTCGCAATCCGTACTGCCAAGTTATAATTGATAATGCATGCTACATACAATTTTTAATTATATTAGGACGTAATCATATGTTTAAAACCTTTGATTGCATACAAAAATCAATTTCCATCCACCAATTTAAAGAGTTAAAACTTGACAGCTTACGAGGTAAAACTTTTAAACAATTAGTTGTTACCTACTTCATGAGTATATCAATTTTTAAAAGCACTTAGTACTTATTTAAAATCTGAAGCTCAATTAAAAAGCAAAATTATTTATAGTTTAAAATAATTGATATCAATACCACATACCATAAGCAAATTTAATTCAATTTACAACTCAAAACAAACGAAAGAAGTTTCTAAGTGATGTGATTTATGGAACAGAAAAATATGTTGAGTTTATTTTATTTAAAACAAAATTGTTTTGAAAGAGTCGAGCTAAATGGAATTTTGCGTGTTTTAAAATACGATAGGAATCGGTTTTTATCCGATGTATAAAACGGATTTGCATTACTAAAGAAATTACGGTAAGAATATATTAATGTGGGTAATTTGATATCATGTATGCTTAATGAATGCAAAATTATAATCTAGTTTATGATAATCTATGCACGAATTCCTTTAACAAAACAATTTATAATTTTAGTTATTTTCTATAAAATTATTTCATGAAAACAGAGCTATAAAATTATGTTGTTTTATTTGAAGATCATAATCAAGAGTATTTAAACGAATTTAAATTTCCTACCTACAGAAACAATAATATTCAATATGTCGGGGTTAGCAATCATGTTGATTGTAATAATAATTATTAATGATAGGAAATAGGAATGCAAGTGTGCTAATGAAGTTATGATCGTGTTTGTTTGTTGTTATACGTTAGTACACTTGGGCGAAGTCTGGGATTACGTGCTAGGTGTGGTGTAAGTCGGATATCGGTAGTCTGACACGAGTAGCATGCGCCCGGGAATTGCCACCTTTCCTTATCGTCATAGTTTGTAGATCACGTTTAACTGGTCCATGACATGAGTAGTGAATGTGTGATTTATTTGGTGTTTAGATTAGTTAACTATTCCAATAATTGCGCCTTTTAGTAGTTATGTTGATCACGTAACTGATCATCTATGGACCGCTCCGCTCGTACTCCGAAAATATTTTAATATTTAATATGATTAATTTACAACATGGTTAATATGTTTTAGTCGACATAATAGTACAGAAAGAAAAGAACTACCGAGCACCTTCACCATATTCGTATAATTAAGTAAGTATGTGTTTATTTGGATATAGAACTGAAAATAAATATGCAATTGAAAACAATAACATATAATTAAAAACAATACGAATATTTAGTGTCAACTGCAAAATAAAAAAAAAACTTTTTTAGAATAAAACAGTATCTACACATAATGATTGCTTTAAGATTAAGAATATGCTCTTAAGATTCTAACTTTTGCTCGTTCCTCTTTTAGATTATAGCGAGCTATAGGTATGAATTTAACCTACTCAGTAGGTTACTTATAATGCTAATAAACATTGTTTTGCCTTTCCAAAAACTTTACACAATAGGAATATTACTATACTTATAATAGTAATAATTAAAAATAATTATAAATTTATTTGCCATAAAATATTTGGCTTGTCAAAAACTTTATATAAAATGTAATTATCATTTGGTCGTACCTATATAAAGTAGATTTATAAGTTCCAGTTTTCAAACAATAAAGAATATAGTAAACAAAACAATAAAGATGCCTCTCCAAAAATTATTAAATTACAAAGTTAAGACAAACTGGAAATCACTTACAAACATACACATACACACGACACGCGTGATAAGATATCGATTAAGTTTGCTGTAAGTTAGGGCGACTTCAAAGCCCAACAAAACTTCACGCATTGTTGTAGGCAGTAGGCACATTAGGCATTAGGCAGCAGCAGCAAAGTTCGTGCTGTGTGCGATTTAAATTGAGCTCTATTATAAACACAGTTGTACATTTAATAAGACGCCATTTGTCAATTCAAATCTAGTTCGTATCAAATGAGAACAATCACGACAACATTATATCAAAATATCGTTAGTGTGTCAAAGTTTGTTGCTCTGTAATGTTGTTTTGGTAATTTAAGGTGGGCTTGAATACGTTACTTTGTTGTTAAATGCTCACTAAATAAATGGGTTTTCGACATAGTTTGGAAAAAGTGTTTTCGTGCCTTAATAATATAATTAGGGATGTATTAACCCAATTCCTTAATATTTTCAGAAGCTAAAAAGATATCCGAATAACATTTTATACAGGGTGATTTACAACTTCGTACATATATTTTAATGAACTTAGGTAGGTACTGATCATGGAACTTTTTTTTAAATTCGTAAATTTAAGCAGCTCGTCTACGTTTTTACCGAATTCCTAGAATACTCTCGATTTTACTTTTTTTTTCGTTCCACTCTTTTCCCCACTACTAGGGCTGCCTGAAACCAGCCTGAAACTCGTTCTTTGCCACATCCTAGCTATGGAATATCATTTTGAAGTTGAACAATACTGTAAAAGTGTTTTCGTTGCGAATAAACTGTCAGATTATTATTGAGTTCAGGATAATGTTTTTATAAACATTTAATAGAGAAAGAATGGATCTACAGATGTGCCTTTTAAAAATTTTAAAATTAATTTCTATCATGATATATAAACCGTGTAAAGTTTGCATAAAATAAGACTTTTTTGAATTTTTCGGAATTTTTATATTCATGTACCTACAATTTTTTAACCAAAATTTTAAAAAGGCACATCTGTAAATTCATTCTTTCTCTATTAACCCGGAGATCCGTGGTTCAAAAAAAATATAGTCCTGGTTATTCATATTTTGAATTTCACCGCGCGGACACAGGGACACATTGCTTGTCAGCAGGATTCCAGGATTCCCGGCAGGATCACAGTCTATGCAATCATACCTAAGAAACTGTGTCTGTAAGGTCTGTGCGCTAGTAGTATTTTTTCAATATGCGAAAAAATAGTAATTTGTAGGTATACCTAGACTGAAAATGTCTGTTTAGCGTCCGACAGAATTTTTGACCGAGGTTTCAACATTCTCGAGGACACTAAACACATTTCGAAGACGAGTTGTACAGTTATAAACAATATTTTTGTGCAACTGCAAAAAAATACACACATTTTATTTTTTGTAACAACTGAGTCAAAAATTTGTGACAATTCAATAATTTCAACTTCGCAGACGTTACTAATAGCAACGCGGCCGCGAAATGTATCGTGCACAAATGTTTTATATACATCGCGGCCTGAAATTCAAACGTCAATCTCAACTTTTTTGACAGTTGCGCAAAAATTTGTGTAGCTAGCTATTAAATGCTATTTGTTTCTTTTAAAATTTCTTACCATTTAGGATTCATATTAAAATCGATAGGTAATTGTAATTTTAGTAAGGTAAGAGGACAGCGCATCCAAGATAGATTTTGTTATAATTTTGGTGTTTTCATCCTATTAACTTCAACTGTGATAATAACTATTTTTGGTTGAAGGCTGTATGTAGTGTATGATAATTAAACATACTACTTATTTAAGTTTTTTTTTCGGTCTGAGGCGGTTTGAGCTGATTTTGTTAGAATTTACACTAAAACAATATTTTTTCAACATAAACCATACCAAGAAACACTGATGACTAATTTAAGTTAAACTTTGTCAAAAGATAAGCATATTATTTAAATATTTATGGAAACGCATAAATATCTTATGTGTATTAGTCGCTCCTTTTTATTAAACCAAACACACATAAAAAAAGATACCAAATGCTAATAGAACAATTAATAATAAGACACGATGTCAATACTAGATAATATTTTATCATATTGAATTTTAAATTATATCTAAATTTAATATATTGTTCCCTGTTTCTATTCGTATTCAAATATATTATGCCACTAAACATAAACACAAATGACAAATAGTTGAACATAAATTAGTAGAAGTGCATTTATATCTATTGACAATAATAACAACGCGCTTGATTAAAACTATTTAAAAGTTCATGAACTTCGTCGTAGAATTCTCATACAATCAAAATGAAATTATTTACCGAACTGTCATGCTACTTAGCAGCTAAAAACTTAACCAAACATTAATTAACTTCAATATAAAATATATAATCAAATAAACAGAACATTATTATAAATTAACATACCTTACAATTGAAAACTTATTTTACAAATTGAAAACGTTTGCGCGCTAATTCACAGCGCTGAAAAATCCGTCTCAAAATAGAAACAACACAAAACAGTCGCTAATTCACATGATTTGTTATTTTCAAGTCCAGGGTAAAAGCATTTAAATCTAAATCCATTCACAAGTTTTATTAATAGTAGGCCTAGAAGTTCGCGCGCTCAGCGTTCGAAACACATGGCTCGCCGCACGTTGCGTCCGTTTCGCAGCCGCCGACAAACTGATAGAATGCATTGCCGGTGCAAGTACGGACGCTGCCGATCCAATTCGGGTAGTTTCGGCTATTGTAAAAAGCACCCTTACTTAACCCATTGTTCAAGAGATGCTTTGTGAGAAATAGAGGACTTTTTCTATGCCTAAAAGGAATTGTAAGTTTGCATGAAATGTCGAACTTAAAGAACATAATTTTTGTAATGGACCATGAAGCAAGTTTTTGAGTAATAGCGTTTTTGATGTTCGTATTTTAATATCCACATCTAGGTACTTTGTTTATCACAGAAAATAGAAAAAAAACATGGAGTATACATTAAATCAACTAAGATTGAAGTTAGAAACAAATAGGTATTGCATTTTCAGTAAAGATTTTATGTTTCAGTTATTTGGAGAGATACAGAAATATTTCTTTGCTATACCCTCATACCTGCACGAACTTTTTTCGTGGCTATTTTGCGTGCGCAGAGTGGCTCATTCCTTAACTATAGGGATAGGGATTTGCGTACGCAAAGTAGAAACGTGCTAAAATAGACTTGTGGTAAAATTCACTTTGCGCACGCCTTTTCTCGCACGCTTCTACTTTGCGCACGTATTTACCTAGTTAAGAAATTCAGGCACTTTGCGCACACAAAACAGTCACTCTAAGGTTACTTTTTGTGTAGGTATAACAAAAAAATCTTTTATATTTACAAATAAATTTTTATAACGGAATTTTAAATAATTTTCCTATTAATGTATTAATATTATCAATATTTTTCTTTCCATAAAAATACTGTGATTCCAAGGATTTACTTAACATCAAGAACTTGAACCAAACCGGAACAGGACTGAAAACCAGAACGAACTGCAGATATTTTAGCATACCCGGAATCAATCCAAACCCGATTTAAAAAATTGGTTGAACCCATAACCAGAGGCCACCAGAGCTTTAGGTAGGTAACAAAAATTTGTAATTTTTTTGAAAAAATATTCTATTGTATTTTTTTAAAAATTGTAGTTTTCTCAAATTTAATTAAATATTTTGTTTAATCATAGAATTTTTTCCATATATTAAGTTCATGTAAAAGATATTTTTATCGAATTTATAGAACCGAAACAGGTACTTGAACCGCTATTAAAATGAAAATAGAAACAAAACCGAACTAGTTTACAGTGAACCACGAACCAAATCTGAACCGTTAATTTGTACGGTTCAAGTACCTGCTTAATACACAAAGGAACTTTGATATACAATAAACTATTAGTAATTATTGTTATTGTTTAGTAGAAAAAAGTAATTATGTGTTGACAAAAAAAATTCTAAATACAAAATGCAATACGATAGAGAAATGATGTGAGAAATCATTATTTAGAAGAATAATTATGTATTATTTGGAGTTAATTTTTTTTAAACCCTGTGTTATTAGAGAACCTCGAATATTTTCATTTTTAAAGATAAATGTAGATAAATTTTACGTTCGTTGTAGTATTGTATATGGGTATATCAAACAGTTGGTAGGTACCTACCAAAATATTAACCAAGTTAACATCATCAATAATGCAAAATATGTTTTGTATCGAAATACTAGTAGCAATGCACTTTGTCCAAATCAAATAAAAAATTGAAAATTTCAAACGATTTACGATTGGCAGGAAACAAAAACGCCCGAGCGTCAATTTTCACCATCGCCGGGTACATTGTGTTGTCCCAGGCTACTAGATGAAAGCCAAATTGTTTGGAATATTCTGAATAGAACTGCATACAGGAGAAATGATTCATTCGCATTAAAAGCCAGTTCTTGCAAATCTGAATGTAAACTAGATAAGTTAGGTTAGAATAACTGTGCCCTGCGTGATCATATATTATGTATGTAATGCTGTATATGGAATTAGCTGCATACAGACTTGCCTAATACAGCTATTAATGAAGAAATATGACCAGCACTGATTACAACTTTAATTTTACTTGTTTACCGTGTGCGCAATAATTTGTTCAACGAGAAAGTATGTTACTCATTTTATATAATTTTGATTTTTATACTTATTTCCAACATTATTCATGTTTTACTACCGTCATAAATTGAGAAGTCCTACTTTGATTCTTCTCTGATTTTACTTTGGACAATAATGTAAGAAGTCAAACAGATTGTTTTCCAAATTATGCAATTACTAAAATATGACACCTACTCTTCTTCTGGGGTCCTATTCTATTTCACTTATCAACGTTGATAAGTTGGGTTGTCTTGATAACCCCCCACCATGTGTGACGTAGTAGCCAAGCGACTGTCGCTACGACTTATCAACCCTCGCTACGGTTAGACTTGCGCGTTGCGTTTTTTTTTTGTTCATTGTGAGGTTAACATATTTATTTTATAAATATAAAATACCAATAAATTATGGGTTCATTATATGTATTTAATATTTTTGATTAGTTTATTAAATAATTCAACTTACAAATTGTAGAAATAAGAAATTGACATTTTTCTTGAAAGAATAATTTACTTTGAAAATCAAAAAAATGGCTTATTTTAAAACAAATAATACGTTTATGATAAGTGATAGGTAAAACGGTGGTTTAGCAGTTTTTCTTGCCAAATTTCACAGTAAATGTAAAATCTCTATCAGTGGTTATCAACTGGAGGCCAAATATCCCTAACCCTTGATATAGTTACAAACGGAATGACGTCACGAAGTTATCAACTGAACTTCGCTAGCGACTGTCGCTATGAATTAGAATAGGTACCCTGATACGCTTGTTTAGCTGGCATCCTCTCACGTCAACTCTAAACTCTAAAGTGTAATTCCACGGAACTCACACTCAACGTTCAACAAACTCAACACACTTAGCGAATATACTATGTAGTAGGACTCATTTTCGTCTATAAATAATGAACGGATCTTAAGCCCATTGATCTCATACCTTATAACCTTAAACTATTAAAGTTTTAGAGTAGCTGTAGCTTATGTTTAGTGACCGAATTATTTCGAAAATAATTTTACTTGTCATACTTTTATTATTATATTACCTAAATGATAATATTATATTATACGAGTAAATGCTTATTGTGTTTGCAATAATAAGCAGTAAGGTGTAACCTGTAAAGTAAATTAGAAGGTAATTTTCTTGATATAGTACGGAAGGGGAGACTAAACAATTAAAATGTAAGGTTAATGAGCTACTGAGCACTAAATACTCCTAAATATAATTTATGTGTTCGCTTAGTGATAAAGTGAACATAAATTATTTTATTTACTTTATTTTCGTAATGAAAATTGTTGCTGCATTTTATGTTTGATGCCATTTTAATATTATTTTTTAGTATTACTTACCGTGAGTTTTATTGTACGTGAAACATGGGATCTTTCATGTCCATGGTTACAAATTTGACAGCATATTAATCACTTTATTAGTTGTTTCTATTCACAATAGCTATAAAACAAACAACTAATAAAATGCTATTGAAATAAAATATTATTTTATAATGTTTATTTTGTCAAACACATTTAGTATTTCCAATTAGTAACCAAATGTTTATTTATAGTCTGGAAAAATTACCAACAAATGCAAATAAAGCACCCAGTCTCACCCCCTACAGCAATGACTATGACATTCTGCATTGGAATTTTGTTGTCGTTTCACGCGTGGTTTACCGACGACCCTGGGCGCCGCGGCGCTTCAAGACTATGTTTACATAATGTCCCTGCAGTGTGCATCGAACATCGGCAGCCCTATTGCAAATATACACTGCATGTGTGCAACATGATATTCTGTCATTGTTATACTGTTTTATCAATAACGACCACAAGCAGAAGTACTCGGTTTCTTCTTAAGAGGACCTAAAATCCAGTATAAAATGTACTAACGTAGCGAGTGGTTTGTGAACAGTACAAGAATGGTAAAAATTTATTTCAACAAGGATTTAATAGAGATAGAATAGATCTACAGATGTGCCTATTTAAAATTTTGATTAAAAAATTGTACATGAATATAAAAATTTCGAAAAATTCAAAAAAAATCCTATTTTATGCAACTTTACACGGTCATATCTCATGATCCAAAATAATTTTTAAAATTTTAAAAAGACACATCTGTAGATCTATTCTATCTCTATTAAATATCCTGAAGTCAATAATAATCTGACAGTTTCCTGGCAACGAAAACACTTTTACAGTATTTTTCAACTTCAAAATGACATTGCATAGCTAGGCTGCGGCAAAGTACGAGTTTCGGGCTTATTTCAGGCAGTCCTATTAGCGAGGAAAAGAGAGGAATGGAAAAAAAGTAAAATCGAGAGTATTCTAGGAATTCGGTAAAAACGTAGACGAGCCGCTTAAGAGCAGTATTTACACCCGTTCTATGACCTCAAAAAGTGTTACAGAAATAAAATCATGTCTCAGAATCTACATAACATATCATAACTTCATTCAAAAACTATGACAAATGTAAAGAATGTATCTATGTTTGTCTAGTGATAGTTTTTTGTTTATTGTCTTAAAACGAAAAAAAAATTGAGAAATCTTTCAAAGAAGCCTGTATTCAACAGCAATTTTTAATATAATACAATTAAAAATTCAAAATTTCAACACTAGATATACCTAGTTTAAACCTTAGACTAACTGTAAATATGTTTATAAATATACAATTATGTAAATTACACGAAAATCTGTACTTAAGGTAGTAAATCCATGGGTAGTGACAACCCAAAATATGACTTAAATTGATATACAGCATTCATTACAAGTCGTAGAATTTGAATAAAAATTAAAATTTATAGATAACCGTTGAAATAACGAAGATAATTGAATTTAAAGTTGACACAAAAACGCGCTAAAATACATTGCGTATATGGAGGTTACCAGTAGATTTACTAAACGATTAGAAAATTTTATATCATAACAACCCAACACATATTTGAAAAACGAATATGTTATTCTTTGATATTTGAGGTATTTATTAGAAAAATAAAAAATATGGGTCACCGCAATAATGATTGAGAAATCGCATGCAAAAGGTTCCAGTCTCAAGAAAAATTATGTTTTTAACGTACTACTACTGCATTTCAGTGTAAACTTAAATTTCAATTATATTTTTTATTTAATTGGATACCTATGATTTGTAATTTACATCCAAATCTACGATTTTTAATGATTTATTTCTGATTATTTGACTGCTTCGGCCTCACCTCACACCGAAATCACGCACGCTTATGACCGACGGATTTTCTACCTTAAAACGAAACCTCTGTAACATTGTATTTCTAGCAGAAATGCTTGTAAACAGATAAGACTCTTCTTCGCGAGCAAAAAGTGTAAATACAACTTTTAATACCTACGCTTTGTCAAGAACAACATTATAAAATCACATTTTGACATTTGACACATCTTGAGCAGAGTTGAAGGTTGAAGAAAATGTTTTCTTTTTCCTGAAACAACTTATTGGGTGTCTCTGCTTCTCCTCTTATTCTCATGTTCAGAAACTTGAGAAAACAGAAAACTGATGAACCCTTATATAAAAATCTACACCGACCTCTCAGTTCTGCAGAAATTAGTGGGCGAAAATCAATAATCCCAGTTAATAAGAATATCTTGTGTTATAATACGTTTTAGTGGTTATGCCTAATGATTTGTGTACCTACATAAGAAGTAATGCATTATGATAATTTTTATTAGAAATATTGAAAAAAAAATTTCAGGATTAAAAACTTAATATCAACTCCTGAAAGGTGGTCGGTAGGGCCAAATAAACCGTTAAATTGGTGTAATAAACCAATACGCTGACTGCAACCCTTAGTTTTAATTCCTGAACTAAGAAATGTTCCTGGTTCCAGTGAAGAAAATTCCATAACTAAAAAGAAAAAATCTGACGTGGACACCACATGACTTCCTTGTACGCCTTGTTTGTTCATAATTTTCTTAATAACTAAAATGTAGAATAATATAAAAAATTCTTTAACTTATTATACTAGTATACTCACAAATATATTTTAGTCATTTTATTTAAACTGCAGAAGAAGATATAAACGATATTTTACTATTGTCACTGCTACTGTCACTGTCATGTCATAATCATTTAAATTTTACCTAGTAACAAATGTTAATCGATCATGGACTACAAGATACCGAAATATTAAATTATAAGTAGGTATATACTTTAATTATTCTTAAATGATAGAAGATACAGAAAAATTTATAAAATACCGATTGTAGATAATAATCACATAATCTTTCATTTAAAATAAAAAAAATTGCCTAAAATTAATTATTTATCAATTTTTTTTTTAAATTTACTACTTCCGGTTTGTAGATTGAAACCAAAAATAGGAGGTGCACAACTAGATGCTATAACAGTCCTAAATACAAAATTTCAGCTTTCTACGTCTAACCGTATTTGAGTTATGCGACACACATACGTCCGTACGCACGTACGTACGCACGTACGTACAGACGTCACGACGAAACTAGTCATAATGGATTCAGAAAAGGTCAAAACGGATATTTCCGTCAAAATCTGAGAACCGAAATTTTTCGCGATTACAATACTTCCTTACTTCGTACAAGGAAGTAAAAGATCATCTGTAATAAACAAACGGCGTAGATAGTATATATGTATCTAGTCGTATTTGCATTCTCTGATGGAATGCAATAAAATATGGATTATGAACACGTTTGTGCTCATTTCACGAAAAAAATATTTATTTTCAGCAAATTTTCATGGACACCTTTGATTCGCTAACGTATCCACTTTTGTCACAGTTATCTAGCATAATCTATTAAACCGGAGTATCTATTCCAGATAATATGGCCTTGACAGCGACAGTGCAACCGATTAGATAGGTATACATAACATTTTCAATCATCAGATGATATGCATGACAGATATACTACAATAAACCATTAACGTGCGTGGGTCTGTTTTATGTACTCGTGTCTTTTATTTGTGCATGTGTGTGAGCCTGCGGGTCACCGTGTGTGCGTAACAGCAGGATGTGATGTTTATTATTAAATATTAGTTCAGTAATTGAAAGGATTTTCAACGTTGATGATAGATTGAATTACTGTAATGGTTTTATTGAATTTTATTGCCCGTAACTATTGTGAAGTAATTTAATTCCGATTTGTATTTTATCGAGAAGAATACCTATTGAATTTACTCGAAGTATGATAGGATAGATTGTATTGAAGTATCATATTTTTAAATGGCTTAGAAAGGAAATTTCTGCTTTTGTACCTAACACAAAACTATCACTGAAAGTGGATATTTTGTTATAGTAAGATATGGTGAGGATGGTTGTGCCAATTTTTTTTAAACTTGTAACTAAATACTTACTCAAACTACATTATTAATAAGAATTGGAATAATTATTGACTGGTAACTATACTGCCGTCCTTAGGAAAAAGGTCCTATCTGCAAAAAATTTGTTTTAGCTATTATTTTATATAAAAATTTTTGTGGAAACTATGCGGATTTTTACTATTAAAATTGTTTTATATAAATATAATACTAACAATAATAAATTCTACCTTTTCTTAGGGCAGCTGGACATTCTATTTTGGTATATATTTGTAATAATTTATGCAGATTACAAAATCTCAAAATTTGCAGATAGGACCTTCTTTCAAAAGGAGGGCAGTATAATGAACTATGTAAGTATTGGGGAATGCAGTCTTATATGTTTTTATTTTAATAAAAAATCTGACGTGGACACCACATGACTTCCTTGTACGCCTTATTTGTTCATACTTTTCTTAATAACTAAAATGTAGAATAATATAAAAAATTCTTTTAACTTATTATACTAGTATACTCACAAATATATTTTAGTCATTTTATTTAAACTGCAGAAGAAGATATAAAGCATATTTTACTATTGTCACTGTCATGTCATAAACATTTAAATTTTACGTAGTAACAAATGTTAATCGATCATGGACTACAAGATACCGAAATACTAAATTATAAATATATACTTTAATTATTCTTAAATGATACCAGATACAAAAATATTTATAAAATACCGATTGTAGGTAATAATCACATAATCTTTCATTTAAAATTAAAAAATTTGTCTTAAATTAAATATTTATCAAAATTTTTTTTAAATTTACTACTCCCGGTTTGTAGATTGAAACCAAAAATAGGAGGTGCACAACTAGATGCTATAACAGTCCTAAATACAAAATTTCAACTTTCTACGTCTAACCGAATTTGAGTTATGCGACATACATACGTACATACGTACGTACATACGTACGTGCATACGTACGTACATACGTACAGACGTCACGACGAAACTAGTCATAATGGATTCAGAAAAGGTCAAAACGGATATTTCCATCAAAATCTGAAAACCGAAATTTTTCGCGATTACAATACTTCCTTATTACTCTGTACAAGGAAGTAAAAACCGAAGTTTCGACACATCTTGTGTCTTCATCAGGGTGAATTAGTTAATCGTTAGGTTGTAATAAAAAAATTCGCTTAAATAAATAGTTATTCAGAGGTAAACTGTTTTCATTATTCATTTTATAAAATGTATCATATCTCGTTAATGTATTCAAGTTCGTTGATATTTCACGAAAAATCTAACATAGGTAATACTGGTGTAGGTAGATATGCCTGAAGCATATATTTAAACTATATTTGACATAATATTAATAACCTTAATTGAATATACATATTTTTGGTTTGCAAGTTAAATAAAAACAATTTCGTTTTCATTTTGTAAATGGAAATAGTAATCTGTTCATTGATATTTAATGTACCTAATAGTAATTTCATTATTGGAGTACCAATTGTATCTAAATAAATAAAGGCAAATTAACTCATTAAAAGGTACTTTTTATAAGTACCTTGCTTCTGTTGTTTTGTTATACAGAAATGTTTTACTTTTGATTGAAAATTTTTAATTACTAGGCTACATTACATCTTAAAATGTATGTTAGTTTCAAAATTCCAAACACGGTTTACATCCCTTCTGGAAGATATTTTAATAAAATATGCGTGCGTTATGAAATCATATTTCAAACAAAATCTTGTATTTCGCGCGATAAATCATAACTTGGATTTTATTTCTCGTTATTATTAAAGTACTATCCCTGTAGTACGAAATTAGATTTTCTTGAATTTCTCGTAAGAAGTTAAACACTTTACTCTTCCATTTCTACCCACATATATTTTCTTTACACCTACTAATAAGAAAGCCATTGGAAGGAACTATCTAATTACTATCATGAGACTAATAGTAAGTTACTTTAGTGCTTAGTCGTTCATTTTCTAGGAAATACGATGTAATTTAGAGACACTGGGAGAATAAGGAAGGAATAGTGGAAAATGTTATAATTTCATCTTAATCTACAGAGTTTTGTATGTACATCATGGAAGAAGAGAATTTTGAACAATAAAACTTTACTACATAAAAATATTGTTCCCCCTCTTCCATACCACTAAGAAAAGAAAATGTTCCTGATGTCAAAAAATGTCAAACTTTGACAGCTCATACGGTGTGCTAAAAAAATCGTGGACACAATTAACCAACAGAGCGAGAAAGTTCATTCATTTTCCTTTGGTTTCCAAAAAATTCGAGTATCTACGATGAATTTTTTAAAAAAGTTGCATTTTGCGCCTTTTGGCCATAATTTTGCACCAAATTCAACCTGCAGAACGTTTTATATACGTACATACGTTTAATTGGGTTGAGTGACCATTCGTACTGATTTTGTCAGTACAGTGCTGAATTTCAGACCCTTGAACTGAAGAAAATTTGAAAGATATTTTCTACTGATTTTTACATGCTGTACTGAAGGTACTGATTTCCATAAAGTATAAAGTAAAACTTGTTATTGAACTATTATTATTAAAAATCACCATAAAAATGTACAATATGTGAAATATTTATAAAAATATTTTCGCGCATTTTCTTACATTTCTTATAATTAGTATTTTAGTTCTTGTTTTCTCTTTTCAATAATTACAGATACCTACTCCATAATACTTCTATAATCAGGTCACATTTAGTATATATGTTTATACGCATTGAATAGGTTTTACCAAATTAATTTTAGGAGGTTTTAATTAAAAATGTTTTTAAATGTTCTTTTCTGCTTTTTTACAAATTACTGCTACATCTAAATAAAATAAAATAAATATCTTATAATATTAAAACCAAATGCTTGTATCCATAACTAGATAAATCAGTAAATTCCGACAGCACCAATTTATAAAACACACAAATAGCATATAAGCTCCATTTATAAGCAACATATAGTCAGTCGTTTACCTACATCGTCGCTTCACAAAACAAGAAAAAGATCTTGTAATTTCCAGAATACATCTATCAGCTTTCGAAGTCGGCGACAACGTCAGAGATTGCCCCAGTGACGACAATAAGTTTTAAATGGAATCTTTTAGTCGGGAGATTCCAACATGTTTTGTCCGTAAAATTTAGTTTGTGGTTAATTATAATTTATTATATTAATGATTGCAGTATTGCTTCTATCACGCTACGCCTTAAAAAGGGTAAATAATTATGTCCGAAAATACACACTTGCCAAATAATACCGTGAGTTTATTTTAACGTGAAACATGGGATTTTTCATATCCATGGTTACGAATTTGACAGCAATGTATTAGAGCGTTCTTTTTACCTTCCGCTTACCTGTAAAGGAAGGTATTGGAATCATGCAAAAAATCGGATTGTGAGTTTTAAGTGGATGAGCACGAATTAGGGTCCTTACAACTCATTTTTGATAGTTTCTCGATGATGTCTGTGTGTATGTGTGTGTATGTGTGTGTGTGTGTATGTGTGTGGTCCGGGCCGATGCTGGATGTCCCATAACTCAAATACGAATTACCCAAAAAATTTGATATTTGGTATTTTACAATTGTATACGAATAGGAAGAGCACATTAGATTTTGGTACAAATATCTTCACCGGAAGTGATATTTTTTGAAGATTGAACAAGATAATTGTCAAAAATTTATATAAATTTTGATAAATATAATATTTATTTGTAATAAGAATAAGAGGCAAAGTTATTTGCAACTTACGTTATAAAAAAATTGTCTCTATCTGGTAGCATTAAAGAACTGCAGTAAAATTTAAAAAATAAATTTATCAGATAAAACGTTGAAATCTTGTGATCCATGTTCGGTTGATTTTTGTTTCTGCGTAAAAAATATTGACAGGTGAGACGGGTTACAAGTTGACATACTAGCGCCATATAAGTCATAAGTAAGATATTAAATGTAGTAATTCAACGGAGGATGGCTTCAACACAGACGAGTTTGCCTGTGAACCAATCTTTTGATTCAGGTGATGCAAATTTCTATGTTTGAATATTTTAGATTTTTATTTGTATATTTTAAATGGGCACCGGATTGCACGTATACATTTCTGTTTAAAGTCTAGATATGGCGGAAGGTTGTGTGCAGGCCACTTCAGTTTTTTAAAATAGAACATAGGGAATCAATTTAACTGTATTATTCTTGACCAATATAACATATTTGGACAGCTGTAATAGTTCCAAGAGACGCTTTCAACATAAACTTTAAATTGTTTAAACTATACCTACACCGTATTTCCAGGTAGCATCAGTTTGACTCCAATTATCAAATTCAAATGTTGCTACCTGGAAATATGATGTAGGTATAGTTTAAACAATTAAAAGTTTCGTTGAAAGCGTCTCTTTGGAACTATTACAGCTGGCCAAATATGTTATATTCGTCAAGAATAATACATTTAAATTGATTCCTTATGTTCTATTTTAAAAAGAACGCTCCAATACATAGCTGTCAAATTAGTAAATTTATTTCAAGAAAGAGAAATAATTATTAAAAGTAATATTCTTCAAAACGCGGCTGAAATGCACCGGGTTCAGAACGTTTGTTGTCCTTTTAAACGTCAAACGTTTCATAGCGAATTAGGTTATAATTTTCAAATTATTATTGTTTGTTGCTAGTTGCTACATTGTGTTATAAAACATGAATCAAAAACGTCTTAATTCTTGTTTTGTGCCTACCTGTATTAATACAAGTGAAAATAGCAAATGCCAAACAAAAATTGAATCATAGATATTTAAGTATGGATTGCATATGAACAGAAAATAAAATTATTTATATAAAATAAAATTAATATATTGAATACCTACGTTTAATTTTAAATGAAAAGAAATAAAATTTACTAACCTTAGCTCTCCTCGAATAACAAATAAACTTCACCATTTTCTTTCTTTAGATTTACGAACACACCACACAGTAAATGCTAAATGAACATTTTAGTAACAAATCAACATGTACAATGCAAATCCAGTCAGAGCACACTACACGAAACATTTCTTTACAATCACATCTCACTAGGTACTGAGTCGGTACTCAAAAATAAACTGTATTGCAATTAAATTCCAAACAATGTTAATAGAGAACAAGTTAGAACGAATTCTGTATTTTGTTTACTGTACTTCTGTGGAGCTGAATAAAGCCATAGGCTTCGATAGTTTTGAAACTTGTAAAGGGTCGTCAGAAATAAATTATTAAACAAGATAACCAAACCAATTTTTAAATTTAAAACATTAGACCCAAAATTTCGCTTTTGAAAAAGAAGACATTTTTTTCAATTAACAAGAAATTCAGCACCGTAACAATATGTAACCAGATTCCTAAAAATGCTCATAAAATTCTAATATAATTGCAAGACAATATTATAAATTCTTTTAATGTGCATAAATCGAAAAATATTGTTATGAAATTAACTACGAGTATACCTCATTTCACGTAAAAAAGAAGATGGAACTGCGAATGCCGTTTGTTTTACTCTAACACATTTTATTAGTTTTGTCGCGAACTTAAAAAATCTGACGTGGCCATCACACAACCTTCCGCCATATCTAGACTTTAAACAGAAATGTATACGTACAATCCGGTGCCCCTTTAAAATATACAAATAAAAATCTAAAATATTGAAACACAGAAATTTGCATCATCTGAATAGAAAGATTCATTCACAGGAAAACTCTTCTGTGCCATCCTCCGTTCAATTACATTTAATATCTTACTTATGACATATAGCACTAGTATGTCAACCTGTCAATATTTTTTACACAGAAACAAAATTCAGTCGAACATGGATTACAAGATTTCAACGTTTTATTTGATAATTTTTTTTTTAATTTTACTGTAGTTCTTGGATGCTACCAGATAAAGACAATTTTTTTATAACGTAAGTTGCAAATAACTTTGCCTCTTATTCTTATTACAAATAAATACTATATTTATCTAAATTTATATAAATTTTTGACAATTAATCTTTTCAATCTTCAAAAAATATCACTTCCGGTGAAGATATTTGTACCAAAATCTAATGGGTTCTTCCAATTTATATACAAATGTTAAATACCAAATATCAAAATTTTTGGGTAATTCGTATTTGAGTTATCCGACTGACAGAAATCCGGCCCTGGCCACATACACACACACACACATACATACAGACATCATCGTGAAACTATCAAAAATGAGTTGTAAGGACCCTAATTCGTGCTCATCCACTAAAAACTCACTACCCGATTTTTTGCATAATTCCAATACCTTCCTTTACAGGTAAGCCGAAGGTAAAAAGATATATGTATAGAGAATAAATCTGTCATCTATAGAATAATGTAACTATGAAATTCAAAATAAGAGGTAGGTAAAGTATAAGTAAGTAGGTAATGTTAACGCAAATGAAAATGTTTGCTGGTGTAAATCCAACTCTCATCTCGACCAATCAGATTCAGTATATCATCGTCCTACCTTACCCAACGCTTTCTTCTTACGTGAAATGAGGTAGGTAATTATCATTAATTAGGTATTAATGATATATCCTCAAATTATTTCATAATTCATGAACCATATGATAAAAATATAAAATTTACAATCACATTTAATTTTTATATATTTAAATTATTACTAGTCCGTTACTGTGCAAATTCCACCTGTCAATGACACGGCGGGCTCTAAAAAATTTATCGGAATTTAATAATGCGAACGTTTCCAATAAACAAACGCTTTAATAGCATCAGTAATCGATAGCATATCATATTAAATTGATATATCATCACTAGTTGCATGTTGCACATTTAATATGCATAAAATGGATTGTTTTACTTCCCAGTTACATGCTTAAAAGCAAATAAATAATTTAAAACCCAGACCTAAATATGCAAATTGAGTTTTTTCGTAAAGGTAATATTAGCATAACAAAACGCAAACTTGTTTCCAACTTATTGCTTTGATTCTTTTGTTTTTATAGTGGCGGATTTCGTGATATTTACTTTGAGTTTTATTATTTTTGATTTATATGCACGGGTTGATTTATTGTGAATAAAAGTAGATATAGGTAGATATTTCATCAAGATTATCGTAGAACTAGACAAGCACGCTATTGGCTACTTCAGTTCGCATTTTAAAAAGTATTTATTTCTAAGAATAAACACAGTAATAAATTGTTGTCGTTGTGAATTTTAACTATAACTGGGTCAACGTAATTTTGAATAATGGATATTTTTAATACTTATTATTTTACGTAACACAAATAATAATAATATTTTATTTATTCCCTTTGAAAATAATTACATTTTATGGGAAGCGTCATAGTACATTTGATATCATAAAGTAATCAATAATAAATACAAATTTAAACATATTAAATAGTATCACAGTTTGAGAAGTATTCATTTAAATTATAAAAACAGTTATTGAGAAGCATTTTTTAAAGTTTAACTTTGAAGTTATTTAATGTGCTACAGTACTTTATTTCTGAAGGTAATTTATTAAAAATTTTAATTCCAATTACATTTGGAGAGTTTTTGGTACATGCTAATCTACAGTATGGAGTTCCAAATTCATTTTTACCTCTCGCCTCATATTCTATAAGAGAGGTATTGTAATGGGTCAAAATTTTCGAGTATGAGTTTTTAGTAGATAAGCACGTTTTAGGGTCTCTAGAATACGAATTTAATATTTTCCCGATGATGTCTGTGTGTGTGTGTGTGTGTGTGTGCGTATGTATGTATGGACGTATGGACGTATGTGACGATTTTTCGTCCACGATAACTTAAAAAATATTAAGCCTTTAATAACCAAATTTTATATTTAAGGTTTTAATAAGGATCTTAACACCGGATAAGATTTTGGTAGAAATCCGCAAACCGGAAGTAGTAGTTTTTGAAACTTGATATAGTTTTTCTTAAATAAATTGGTACATTATTTATTTATGACAATTTTGGCAATTAAAAATGAAAGATAATTATCTATGGGTACAGTTAATTTTAAATACAATTTGCTGAATCTGGTAGTATGTAGCAATAAAATAAAGTGCAACTAATATTCTACTTTTTTGAAGTACCAGTATCTTGTTGTCCATGATATGAAATTTGTTTCTACTCAAAATTTGAATTATTATGACACTGACAGTAGGTATAGTTGTCATCTTTTGCTTGCATCTTGGTTTACATTATCGTTTACATAAATTACATAGGTAAACATGAAACTAAAATGTAAGTAAAATTATTTACTAGATTAGTAGAATAAGCAGAATTAGGCGAGAGGTCGTGTGGTGGCCACAGCAGATTTTTTCTTCTGGTATTGTAGTCGTAGTGGTCTTTATTGACTGTTAAGTTATTTTTATTAACAAATATAAATTTACTTATTTCATAAATAAAAAGACAAGGAAGAGTTAAAATATGTAGATTTCTAAAGATATTTTTTGTTCATAAGTAGGGTTAGAAGAATTGTGTTATTATTTAAATTGTACAAAAAAGCAGTTTATACTCGTAATTATTGTTTTAATATTATTTTTGAAAGTCTAAAAAATAACTAATGATTTATGAAACAATTATTGGTATTAGATATTATCGGAGGGTATATTATACCCTTTAAATTTTGTCCTAAGTTGTGGAACAACCTGTATATGTGCTCGTATGTAGAAATATTCTCAAATTCAAATAATAATAGACAATATTAAATTGCAATTACATTATTTCAAAAAAATTACAAAAGGATTTATAACTAAAAGTTTCGCAATGAATGTACATGGTACAAAGGACCAATTAAATAAGAGCAAAAACTACACATTAATGTTTTTACGGCTGTATAAAGAGGAAGACACACACTATACCCTATAGCGTATACCTACTCGAATATAAAACATCAAAGCCCCCTTTAACGAGTCGCCGCTGTTTGATGACCACACGCTGCTGGCTCCACACAGCGGAAGTACGGAGAATTGATGGCGTTGTCGGCATTTAAATTTAGTAAAGAAACGATCTTGAAGAATTTGGAATATGTTATGCATTGATGGTCAATACGATGTCAAACTATTGACATTTTTGTAATCAGATGTGAAAACCGAACTAAATTTAACTCGTTAAAAGTTTTAATGATATTTTTATCTATTTCTGTTTTTCTTTTCTTTCTAAGAATGTTTTAATAATATGATAATATCTTGAATCTTGTGGTTTTAAATGCAAAGCAAATTATTTGCTGGATTTGTCTGTTTTGTAAATAAGCTGTACTGAGATTATTATAAACAAACATAATGTACATTTAAGAAAAACGAAATAAAAAGAACTTCTTTTAATTAATAATTGTTTTATGGCTGTAGTTCTGTACATTTATAAAAAGTTTAATGATCATATAATAGATTTTTGCAATTTTCTTCTTTTTCTTATTTTTGTAATATGATTTCCGGAGGGCTGTTCTACTTATTTTACGTTAACGACCAACTCTGTTCTAAGGTTTTTACATTTCTTTTTGTTTCTCATTTGTATACTTTACTATTATATAATTTATTATTATTTTGCAGGTAGTAATTTTCTACAGAATTATATTACCATTTCTGCAGGTACAAGTTAGTTTTAAGATTTTTTAGAATAATTAGATATTATTATGTTAATGTGTAAAAAAATAAAAGTCATTTTTTTAATAACTAACACAAAATATATAGATTTTCTAATACAATATTAAAGAAAGCATACCGCTTTCGAAACGTCGTTATTAATAAATATAAAACATTGACCGCTGAGTCAAAATTTAACACATGAGGTTCTATAGAGTGAACACGGACAATTAATGGTAGTTTACCTGCAGCATTTTTTGTAGTACTGCACTGGATTCGTTTTCCTATTAAGGCGGGAATGTTGCTGTATGAGAAAGAGGTAAAACAGTGCTCTACGGTTTGTATAATATTGAATCTAATACTAACGTAAGATCATTTAAATTTTTTTACGACAATATTTAATATTCATTCTACAGTGCGACGCATTGATTTTTACAAATTTTTTCATAGTATTGTTTAAAAAAAATGCCGAATAAAGAGAAAAATACTACTTTTACATGTTTAATTTAGGGCATTTTAAATACAAAATCTATTAAAATTCATGCGTCGCACTGTAGGTAACATGTTATACAGTATATAAATAACGCGTTTGATTATTTCTTTTGTCTTATAAATACAATATCATACAAATACGATGCTACTTTTAGAGCGCGTTCGCTATTGCTGCCTTTGTTCGACACACTAAATCTGTATATATCTCTCCTTTTTCTCGACGAAATCGTGGACAGCTACATTCCGGCCTTAAACACAAACAAGAGAAATAGGTAATCAAACATCTTAAATTACATAATACTAGTAAAATATACATACAACATTTAATTATTTTTAATGAAACAATAATTACTTCACCCAGTGGCAGTGGAAATGAAAATTTTTTAACTGAGAAACATGAAAATTAATTTTGCGGTTTAAAAAAAATTCTTTTTGATTCGTAATCAGCATATCAAACTACATATACCCTTAACGAATGTACATGAAGTTATGAAACAGCCTGTAGTATAATTGTTTATAAGAGATTTAAATGTATTTTTCCAAAAAAGGATATCGGTACTTTTTTCAGTTTAAAGATAATTAATCTCGAATCAAGGCATTTTTCTAACTAAATCTTTATTTTATTTGAACATTATTTAACAAAACTTTCCTCTACCAACAAATTCACATGCTTGCTCGCAGGATATTCTGGGAAATCCCAACCTAACCTGTGTGACAGACGCGTGATTATAACCTCAGCAAGAAAACAAATGGTAGCGATTCTGAGTTGATGGCGCGCAGACATGCGTCACATTCGTTTCAGCGGCCACTGATTAGCGCGATGGACCACCACTGAAAGAAATCTATTCGAGTTTTGCATGATGTTGCGGTGTTTTCTCATTCATTTGTGAAACAAAGCATACGTTATTTTGAGTTATATGCTGGAGTGATGTCAGTAATGAAGATATCCAGAGATAAATGGACGACCTGGCAGGTTATGAATTTAGACAAAGGAAATTAAGAGACTTTTAATTTAAACACTATTATAGAATTAGTTTTGAGCAACAGTTACACCCTAATTAAAGACAATTTGAATATTAAATTAGCAAAAAATGTTTACTTACATTAATTTAAACTATTGTGGGCCAAAACAAGAAAATTTGTCATTCATATTGCTATTATTTCTTAAGCAGGACTCCGTATTGTATTTTATATTATTTAATGAGAGTTTACTTATTGCAATACCTTATAAGTTTATTATTCAATTCGTAGTTGTATAGATACACATAAAATGTACATTTATGCTTCCTTTTTACCTCTCGCCTCATATTTTATATAAGAGAGGTATTGTAATGGGTCAAAATTTTCGAGTATGAGTTTTTGGTGGATGTGTTTATGGAATGGACGTATAGGCGTATGTGACGATTTTTCGTCCACGATAACTTAAAAAGTATCAAACCGTTTATAACCAAATTTCATATTTAAGATTTTAATAAGTATCTTAACACCGAATAAGATTTTGGTAGAAATCCACAAACCGGAAGTAGTACTTTTTGAAGCTTGATAAAGTTTTCCTTAAATATATTTGGTACATTATTTATTTATGACAATTTTTACCTCTCGCCTCATATTCTATAAGAGAGGTATTGTAATGGGTCAAAATTTTCGAGTATGAGGTTTTGGTGGATAAGCACGTTTCAGGGTCTCTAGAATACGAATTTACTATTTTCACGATGATGTCTGTGTGTGTGTGCGTGTGTGTGTGTGTGTGCGTTTGTATGAACCGACGATTTTTCGTCCACGATAACTTAAAAAGTATCAAACCGTTTATAACCAAATTTCATATTTAAGGTTTTAATAAGTATCTTAACACCGGATAAGATTTTGGTAGAAATCCACAAACCGGAAGTAGTACTTTTAGAAGTTTGGAAAAGTTTTCCTGAAATATATTGGTACATTATTTATTTATGACAATTTTTGCAATTAAAAATAAAAGAAATTGTAATTATCTATGTGTACAGTTAATTATAAATACAAATTGCTGAATCTGGAAGTATTTAACAATAAAATAAAGTACAATTAATATTCTATTTTTTTGAAATTCTAGTATCTTGTTGTCCATGATATAAAATTTGTTTCTACATAAAATTTGAATTATTATGACAGTGACAGTACAGTTGACATCTTTTGCTTGCATATTGGTTGACATTATCGTTTACATATTACATGAACATGAAACTATTAAAATGTAAGTAAAACTATTTATTAGATTAGTAGAATAAGCAGAATTAGGCGAGAGGTCGTGTGGTGGCCACAGCAGATTTTTTCAATTAAAAATAAAAGAAAATATATGGGTACAGTTAATTATAAATACAATTTGATGAATCTGGTATTATTTAACAATAACATAAAGTTCAATAATTAATATTCTATTTTTTTGAAATTCCAGTATCTTGTTGTCCAATGATATGCAATTTGTTTCTACATAAAATTTGAATTATTATGACAGTGATAGTACAGTTGACAACTTTAGCTTGCATCTTGATTTACATTATCGTTTACATATTACATGAACATGAAACTATTAAAATGTAAGTATAGTAATTAACGTTACAAGTCCGGGAATTCATATTTAACAGTACGAGTGAGACGTTTGAAGACGAGGCGACGAAGGAGCCGAGTCTTGAAACTCGAAAGGAGTATTGTTAAAAGAATTCACGGACGAATGTCGTTATGTATTTTATTTCATCCTGTGTCAAATTCCGTTTTAAAGAAACAGTAATATTAATTTCAAAATAATTTACCTAATGCTCCAAATCTAGTAACATTTTCGAAACATAATTAACAACTGCAATTTGGCGATTGTTTAATTGTTATTGCGTTGATTAATTTCTATTCCAACACTTTACCGGATAAAGGCCGTTATTTGCGTTTTCCCGGACTCAAACTGTTGACGTAAAGTATTTGAATTTGACACAGGATGAAATAAAAACTATTTATTAGGTTAGTAGAATAAGCAGAATTAGGCGAGAGGTCGTGTGCTGGCCCCAGCAGATTTTTTCATGTGAACACATAATATTATTACCAATAATTATAGGTATAAGTTAACAGAAAGATACTATAACCGAATAAAGAACATTTAATTGAAAAGATTCATGAAAAATTGGCGACCATCGATATCTTCAATTTCCTATCAATCTGCTGGAATGTCTCTCTTTTTTACCTACTTAATATTCACTTCACAGTTTTACGTTTTGCCAATTCCTTTTCAACGAAGAATAATTTCCCTAAAACCATTAACCTCATTCACCGCAAATTTTAAACAACGTTCCATTTTCTCTTCTGTGCTCCATTGAACTTTTCTTTCCTTCCTTCTTCCTTCTATGCTTTCTATCTACGTTGATGCTTCCCAAACTTTTGTAATAAGATGGAAACGACAAGCGAATCTAGGCGGAGATAGTTGAAAACAGTTTTTAACTTTTTCTCATTTTCATATACAGAAATAAGTAAAACATGATATTGATTGCCTATCGTAACATGAAAATTTAATAATATTGTAGATCACAAAAGAACAGATGTTATAAAAAGGATTAATTTCATGGGGCGGTCTTAGATTAGTGAAGACAAAGGTGGTATTTGACTTTTTAAATCAAATATAAAGTAAACAGTTATTATGATTATATTATTATTATTATTATTAATATCAGAGCAAAATTTTATACACAGAATTGCAATACTATATTGGTACCAGCAGAAAGGTAAAAAAATAATTTATTTTGAAAAATAAAAAGAACATCAATGACAACTAAAAAAATCTGATGTGGCCAGCACAAGACCTCCCTACTCAAGATACGCTACTCTTTTAATTACAGTTTAATAATAGTATTTCTATTACTTAAATATATTTAAAAAAGTGTAGATGAATCTCTTCGTACAAGTTGGAAAAAAATTGATGTTCCGTTTTCCCCTTTTTCCAACTTTAAAAGCCGATATCTAAAAAACAAAGCGAGAAATCAAACTCTACTCTACATCATTGTATTTCTAACATTTAAATTAACCTATAACCAAATTTTCAGAATTTTGGAAAAAACCAACCACCTTCGATTTCTCAAAAATGGTTTAATATATCGACTTAATTTATTCATTAATGAATTCCTCGCGCCGAATTACATATGTACACCAATTTTCAGCTCAAAATTCCGACGGGTACAAGATTTATCACGGTTTCCCCATTGCGATTTTTTCTAAAATCGACAATGTTGGATAAATCTTGTAATCATAAAATAATTTTTTCACATGGGTACTAGAGGAGGGCAGAAGGGGTTGCGCTTAAGTTCGCATGCATGACTCTAAAGTAGACACTTCTGTTTTTCGCCCGAAAAGTTTCATTGAAATCGATTGAAAATACGCCGAGTTATGGTGGTTTGAAAATGCTCGAACTTTCACGAATTTCAAGTGTTTAATTTTTTTCCCTCAGTATAGTTTTCAAATTATCGATTATTATTGTTATTTCAAACGGATCACCATATCGCTTCCCAGTAACAAAATAAAAAATCTGACGTGGACACCACATGACTTCCTTGTACGCCTTGTTTGTTCATAATTTTCTTAATAACTAAAATGTAGAATAATATAAAAAATTCTTTAACTTATTATACTAGTATACTCACAAATATATTTTAGTCATTTTATTTAAACTGCAGAAGAAGATATAAACGATATTTTACTATTGTCACTGCTACTGTCACTGTCATGTCATAATCATTTAAATTTTACCTAGTAACAAATGTTAATCGATCATGGACTACAAGATACCGAAATATTAAATTATAAGTAGGTATATACTTTAATTATTCTTAAATGATAGAAGATACAGAAAAATTTATAAAATACCGATTGTAGATAATAATCACATAATCGTTCATTTAAAATAAAAAAAATTGCCTAAAATTAATTATTTATCAATTTTTTTTTTAAATTTACTACTTCCGGTTTGTAGATTGAAACCAAAAATAGGAGGTGCACAACTAGATGCTATAACAGTCCTAAATACAAAATTTCAGCTTTCTACGTCTAACCGTATTTGAGTTATGCGACACACATACGTCCGTACGTACGTACGTACAGACGTCACGACGAAACTAGTCATAATGGATTCAGAAAAGGTCAAAACGGATATTTCCGTCAAAATCTGAGAACCGAAATTTTTCGCGATTACAATACTTCCTTACTCCGTACAAGGAAGTAAAAACTGGCAAAGATGTTTTCTTTACAGTTTAATTTTTGTTTCGGAACCACTGCGCTCAACGTACAGCCCTCTCCTCCCGGAACTCACACTCCGGTGCACTTGAAGCCTTCGCCTCTTCCTGCTTCCTCCTGCTGCCTCCTGCTTCGGCGCCACCCGGCGGATTATCATGTCGAAGTGAGACCAAGTGGAAAGTATAACATGACCACGTAGAACACAATGATTACGTGAAGCCCGTGAAGGACTGTTCCGCTGCCTATCGGTTTCCATGTCGAACTTGTGCAGGATTACCATCGAGAGGGTTCATACTTAATAGAGTGATTTGTGAGCCTGATCATCAATTGTCAATAATTGCAAGAGTATTAGGATGCTAATTTAGCATAAGGTTATGGACCATCAACGAAAAATGAGAAATTACTTATTGATAAATCGTAAATATATTAAAAGAAGATTGTTAAAAAACCATTTGCTGAGACGTGACGTCAGGATTGTAAATTGTTCATTGGTGGAAGAGCACGGCAGGCAATGAAAATCAAAGGCGGTACGAGGTACTATCCTGAAAAAGAAACTTTCACAAAATGTCAAAGTATCAATTTAAAGTTGATGTTAATAATGTACCTATAATGTGTTTATTCATTTAAATTTCTTAATCTTACTTATTGGAAATAGCTTTGCAGTCTATTATTTACTTACCATCTAAGATTGAAATAAATTAAAGCTGTCCACAAAAATTATAATCAACCAAAAATAACACACTCAAATTAATCTTTTCATAGCAAATTACAGAGATCTCAGTTTCTGGTACAACACAATTAGTTCAAAAGAAACATGGACCAAGAAAGTCTGCCTGTGTGTCTGTCTGGATGATGGTTAATTTAGACTGAAATTTTATATTTAAGCGAAACCCTGACTTTAAGGGGAAAAAGTTATCCATATTTCCGGCGTAGTTTCAATGAAATGTGTTTATCTTGATAATTTACTTTTAAATATTTACACTATAATAAGGCCGGCATTACACTATAAAAGTTCTTTGACAAAGATCTTTTATAAAAGATAATTGCCGAGAAATTTGTTAGTGTAATAGCGCATCTTTTATAAAATTTGAGCTAAATTTAAAAAAAAAGCTTTTACATTGTCACATTTCTCGCAAAACATCACTTATAAAAGATATTTTTAAAATAATATAGTGTAATGCCGGTCTTATTATTAAAAAGTATTGTACAATAAACGCTTTAACCATACCGAGCAAAACTGAACAGGTTGCCTCATCGTACTCGTAGCATCAGTTGATTTTAAAGCGTTCTGTCTATCAGTTTATTGGCATTTTTGTGTCTTAAATAATCAAAATTTCGCGGAAATCTTAAATATTGACAATAAAAATTAGTGCAAATTGTTCGTGATTTGTTTATGTTGTAGTACAAAAAAATCCGAGCAAAATCTGTTGAAACTGTTAGAAGTTAGCATTGTATTCTTTATATTTTACTTTGAAGGTTATAAGCTGTTTACAAACATGTGTTTTCGTAGTATGTGAATTTTAGAATAAGTTATTAGTTTCGTTTATTTGTAAATTGTATGTGACAACAGTGACTGGGTACAAAATATCATCAAATATTGAAACAGCTTCGTCAGCAGATCTACAGGTATTTAATATCAAAAGAAATTATTTTTTGACGAAATATATTAATTTTTTTGTTATTTACAGTAGACTGAGCTAGATCTCCTAAGGTTAGTGCTATTTTTTAAATTATTTATTTATTTGTCGTCAAAAATATACCACGTAAAACATAGTAGGTGATAATAAGACATCATTGTAGAAGCTAATCAAATATTGCATTTATGGATCCACTTTCTTGATATGGCTCGTGGCTGTGTGCTAGCCACATCAGAATTTTTAAATTGAATCTCGAATTATTATTTTGACGAAAATGCCAACATGATAAGCAATGAGCTTTATATATTCAGTGGAACCACAACTTTAAACCGAACATTTTATTTATTATGGGATATTATTGAAATTCTATACAGCAACGACTCAACTAGTGAACGCCCCGATTGTGCGGGAAGCTAGTACGGCCAACCACAGATTACATTTTTAATAATACTAACATATAATAATTTTATCTACAAGCAACATTAAACGTGTGATGTTTGCTAAATAATGCCATATATTAATTCCACATGGAACAATACCAGAGAATAATAGTCAGTATACCTCCTTATTTGCGCCAATCAGAAAATTACTTTGCCTGAATCGATTTATCCGTGCAAATTATTTTTACCTCCTGCCTCATATTCTATAAGGGAGGTATTGTGATGGATTAAAATTTTCGAGTGTGAAATTTTAAGAGATAAGCACATTTTAGGATCCATAGACCGAGGGTTAAAGTCAAATCTGACATTCAATAAATAACTTGTTAAAGAAGCTTTGATTTTAAATTCTTACGTAAAAATGTAGAAAATATTTTCAAGATTTCTTTCAAATTTTGTTCACGAATAATTGTTCTAAATGGATAATACAACCCTGTTAAAAGGTAAACGTCGGTTCTTCGCCGCCTGACGTCGAAAATTCAAGCAAGCGTATAATTTAATTACGTTGCTATACAAGCAACACTGAAGAAAATAAGTATTAGATTATTTATATATACCTAGATTTTCTTTACAAACAAAAAGGTAGATAATTAACTATTACAAAAATTTAATAAACAAATTTCAACACTTAGCAATAAGTAATCAATTTTTGTAAGACTGATTTATTGATATTTGATATAAAATAATTAGGTACCTAATAATTTTATTCATTTCATCGAAACTATGTTCATTTAATAAGCTAGGTACTAAGTTTTAAAAGTCATTTGTACAGGTGTTAAAATTATCATTTATAAAACAGTAAAAATATATTCAAGCTTTATGTACTCTAAAGAATTAAGCCTTGTTTTGTTTTTAAAATCTGCTGACGTCATAAGCAGCAGTTTAAAATGAGAGATAAAAGCTTTAATCCTAAAAAGTTCTGCGGCTTGCACTTTTCCAACAAAAGCTCTTATAAGCATGCCAACCAGCCATTGTTTTACTCAAAATTTCTGATTTACAGTTTACAGTTTTATAATATATTTTTTAGGTGGCTATTGCATAAATAGTTATTTTACGTATCCTTTGACAGCCGTAAAGTGTCACATTTTTTGACATCTGTCAAAATGACTACTTTACGGCCGCATTTACTTCACGGCCACTTTTACTTCACGGCCGCATTTACTTTACGGCCGCTAAATAACAAATTTATTTAATTTTTAATTGGTAAATATATGTAGAAGTAATTACCTACAACTTAGTTAGCCTAAATTATATAAATAAAATTATTTATGATACTAAGAAACTTTTTTTGACATTAAATTATATATTTTTTGATAGCCACCTAAAAAATGTTGTGTGCACCTCGGCTTAAAAGTGTTTTTAGCCTCACCTGAATTGCTGGCCTCGGCTGCAAACTTCAGATTCGGCCAAAAAAGATGACTTTTACAGCCTTGATACACAAATAACTATTTTTTAAACGCCAATAAAATAGGAAGGTATTTACCCCAAAAATATCTACCGTTATTATATTTTTTGTTTACAAACATAATATTTTGGAAATGTTATGATAATTCGATATGCCTGGAGTTATATTATGTAAATTATTAACGTATTCGTTTATAATTCATTTTATATAATTATTTCAAAAAATACAATGATGTTTGGCAGTTTAGGTACATAAATCTAAAGAATTAAAGGCTTAATTGATTTTTTGGAATTCCTATCAAATGTAGTATTATAACTAAACAAATTTGCCTTCCCTGCTAAATATATTTAAAAAACTTAAATCACTTTTTAAATCTATACTGTGATGTATGTATTTTAATTTAACTAAGTACTAGGCATGTCATCCTTCACGAGATTACAAGAAAGTACCCAAATTCTTAAATTTTTCGATGAATTCTAAAAACCATTTCGCATAAGATTCTTCTTCACCGTAAGAAAGTAGAAGAAGGTTTATTACTGCACCGCAATGGAACCACGCGCAATGTTAGAGTACTAGAACTGCAGAGACCTCGAGCAACCACTAACAATACGTCGGTGTTGTGAAGGACTGCGTGCTATTACGTATGTGGCGACGGCGAGTGGCTTGCCTGCAACGAAGTCACTTGACTTTCCTCTAATCCTGTCACTATTGCCACCCAACTTACCACGTACCACTTCGGACTTCGGACATCACAGAGTTTTAACGGTGAAGTGTTCTAGTGTTCGAGGTCGGATATGCAACGTAAAAATAGAGAAAAATAGTGTGGACGACCAAATGTAAAATTATATTTTTTAAAATAAGTTATTCACTTTTCTTCTAATCTTACTGGGTTACAAATAGCACATGTACATTTACATTTCTTGCAAATCTTTATTTTTTCTAATTTTCATTATAATATTGTATTTGTATTAACTATTATATTTTTTGTAGTAAGTAGTTACATTAAGGTCGCGCTCGAAACCGTTTTCAGTCATTTTTATGCACTTTCTCTGTATAAATTTCTGTAAATAGGCGTACATAATATATCAATAGAATCATAAGAGATTCTAGAGTACCTTATATGCTAAATAAGAATAGTAGTAGCAGTAAAAATGAAAAAAGAGGGAGCAAAATCCATCAAATTGCAATGAATTTTATGCAAAAAATTTTTAGAATAAGGCAATTAGAAATTTATTTAATTATTTCATTGTGAAACGTAATTTTGATTGTAGGTCACATCGTTTATCCAAATTTTATGCAGAAAGCATGTGCAAAATGAGCCGAGTAAAAGTTTTAAAGTGTAGCTGACGTGACACTAGATACAGAAAAAAAATCTGATGTGGCCAGCACACAAGCTTCCGCCATATCTAGACTTATAAACATAAATGTTTACGTACAATCCGGTGTCCATTTAAAATATACAAATAAAAATCTAAAATATCCAAACAGAATACAAAAGATTCATTCACAGGAAAATCTTCTGTGTTGAAGCCATCCTCCGTTCAATTACTACATTTAATATCTTACTTATGACTTATATACAACTTGTCACCCGTCTCATTTATTTTACATTTTCAGAATTATTAAAATACACATTGCCTTACTTAAAGTCCACATTAACTGTCATTTTCACGTCACCCCATCTTACACATTTGTCTCCCTATCGATTTTGAAAATTACCCTAAGGCTTATAATCCAGCATTTTGAGCACGGAGCTTAAAAATACCCCATTCATGTTATCACCTATTTCTTCATTGTGTGTCGCAGAGGGGAACTAGCAATTTTTTAGCCTCTTGTTGCTGAAGTACCGCAGGGTTGGTAGCAATGGCGTACGTCCGTAAGGGTAATTAATTTTCCTGTTAAACTTACATTTCTGCATTTCTTAATTAATTCATTAAAATTACCGATCTAAATTATTTCAATTATGTTAGTACTTATTATTAGAAATATTTACATGATAGCATGAATGAAACCAACTTTACTCTATTCTACGAGACCTTTCATTAAAGGGACACAATTAGAAAGGAATGAAAGAATTGCTTAATATATTTTCACTTACGAGTATAATCTCACATGTGCATAAATTCTTTCCGGAATTGTTTTGAGTGCTTTCCAACAACGTCTTAATCAGCTCGAGTAGTACCTACACTAGTAAAAAAATTCCGCTAAATTTTTATATACCAATCCATAGTTGTGGTTACTATATAAGTTATGGACAGCGTTCCCATATGTTATGCTGACGCAGCCCGAAACCAGGGTTGTTCATCTACGCGTAAAGAATTATTTTCTACGTGTACATGTAAATTTTGCGTAAACTATATAAAATGTAGATAATGTAGACTTTGCATAAATTATGTAAATAATTCAATTGTCAGAAAATCTAACCTATAATTTTATTCGTTTTCGGTGAGATTTGTTCTTTGTCTACATTGTCTACACTATTTTATTGTTTACACAGATACTGCATGCGTAGATTACGTGTTTTTCTACGCGTAAAATTACACGTAATCTACGTCGCGTAGACTACATGAACAACTCTGCCCGAAACCTAAACCTTTTGCATCTTATCTAATAAGTTGTATCATATTCTTTTATGTTAGTTGTAATGTAGTTCACAGTCAGTCAGAGACGAGCAATCGTATTGTAAACAACCACTTGTAATTGAATTAATTTCTGTTTTAATAAAAAGTTCTGACATAACTTAATAAGTCGAAATAAATGTTTTTTATCTACAACAATAGAATAATGTATTCAATATATACGTGAAAGTAGTATAATAAACCCCTCCATAAGGACACATTATGAAATAATGAATTCATTATTTCACACTGTTAAATAATGAGAACTTTATTCTCTCGAACTGTCAAACTGCCATCACATCTGTTATAATATTAGTGTTACATCAAGTTATCATTTTATGACGTTGTAAGCAGAAACAGTAAAAATAATAAAAATTTGTAAAACGCTGTGTATGACTAGCCCATAATAGTTCTAAATTACTCGGATAAATTGTCATCACACCAAAGTTTGAGGTTTAGTTAATATCAATACAAATTTGTAGTAAGAAAATGTTGTTTTATTTAAAAAGTTGTAGATAAAACGTCGTATTTGACTCGAAAATAATGGCTATAATTAACTCGGATGATTTATACACTCGCCTTCGGCTCGTGAACAAACTTTCATCCTCATTAATTATAGCCTACATTATTTACTCGTTAAATAATATACTATTAAAAACATAATTCACGAATAATTAAATATAACTTATATATTGTAATCAATTCTTCCATTAGCTGTTATTTGTGTCATGCGATTTTCACAACTACATTCTACGAACGTCACTTTAAATTTATTTTAAACCTTCTACAAACAACATACTACGAACGTCACTGGTAGGTAGAACAGTGGAAGGGCACGGCGAAAAACGAAGGAAAGGGAGCGTAAAAAGGAAAGACACTTTTAAGAGTTTCCCATTCACTGTAATGGTGAGATTTATACCGTAGGTACGATTTTTGTTGTTACTTGCTACTTTTTAGAGTAAAAATTGGACATTTGATAACTAGTGGTCACTTAATTCCTATGTTGACACTTCATTGAACACTTTCTAATTTATTTAACTGAGAAATAATAATAATAATATTCAAACAAAATTAATTAATTTTAATTCAGGTAACATGTTGGTGAATCTTGTGTTGGCCAAATAAGATTTTTATTTGACAAACTGCTTAACGAAAAAATCTAGTCACTATATAATAATAATATGCTAGTTAAATGAGTATTTATGGCAGCGTGAAATGTAATAAACTCTCCTTGTCAACTTTGACAGATTGATGACAAATGATCGTCAGCACTCGGCAGCTGCTGTACCAAATGATGACGGTGGCAAGAGCAAGGCTCAAGGCACGTTTGTGGTTTCCCATTCCCACATGGGGTCCTATTTGTACAGGATATTATAAATTAGAGCAAGAATTTCAAAACGACTGCACCGAAATACTGTATTTTATAAATTGCAGTGATTTAAAGTTTCCAACAGTAATTTGGTAAAGCATGCGGTTGAAGTTGGAATCTGACAGTGGATGATATATGTTATTTATTGCCTTGGTTTGAGTTTAAGGGTTGCTTTTTAACTGTAATTTTAAGTTTTCAAACTGATATGTTTGAATGCAGATGTCTATTACATTTTCTGACAAATTTCTTTATAGAATTTTGTATTTTTACCTTCCGCTTACCTGTAAAGGAAGGTATTGGAATCATGCAAAAAATCGGGTAGTGAGTTTTTAGTGGATGAGCACGAATTAGGGTCCTCACAACTCATTTTTGATAGTTTCTCGATGATGTCTGTATGTATGTATGTGTGTGTGTGTGTGTGTGTGTGTGTGTGTGTGTGTGTGTGTGTGTGTGTGTGTGTGTGTGTGTGTGTGTGTGTGTGTGTGTGTGTGTGTGTGTGTGTGTGTATGTGTGTGTGTGTGTGTGTGGTCAAGGGGTGTTAGTCGCATAACTCAAATACGAATTACCCAAAAATTTTGATATTTGGTATTTTACAATTGTATACGAATAGGAAGAGCTCATTAGATTTTGGTACAAATATCTTCACCGGAAGTTATATTTTTTGAAGATTGAAAAAGAAAATTGTCAAAAATTTATATAAATTTGGATAAATATAGTATTTATTTGTAATAAGAATAAGAAGCAAAGTTATTTGCAACTCACGTTATAAAAAAATTGTCTTTATCTGGTAGCATTAAAGAACTGCAGTAAAATTTAAAAAAATCTGACGTGGACACCACATGACTTCCTTGTACGCCTTGTGTGTTCATACTTTTCTTAATAACTAAAATGTAGAATAATATAAAAAATTCTTTTAACATATTATACTAGTATACTCACAAATATATTTTAGTCATTTTATTTAAACTGCAGAAGAAGATATAAAGCATATTTTACTATTGTCACTGTCATGTCATAATCATTTAAATTTTACCTAGTAACAAATGTTAATCGATCATGGACTACAAGATAAAGAAATACTAAATAAAAAATATATACTTTAATTATTCCTAAATGATACCAGATACAAAAATATTTATAAAATACCGATTTTAGGTAATAATCACATAATCTTTCATTTAAAATAAAAAAAATTGTGTTAAATTAAATATTTATCGAAATATTTTTAAAAAGTACTACTTCCGGTTTATAGATTGAAACCAAAAATAGGAGGTGCACAACTAGATGCTGTAACAGTCCTAAATACAAAATTTCAACTTTCTACGTCTATCCGTATTTGAGTTATGCGACACACATACGTCCGTCCGTCCGTCCGTACGTACGTACGTACGTACGTACAGACGTCACGTCGAAACTAGTCATAATGGATTCAGAAAAGGTCAAAACGGATATTTCCGTCAAAATCTGAGAACCGAAATTTTTCGCGATTACAATACTTCCTTACTTCGTACAAGGAAGTAAAAAAAATCTGACGTGGACACCACATGACTTCCTTGTACGCCTTGTGTGTTCATACTTTTCTTAATAACTAAAATGTAAAATAATATTAAAAATTCTTTTAACTTATTATACTAATACTCACAAATATATTTTAGTCATTTGATTTAAACTGCAGAAGAAGATATAAAGCATATTTTACTATTGTCACTGTCATGTCATAATCATTTAAATTTTACGTAGTAACAAATGTTAATCGATCATGGACTACAAGATACCGAAATACTATAAATTATAAATATATACTTTAATTATTTTTAAATGATAGCAGATACAAAAATATTTATAAAATACCGATTGTAGGTAATAATCACATAATCTTTCATTTAAAATAAAAAAAATTGTCTAAAATTAAATATTTATCGAAATATTTTTAAAAAGTACTACTTCCGGTTTGTAGACTGAAACCAAAAATAGGAGGTGCACAACTAGATGCTATAACAGTCCTAAATACAAAATTTCAACTTTCTACGTCTAACCGTATTTGAGTTATGCGACACACATACGTCCGTCCGTCCGTACGTACGTACGTACGTACGTACGTACGTACGTACGTACGTACAGACGTCACGTCGAAACTAGTCATAATGGATTCAGAAAAGGTCAAAACGGATATTTCCGTCAAAATCTGAGAACCGAAATTTTTCGCGATTACAATACTTCCTTACTTCGTACAAGGAAGTAATAAATTTATCAGATAAAACGTTGAAATCTTGTAATCCATGTTCGGTTGACTTTTGTTTCTGCGTAAAAAATATTGACAGGTGAGACGGGTGACAAGTTGACATACTAGCGCCATATAAGTCATAAGTGAGATATTAAATGTAGTAATTGAACGGAGGATGGCTTCAACACAGAAGAGTTTTCGTGTGAATGAATCTTTTGATTCAGGTGATACTAATTTCTGTGTTTGAATATTTTAGATTTTTATGTGTATATTTTAAATGGTCACCGGTTTGTATGTATACATTTCTGTTTAAAGTGTAGATATAGCGGAAGGTTGTGTGATGGCCACGTCAGATTTTTTACAATACGATTTACTTTGCCTTGATATGCAATTTCATTCAGCATTATATCACATTTGAAATTTGTATGCACACAAATTAAAATTAAATTAAAAACTATCATATCATAACAACCCAATACATGTTTTGGAAACGAATTATGTTATTCTCTAATATTTTTTTTTATAAACTATGAATCACCGCAATAAATGTTGAGAAATCGCAAGTAAAAATTATATTCTTGACGTCTGCATTTCCGTGCAAAATTTAATTTCAATTATCTATTGTATTTCAATAATTATCTATGATTTGTAATTTTCAATCAAGTATATGATTATTGAATGCATTATTTCTCATTATTTGACTGCATTGGCTTCACCTCACACCAAAATCACGCACGCCTATGATCGACTGATTTCCTGCTTAAGCTGAGTATTTTTTTTTTAGGTCCTTGGTACTTTGGTTAAAAAATTTTTTTGTCAGTCTAATACTGGTTATGAAAATGATAAACGAACGACACTTTTAGTATATGTCTACTTGACATAATTATGATGCTGCATTTAATTAATATGAGTTGTACTATAGCGTTTTTACACATGTTTTTAGATATAAATTCATGTAACTGTCAGCAACATGCGTTTCATATTTTCAGTAAACAAATTCAATGACTTATTCAAGAGGCTGACATTAAGTTAAATTTTAAAAACATTTTTAAAATATTTTAAATTAAATTACTTGCATTGCAAGCAAAAGTTTCATGAATAAGAACAACCTCAGTTATTTGTTATAGTCAACTGAAGTTGAAAATAATTATGATTAGATATAAGATATATTTACAAGTGACAAAGGAGCGAGTGAATTATTTTTCTCGAGTCGTTAATATAAGTTTATGTTCGAATGCATCATATTAACTAAGTAGTTTTATGACTTTACTTTCTTCCAATTCCTAAAATTTTGCTACGGCCCTCGCTTCCATTTTAGATTCCAGGATTCCACATTTGGCCCGTCAACGATAAAGTTTGCCCACCCCTATATTAGGATCTACTTATCATTACATAGTAATGATGAATCCAAATATATTATTTATATGTTGTGTATTTATAGAAATGTATGTAAATAATCAATTTTTATTATAATCGTCTCACAAACCAGGAAGGTTCGAAATAAACTACTAACTATAAAGTTACTTAAGATGAATAAAATAGTAAGAAAATTAATAAATTTAATTAAAAACACTGCTACTAATACTGGCGAAATGGCAATACAATGCAGGTGGATGCTTGCCATCTTTGGATATTACTTCTTCGATTATAAAAGAGTGAAAGGACATGTATTTTTACAAGAGGGAAAAAAGGTGTATACTTTTTTAGTCATAATTGGTAAGTAATCTTTGTTTAATCGTAGAAATAACAACAATAAGAATGATGAATAATTCCCAATGTGAAATGAACAAGCTTTGTTTCCAATATCTATAGTTATTTTTCTAATATAAAACAAAATCGTTCCGTTTTTGAACTCGTCAATGAGTAATGTATCCAGATTAGTGTATGGTGTGAGGTTTGATACAAAGATCGATGAAATGAATGATTCAATGCAAAAAACCAAACACAACTCTAACTGAGATACAAGACTCGGCACTAGGTTGATCACGACGCGTTTCGATCTTTCGATCATCTTCAGGTGATCAAAGCAAATAATCAGGGTTAATACCATAAGAGATGATATTTTTTTGAGAATTGTTTTGTCGTTTCCACGGTAACTTATTTCTAACAATTTCACGACACAAAACATCATCTATCAATTTCCCGAAACGAATTGTCAGATGATGTTTTGTGGAGTGAAATTGCAATAAGTTGCCGTGGAATAGACACAAATTCTCTCAAAAAAATTATTAATATCGAATGGTATTTAGGAAGAATATTTTTCTTCTTAAAAATACTACCAAAACGACTCATTTTGTTAAACATTTTTGACGTTTCATGTGACAAATTTATTTATTTTTTTGTAACTAACGTAACAAAATAAAACCTAATCTACAAAATTATGTTGTCAGATACATCATTTTACATATTCAATTCTATTGGTTGCATTACGTCATTTGACATCATCATTACGCAATATGATTCGTTAAACAGAGCAACAGAGTACATATTGTATTGTATTATGATTTCGGGATTTGAACCTCATTTGGGTTATATCCCTAGGGTGACTTGATGGCACACACACAGTATTATACTTTGTGCGTCATTTTCTTGTTTACTTTAGTACCGTGTGTTGCCAGTCAACCCAGCGCAAGCCCTTGTTACAGCCTTTAGCCGGTGCCCGATAGCTAAAGTTTGCCAAGTAGTACAGTACAGAGTACATACAATTTGTTTGACAACAGGACATTCTGTCAGTGTATATGCAAACAAATTCTTAATTTGTAAGTTTATATGTGATATTTATTTATTATTCGTTTATAAATTATTTATTATGGGACAATATTTCTAAATTGATTTATTCTAAGAATATTTAAGGAATAAATAGGTGGACAAGTATTATTATAAATATTACTTTACTAGTGAGGTAATATAACTAATTACCTCACTCAAACGATGAAAATAATATGACTATTATATCACTGGCGTGGATAAATTTAATTATTACAATCATAGATAACAAAAGAAAGTAAAAGATTAACAGAAAAGTTTTCTATTGCAGGAATATTCTCCATAATATATTATTGTCAATATTTGAAATTCAGTAAATTAAATACAAATGATATAATTTCTTATTATGGTGTAATACTATTGTACAGTTTCACAACGATTGCAGGATTAATATCAGTCATAGGATTTGCGTTTGTCCAAAAATATGTAGTAGATATTGTTAATGAATTTACTGAATTTGATATGCAGTTAAACATTCGAAATATTCCTACTATTGATGACAATGTATATTATGCACTGATTGCAAATGGACTTTTACTGATATTCATGATGGCATATTTTTCATTTATATACGAAAATACAACACTGATTGATGTAATTGCATTAGGATTTCCACATACTCTACGGTCTATATCAATTTTAATGTCATCTTCAGCTCTATTGACTGCCCATAACAGAGGAGCCAACCTTATCAAAATGTTGAAAAAATTAAAGAAATACAATATAATGTCGCTAAGCTGCGTTGATGATGTCAATGATCCTAGAAATATTATTCAATTTATCATTTACTACAGCCATATGTTTTATTCTCTCTCAAAACTATTCAATAAGGGCTTTGGATTTTGTCTAGTTATTAATATTTTTGCAAACATTGTACAAATTGTTTTTGGAATTATGATCTTCTATTACTCAGGAATAGATCAACTGTCATCCTTGTTCTGCCTCTCATTGTTTATTGTAGGAAATTTACAGCTTGCAACGCTTTTTATTTTATCCCACAAAATGGAAGAAGTGGTATGAGAAATAAATAAATAGAGTTTTATCATAAATGCATTTTCTGCAATTTTTAGTTTCAAGATATTTATATTGAAACCGGAATAATAACCATATTGTATGCTGATAATGATTTAGCTTCGTTGGTAAAAGTAGTTCAAAATGTTGTAATCATGTTACATTTAATAAACTTTATCTTCCAGAGAAATACATTAATATTAAGTGGTATGCATCACAAAGTACAATTATTCTTTATGAATTTTATACCAATAAAAATGAGTATATTTCTTCAAGTAAGTAAAATACATAAAATCGGGTTATTTTGCACAAGTGCTGTAAAAGTATATTTTTGATCAGTTAAGTTTTAATTTTGTTTTGTTCAGCTCATGATGTCTTGTAATGATAGAGGACTCTTTTAATATGTCATAACAATATTTAAGCGTTAGTTGTCAAACAGTAGGTGGTTAAAATCGAACTTTAAAAATTCCACGTTTCGAAGTCCCGTAAAATCATATTGCCATTGCCAAGAAAGCTCTAGCTATTATAAACTGGTGAGAACACGTTCAATGACACGTACCATTGCTGTTACATGTATACTTTGAAATGGTGCTATGATAAGAAAAGCCTGAAAATATTTTTATGTTTACAGTTGCACATTTTCTTTAAAATTGGGGATACTTTGCACTATGCACCAGTCATTATAATGTAAATTATCGTCATTTTCTTAAAATTTTGTACATTTTTGTTAAGTTTCTTTTAGTTCAGTTTCAGAAACATAAATAATCCTAAGATATAGAATGTTATTTGTTTTTAAAATGTTTAAATTCAGATTTGAGCTACTTAGTTGTGATTTAGAAGCAAAAAAAGTAACAACGTAACAAAGTACATTTATTAACACCTGTTCAACAAAATTTATAAAATACATACGAAAATATTCATAGAAGTGCAAAGATTATATTCGTGTAGTGTTTTATGGCACCAGCAGCAGTTTACTGAGTAAATATAATTTATTTATCAAACGGTGCAAAGTATACCACTTCTAAAGTATACTCTGCACCATAATTTAAACTAGTTTTTTTTTAAATAATCCAATAAATAACATTCACTGGTGCAAAGTAATCAGGTTTTACGTAATTAAATATTGAATTGAATACGTACCTAAATTAACTGTTAGCTTCTTTTCTTTAGCAAATTCAAGTTACTACAACTTTAGTTCTTCTTTTGATCCAGTATACAAATAAATTATAAGATAATCATACAAATTATATAATATAAATTTTAAATGTACTTAATCTAGTTTGAATCTATAGTACTAAAAGTAATATGTACGCGTAGCAAATCACTCAAGCATTATTCTGTATTAGATATTACCTAAGGTTTGTAATTTTTACCTCTCGCCTCATATTCTATAAGAGAGGTATTGTAATGGGTCAAAATTTTCGAGTATGAGTTTTTGGTGGATAAGCACGTTTCAGGGTCTCTAGAATACGAATTTACTATTTTCACGATGATGTCTGTGTGTGTGTGCGTGTGTGCGTTTGTATGAACCGACGATTTTTCGTCCACGATATCTTAAAAATTATCAAACCGTTTATAACCAAATTTCATATTTAAGGTTTTGATAAGTATCTTAACACCGGATAACATTTTGGTAGAAATCCGCAAACCGGAAGTAGTACTTTTTGATCCTTTATAAAGTTTTCCTTAAATATATTGGTACATTATTTATTTATGACAATTTTTGCAATTAAAAATAAAAGAAAATATAATTATCTATGGGTACAGTAATTATAAATACAATTTGCTGAATCTGGTAGTATTTAACAATAAAATAAAGTACAATTCATATTCTATCTTGTTGTCCATGATATTAAATTTGTTTCCACATAAAATTTGAATTATTCTGACAGTGACAGTACAGTTGACATCTTTTGCTTGCATCTTGGTTTACATTATCGTTTACGTATTACATGAACATGAAACTATTAAAATGTAAGTAAAACTAATTTTTAGAGTAGTCTCGAGATTAGTAGAATAAGCAGAATTTGGCGAGAGGTCGTGTACTGGCCACAGCAGATTTTTATGAATTAACATTGATATTACAAATAATATCACGATATCAGTTGTTGAAATTCATTTAAAAAAATTACAAAAATAATAATTAATGCACATACGAGTAGTAGGTACGCTATACAGGGTGATTGACAACATCACAACTTTGTCCATATATTTTAATGACATTATAGCAGTACTGACAGATCATGGAACAAATGTCCTTTTTACCTCTCGCCTCATATTCTATAAGAGAGGTATTGTAATGGGTCAAAATTTTCGAGTATGAGTTTTTGGTGGATAAGCACGTTTCAGGGTCTCTATAATACGAATTTACTATTTTCACGATGATGTCTGTGTGTGTGTATGTGTGTTTGTATGAATGTATGGACTGACGATTTTTCGTCCACGATAACTGAAAAAGTATCAAACCTTTAATAACCAAATTTCATATTTAAGGTTTTAATAAGGATCTTAACACCGGATAACATTTTGGTAGAAATCTGAAAACCGGAAGTAGTACTTTTTGAAGCTTGATAAACTTTTCCTTTAATATATTGTTACATTATTTATTTATGACAATTTTTGCAATTAAAAATAAAAGAAAATATAATTATCTATGGGTACAGTTAATTATAAATACAATTTGCTGAATCTGGTAGTATTTAACAATAAAATAAAGTACAATTAATATTCTATCTTGTTGTCCATGATATGAAATTTGTTTCTACATAAAATTTGAATGATTATGACAGTGACAGTACAGTTGACATCTTTTGCTTGCATCTTGGTTTACATTATCGTTTACATCTTACATGAACATTAAACTATTAAAATGTAAGTAAAACTATTTATAGATTAGTCTCGATGTTAATAGAATAAGCAGAATTAGGCGAGAGGTCGTGTACTGGCCACAGCAGATTTTTTAAATTCGTAAAGTTAAGAGCAGTTTTCACAAGGAATACCTACTTCCTCAGTACCTGTACCACACTGAATTGAAGATTGCATAATGCCATAATGGATATCTGGTTATGAATGGAGTAAAATTATATTTTATTAATTATCTAAAAACAAGAGCAAGAATAATTATTGAAAATTGTAAAATTGAATATTTAAAATCATAAGTCACGGCTGTTTGAATAAAAAAAATTCATCTTTCTTATCATTGCAATAATTTTTTGGGATGTACATTGCGTTCTAAAGTTTGTTTGCACTTTCAAGCCCGAGTAACAAAACAAAACCGCATAAGATGTTTCCATAGTTTGTTATTAGAAATATTAGAAGACCTTGTGTACAATTTTCATCGATTTCTTTGTTATCACGACATCTATGCCCAATATTTCGCATTTTCAACTGTCATGGACAAAATATTTTCATCCTGTCAAAAGAAATGTTAGAATTCAAAAAGGTAGTGATTGATAGGATTGTGGAAGTGTACAAATTCGCAAAAGGAGAATACGAACTTCTAGGGCCAGATGGCTACAAAATTGCTATTACAGCCCTCTTGGGATTTACCCCCTCGACGTGGGAAACAGATGAAGTGTTTAAGAATCAAAATGGTTTAAGTTTACAGCAACTGAAACACATTGTAGAATTTAAATTGAAATACATTTACGTCGAGCAGTATATTTGCGATATATTTTCCAGTTTTGATCCTGATTGTGAGTGTAATTTACTCCTTTGATTAATTTCTTACTATTATTTTCTTTTAAGTTAAAGGTTATGTATTATTACGGGATGTTCATGAAGCTTGGTTGAAGGCTGAGAGTAAGTTCGCCTGGGGAAAAGTTGAAGAAGCTTTTCGAGTTTTGTCTCATAATGGAATATTAGATTATTCTGATTTTCAAGAAATAATCCATGAACACAGTTCGATTAAATTTTCAAATAAAAACTATTTCAAATAACTAATTATTTGCTAGGTTACTATAAAATGTAAAAAGTATAATGTTGGTACCTACCTGTTACATAAATAAAATTGAAATAAAAGCTTTGATCTTCATGTGTAATGAATAATTGCCATTTAAATTAACAAATGCTTGCACTACTTGCTCTCGTTATGAATTATTAAATATTGTATTCGAATTAATCTGTACGAACTATAAAAATAGATGTATAAATAATATTATTTTGTATATGTATCAAGGATAACTTTCCTTATGCCCTCTTCACACGAGAAAAGTTTTTACTAAAAAAAAAAGTAAAACAAGTAAAAAAAATCTGTTAATACCTGTTGTGACGTATGGTAATAAATGTGTAGTTTTGCGCACCTCCTACTCCAATGGTAAGGGGAATTAAAACCCCGCTCTCTGTAAATCTCTCTTCTTGTTCGTATGTTACTACTTTCTGGTGTGAATAAACTATTTGGTGTGTAAGTCATTAATGTAATATCCTACATAAACCTGGCGACGAGGATTAAAACTAAATATCTAAATTTAAATCTAAATAATATAAAAATAAATAAATTAAAATAAATTCTACAATGTCGGAGACCGTCGTGATAAACTCAGCTGGTCATCTAAGAGAATTCAATCCGGACATTGATAATTGGACGATTTTTCAAGCACGTGTTGAAAATTATTTCACAGCAAATGAAATAACCGATGAAAATAAAAAACGAGCAGTGCTATTAAATATATTAAATGAAGGTGCGTACAAACTAATATATAATTTGTGTTTACCAACGAAACCGGAAGCAGTAACGTACGCAAATCTAATTAAAACCTTAAATGAACATTTTGCGCCACGTAAATCAGTATTCGCGTACAGATATAGTTTTTATCAAGCTATAAAAAATAAATCAGAATCAAGCCACGAGTGGTTAGCAAGAATTCGAAATTTGGCTGCAGACTGCGAATTCGGCGTTGAACTACCGGTCATGCTTCGAGATAAATTCATCACGGGCTTCGAGAAAGGCCACATCTTGGACAGACTGCGGGAAGAAGCCAAGGACACCACCCTGGCGAAAGCAGTGGAGATCGCGGCAGCCAAAGAGTCTACGAGGAGATTCAACTCAGGGTCATCGTCGGGAATAAGCGGAATCAAACAGGAACCCGCCGATTCCGGACTCAACCACATGCGACACAATCGAGGCCGAGCGAACTACCACCGCCCCCCTCAGCCAAGAGGTACAGCGAACTCAACTCCGCAGACTCACAAGTGTGAAGTTTGTGGCAAATCGAATCATGCAAAAGATAAGTGTTTTTTCAAAAATAATTCATGTTTTAAATGTCACCAAAAAGGTCACATAGCTTCAAATTGTAATTTTAAAATTAGTAACGCAACTAAGCATGTTCGCAAAGTGAATTTTCTAGAAGTTGAAGATGATGCAAATTCTATTTATCACATAAATGATAACAATTCCTCAAACTTAGAACCATTAGTAGCTCATGTGGAAATAAATAACATTCCATTACAATTTCAAATTGATTCAGGTGCTCGAATATCTGCCATTTCAGATGAAATGAGAATTCGAATATTTTCTGACTCTAAATTACAAAAAATTTCTAATAAATATTTTTATGCATATAATAATAGTAAAATTGAAGCTATTGGAAAAATTAATGTCACGATTAAATATAATAATGAAGTCAAACAACTAGATTTAACGATTATTAAAAACGGAGGTCCACCGATTTTAGGACGAAATTTTATGTCACTTTTTAACTTAGGAATTGGTGATAAGAATAAACTCAATTATATGAACAATCACAATATTGAAATTAATCATTTATTGAATGAATTTAAGGAACTGTTCAAGCCAGAACTAGGTAAATTTACAAAAGGTGTCATATCCTTAAAATTAAATGACAGTAACATCACACCAAAATTTTTAAGGGCTAGACCATTACCCTTTTTGCTAAAACAAAAAGTTGAAAATGAATTAATTAGATTGCAAGAATTAGAGGTCATAACACCCGTAGATTTCAGCCCATGGGCTACGCCTATCGTGCCTGTTATTAAAAAGGATGGCTCAGTTAGAATTTGTGGCGATTATAAAACCACTGTTAACCCACATATTGAAATCGAACATTATCCTTTGCCCAAAATTAAAGAGTTATTTAACCAGTTACAGGGAGGAGAATGCTTTTCAAAAATCGACCTAGCCCAAGCGTATCAGCAGATCGAACTGGACGAGGCCTCTAGAGAATTGTTGACCATTTCAACCCATAAAGGACTTTTTAAATACAACCGTTTGGCGTATGGTGTGAATACTGCTCCAACAAAATTCCAAAAAATTATCGAGGCCGTGTTGCAAGGAATACCGGGGACAATTTGTTTCTTGGACGACATACTGGTAACTGGTAAAAATAAATTTGATCACTTAAATAATCTTAAATTAGTTTTTCAAAAGTTGTTAAATTGTGGTTTAAAGTTAAATGCTAATAAATGTTCTTTTTTTCAAAAATCAGTAAATTATTTAGGGCACGTAATTGATAAAAATGGAATTCATACTTCTCCTGAAAAAATTAGAGCGATTGAAAATGCTCCAGTGCCGGAAAATATTACTCAATTACAATCATTCTTGGGCTTAATTAACTATTACGGTACATTTGTTAGAAATTTAGCTGATGTTTTAGCACCATTATATAAGTTATTACGAAAGGATAGTGCATGGTATTGGGATAGTGATTGTCAAAATTCTTTTTAGTTAGCGAAACAAAAATTAATATCATCCGAAATTTTGGCTCATTTTGATCCAAAAATTCCCTTAAAACTTACAGTTGATGCTAGTGAAATGGGAATCGGTGCAATTTTAAGTCACATTTATCCATCAAAGTTAGAACGTCCACTGGCATATGCATCCAGAACTTTATTTGATCGAGAACGTAAATTCGCTCAAGTAGAAAAAGAAGGTTTAGCAGTTATTTTTGGGTTATGTAAATTCCACCAGTATTTATATGGAAATACGTTTAAATTAGCTACTGATAATAAGGCACTTCTTTCAATATTTAATCCTAAAAAGGGAATTCCGGAACATTCAGCAAATAGACTAAGACGTTGGGCTATTATATTGTCAAATTATAAGTACGATATTGAATACGTAAAATCCGCAGATAATGCTGCCGATTGCTTGTCACGATTACCAGAACCGTTAAATACCAATTCAGAAACTTGGGAAAATGTAGATATCAATTATTTAAATTTTTTAGAAAATAACGATGTAAACTTAAATTTTCAGTTAATTTTGGAAGAGACAAAAAATGATAGAGTGTTAAGCGAAGTTTTAAATTATGTACAAAACGGTTGGCCACGAAATTTTAAATTGAATGATGAAATTAAACAATTACATAAATATAAAAATGAATTAACTTGTGAAAATGATTGTCTTTTTTGGAATAATCGTATTGTCATTCCCGAAAAATTACGTAAATCGATGCTTTCATCCTTACATTCTTCCCATTTAGGAATTGTCAAAATGAAGGGGTTAGCACGCTCATATTTTTGGTGGCCTAAATTAAATGCTGATATTGAAACATTAACAAAATCTTGTAAAGCTTGTAGTTCAAATTTTTGTACACCACCAAAAGCTACGTTACAACCCTGGAAATGGCCTGATTTACCTTTTGAACGTATTCATATTGACTACATGGAATTAAGAAATAAATATTTTTTAATTATTATGGATGCACACTCAAAATGGGTAGAAGTTTTCGTAACTTCTACAATGACATCAATAATGACAATAGACAAATTGCGGGAAACATTTGCACGTTTCGGATTACCGATCACTTTAGTCTCAGACAACGCACCGCAATTTGAATCCAGTGAATTTAAACAATTTTTGGCTAAAAATAATATAATTCATACAACTAGCCCACCATACCATGCACAATCGAACGGCGCAGCTGAAAATTCAGTAAAAATAGTTAAATCTGCCCTGAAAAAAGCATTATATAACAAAGATAACAATAATTTAAATCTTGCCCTAAATAATTTTCTATTTGACTATCGCAATTCAGTACATAGTACTATCGGGGTCCCTCCGGCACAGTTGGTGTTCGGAAGGAACTTGAGGAACAGATTTTCCTTGGTATTACCAAATAAAAATAAACAAATTGAGAGCAATGTAGAAAAAGCCCAAGCTAGACAGAAACGATACTTTAGAGGTCGACGTAAAGTTCGCTTTGTTGAAGGCGAGGTGGTGTTAGCTAGAGATTATAAAATAGCTTCAAAACCGATTTGGACAAGAGCTAAAATTGTCCAAAAGTTAAGTAACACTGTATACATTGTAAAGGTTCCAGAATCGAACGAAACGTGGAAAAGACACATAAACCAGTTGCGAAAATATTCAATTAGTGATCTGCCACATAATGTTGATTCTGACACCTCACAGAATGCTGAAGAGGCAAATAATGTACCATCAGAAAACAGCTCAACGCAGTTACAAACTGAATCTGTTGTAAATAGTCCTACTAATGTAAATAGACCTAAAAGGAAGGTTAAACCTCCTAACCGTTTAGGATACCATTGTAAATAAAAATAAGTAATATTGTAAATAAATTATTAATTAATAATGTAGATCAAATTGTCATGTAGGAGGGGAGTGTGACGTATGGTAATAAATGTGTAGTTTTGCGCACCTCCTACTCCAATGGTAAGGGGAATTAAAACCCCGCTCTCTGTAAATCTCTCTTCTTGTTCGTATGTTACTACTTTCTGGTGTGAATAAACTATTTGGTGTGTAAGTCATTAATGTAATATCCTACACCTGTCATACGGGAAAACCATGGAAGAAACTACTTACTTCTTTATTAAAGCTGAAAGGCATTGCCAGTATTGTATTCGTATTAATCTGTAAGAACTATAAAAAAGATTGTATAAATAATATTATTTTATCTAGGTGCCTAGGATAACTTTCCTTACATCGTTATAAAAAAATAAGCAAATAAACTTTATAAACATAATTTATTTTAATACAAATCAGCATGTAGTTTTTAATTCAGAAAAACCTTCATCACAATAATAAAGGCTTCTAACATAATTACAAGTATATACCTATCATATTTCACGATTATAAAGAATTTATACATCTTGATAAAATACAAAAAGTAATTACAAACCAAATACAAATTATTCAATTTGTCATAAAATAAATAATACCTACTACAATAATTACAATCAAAATATACTTTCCATTATATGGCGTTAAATTAATAATACTGCCTTTCTAAAACACCAGGGAAAATAAATTTTATACTTATTAGTCTTATTTTTATTGATTTTTTAGATTAAATGACCCAACTCGTTTATCGGTCCAGTTAAATTATCAATAAAATTAATAACATCATCATCACCCGTTACCTATAATTGAAATTATATTATAAGATATAAAATGAACTGAACTTTTAAAAAATTTGCAATATTAAGTGAAATTATTAATATTAATTAATTTTTATGTAGGCCAAACATAAGTAGTCCAGTCAGGAGAGTCAAAAATTTACTGAAACCCAAGACTAATACATAACCAAATGAAATTTGGTATGTGAGTAGTTAAGAACATACAGAAACAAAAAAAAAATTCGCTCCACCTCGGTATGCTCCGCTTCCCACAAAAATTTTCAGTTGAATTTCAAAATTTTCTTGTAACCCATTTTTCTCGAAAACTATCGAAAATTTTGGAAAACAGTTTTGACAGGATGAAAGCTGAGGAAATTTGCTATCAAAATGGTATTTGAAAATTTTTCATAAGTAGCACCGTGTAGGCACCAGCCGTTTAATATTCGAATGACTTGAGAATTTTCTGTATAGTAGGCGCTACATTGCGAATGACGTAATAAATTCGCCGCTACAGAATGAATGTGGTATAACTTCGTTAAAGAACATCATTTTGTAAAGATACAAATTGCATTTTATTCGTCGAGGCTTCCACTTTCAATTGCACTAATAACATTTGAATTTCCGACCCCGTTTATACCGAGAAACTTGCTTTTTAAAGAATTATAACTCAGTATTAAAGAATTCTCAATATTTTCAATATCTATGAATGAAATTGTAAACTCGTAGAGGATTATATTCATCAAATCATCCCCAATCACATGCAACTATTTGGAGGGTTGTGTGTTGTACGTCCGAAAAGAAAACTGGTTTTCGCTACCTTCTTTATTTATAGGTTATGATCTTTTTTTAGGAAAACATCTGTTACATGTACGTAGTAGTACAATTGATGAAACAAATTACAGAATCTTGTTGATTAGGATTTGTACTTAACGATAAGCTCATTAAAAATCAATTTACGGGGCCAAAAAGTGGTCTACTTTCAAAAATGCTCGTGCCCGCGATAAATAAAGAAATCTATGAGATAGCGAAAACCAGTTTTTTTTTCGGACGTACAACACACAACCCTCCAAATAGTTGCATGTGATTGGGGATGATTTGATGAAGATAATCCTCTACGAGTTTACAATTTCATTCATAGATATTGAAAATATTGAGAATTCTTTAATACTGAGTTATGATTCTTTAAAAAGCAAGTTTCTCGGTATAAACGGGGTCGGAAATTCAAATGTTATTAGTGCAATTGAAAGTGAAAGCCTCGACGAATAAAATGCAATTTTTATCTTTACAAAATGATGTTCTTTAACGAAGTTACACCACATTCATTCTGTAGCGGCGAATTTATTACGTCATTCGCAATGTAGCGCCTACTATACAGAAAATTCTCAAGTCATTCGAATATTAAACGGCTGGTGCCTACACGGTGCTACTTATGAAAAATTTTCAAATACCATTTTGATAGCAAATTTCCTCAGCTTTCATCCTGTCAAAACTGTTTTCCAAAATTTTCGATATTTTTCGAGAAAAATGCGTTACAAGAAAATTTTGAGTTTCAACTGAAAATTTTTGTGGGAAGCGGAGCATACCGAGGTGGAGCGAATTTTTTTTTGTTTCTGTATGTTCTTAACTACTCACATGCCAAATTTCATTTGGTTATGTATTAGTCTTCAGTAAAAACCCCTCCTGACTGGACTAAAGCCATAATGAAATATTTTTCAAAACTGATAAAATAGAAACGAATGTAAAAACAAACCTTTAAACTTTTTCAACTTATATTTAAAACAATAATTAATAATTTGAGTTTACGTTTATTTACTAAGGCAAGGAAAACTTGTTTGGGTTACACTTATGAATTATTATACAAAAATAATAAACCTTACTAATATCAAATGGAATTCATAACAATTGACATTTATTCATCGACCACTGGAAACTGGACCAACAAAAAAATCTCGAGTCATTATCTAGAATGATTCTAACTCCTATCCGTCTTCATTGACAAGTTTAGAGAAATAGGAATCCGGGTTAGTGAGGAGTTGTTGCGGATGGTCGAACTCGAGGACTTGTCCGTCGCCCATGACCAGCACGCGGTCGTAGTCCAGGATGGTCTGCACGCGGTGCGCGATGGTGATCACAGTGCTCTTGCAAAACGCTGAGCGAATTGTCTGCTGGATCTGCCGGTCGGTGGTTTTGTCCACGTTGGCTGTTGCTTCGTCGATGCAGAGAATCTAAGAAAATGTTGTGTGTTTTAGTGATGCAGACGAGACGAGAATTTCTCGAATCTCGTTTCGTCTTGTAAAAAAAAAGTTCCAGACGAGATTACAATGTCGACATTTTCGTCTAGATTTTTGAAATTATTTACTTTATTCAACAATTTTTAAATGTTTTTCCACCAATTCGCCTATTTGTTGTCATAGTCAATCTCAACTAAATTGTCAAGTCAACCTGTCAACATAGATCTATTATTTTACTGGCATTGACCATGTAAAATTATTAGATTTTTTATTATTAGGGATGAAAGTGTGATATTTCCTACTTCCTAGGGAGGAAAATTCAATTGGAATTAAAGCGGAAGGAAAAGTACTTCCTCTCTAGGTGGGAAAGGCAGGTACTACTGACCGGTCAGAAATACCTAACTTTCGTCGCTAGTAATAGAGACGAAAGATGGCGTTTTCGGTGGAGGTATTGAAAAAATTGAATTACCTAGGCACTAAAAGTGACATTTCACAGACTGTAAGCTGTCAAAAATAGCACTTTTTGTCAATGGACGAAAATTTTTTTAGTAAAAATGGTCGAGAAATCGGGACGAGATCGAGACGAGATAACAATAATCGAGACGAGAAATAATAGAGACGAGATCAAAATTTTCAAATTCGAGACGAGACGAGAAGTTAAAAATCTCGTCTCGTCTCGGTGCATCATTACATTATTTGAACTACCTACTATAATAAATACAGGACCGGATTTTAGGTTGTGGGGGCAGGGGCATTGAAAAATTCAGAACATTTATCTAGAATAGTCAGGAAAGTATGTTGAACGATGTTCTGAAGATGCTATCGGCTTTCAGAAAAAAAAATCTGCTGTGGCCAGTACACGACCTCCCGCCTAATTCTGCTTATTCTATTAATCTCGAGACTAATTTAATAAATAGTTTTACTTACATTTTAATAGTTTCATGTTCATGTAATATGTAAACCAAGATGCAAGCAAAAGATGTCAACTGTACTGTCACTGTCATAATCATTCAAATTTTATGTAGAAACAAATTTCATATCATGGACAACAAGATATAATATTAATTGTACTTTATTTTATTGCTAAATACTACCAGATTCAGCAAATTGTATTCATAATTAACTGTACCCATAGATAATTATATTTTCTTTTATTTTTAATTGCAAAAATTGTCATAAATAAATAATGTACAAATATATTTAAGGAAAACTTTATCAAGCTTCAAAAAGTACTACTTCCGGTTTGCGAATTTCTACCAAAATGTTATCCGGTGTTAAGATACTTATTAAAACCTTAAATATTATTTGACTGTACATGATTAGTTGATCGGTACCTACCAACCATGCTTCTACTTAACGAAAAGTGTAAAACTATCTCAAACATTCCAACTATAATCCATTAATTCCTGAACTAACCTCCATCATAATTCCTAACCTGCTGTCTTACCTTGGCGTTATGAAGCACAGCTCTCGCAAGACAGATGAGCTGTCGCTGTCCGACGGACAAATTGGAACCTTCGGTGGCGAACGTGGCGTCTAACCCGCCAAGTCGACGTACCGCGGGCGCCATGTCTACTCGTGTCAGCGCGCTCCAGAGCTCTGGATCGCGGAACTCGTCCAGTGGGTCCAGGTTCTCCCGGACAGTGCCGGAGAATAGGAACGGGTCTTGCGGGATTATTGATAATCGAGATCTGAGGATTGTAAAACTTGATATTTTAAGACTAACTAGACGATTATAACGCTAACAAGCACCGTGAAAATACTTAGAAAGAATAACAAATATTTATTTTTACTCTTACTTTCTTACACCACAGTACTTCCCCGGCTATAAGTTTTAATAACATGCTTTCATAAAGGCTTTAATTTTATGGTTCATTCAAAAAAATTTTAATAAATTTTGAAATAACGTAAGCGGTGTCAAAGTGACAACCGTCAATGTCAAAGTGACAGCAGTCATTTAATGACGTTTGAAATTCGAGATTTTAATTCGAAGTTATAGACAAAATACAAGCAATATGTAAATTAAATTAAATAATACTAGCTTAAATATTTACAATATTTTCATCAGAGTACTAATTTTAAAAAAAATTAATTCACAGAGTTGGTACCACTGATTGTATAATAAAATTTCAGTCGAAAATTCGTACGCGTTCTCAAGTTATCACACACCAACCAACTTTTTTTTTAATTATGTTTTTTGGGTTCAGTAGGGTCTAAAACGTAAAGATTCATAAAAATCTCGAACTGTCAAAAATCACGATTACAATTATTAATACTTCTCCTATTATATAGGCCGGGAAAGTAAGAAAAATGAGCTAATTAAGAATTTTCGAAACCTTAATGTACGGAGCCGGTCAGGAAGGTATGGTGCTTTTTAAAAGGCTGTCACACGCACTAGGATGAACCGAATATTTTCGAAAAATTGTATATATCTACTCATTGCTACATGTCATTTTAGAAGAAATGGCGCTTTGGTTTGTAGCAAATCGTGTGTTTGTTCACAACATCTTCATTGAAACGAGTCGTAAGAAGTATGGACAATTTAGCCATCCGTCTACAAGATTGCCTGACAAAAAAGGACGGCATCTCACTGATGTGATTTTTGGCACTTGATTATTTTTTTCTTATGTTTCGTTATGTATTCTCAAATGACAATGTTCCAGTTATGTATAAAAACAATACTTATATCTGAAATTCATTCGAAAATAATTGTAAAAACACTATACCCCCCTGCCGACCCCTATAGATAGGTATAGGTACTGATTGTTTCCACGAATGTAACAAAAAAAGTTAGAACATTTTATTTGACGACATAGTATTTCTCGGCTCTTATAAGTCCTGTGAACTTTTTGTTGTACTCGTAAATAAAAGTACAAACAAAAACGCTCAATCACCCCATTATACTAACAAAATTCTATACCTTAACGAATCTAGAGAGATATGTGAAATGTTAACATTGTCAATAACTATCGTTCCGGAATATATTTCCACCAATCGGAACAAAGACGTCAGTAAAGAACTTTTCCCAGCACCAGTCCTTCCCACTACACCGATCTTTTCTGCAGGTCGAGTTTCGAAAGTCACTCCTTTCAAAGATGGTGGTAGGTGTTCACTGAAAAAAATATCAGAACTAATGCATTTCACAAATAAATATTTCTGCATAAGTACCGGTATTTCATGACAACGTTGTTGAACGCAAGCACTCCTTGAGAGGGCCAGCCGTAAGGCGGATCCACGATTACCAAGTTTCTTTCGGGTTCTACTTCTTCAATGTATTGGTTGACTCTTTCGACCGCGATCATTTCACGTTCGGTTTCAGTGAATGAATTTACTACTCCGCTTAGAAGCGATGTTATGGTCAGAGCGTATGAGATTGCAAGACCCACGAGACCTAAGAGTATATGGCGAAAAAAAATTAAACACTTGAAATTTTGACCATTTTCAAATCGCTATAACTCGACGTATTTTCAATCGATTTCGATGAATTTTCGAGGGAGAACAACTTTGAAGTGTCTACTTTAAAGTCATGCATGCAAACTTAAGCGCAACCCCTTCCGCCCCCTCTAGCAGCCATGTGAAAAAAAAATTATTTAAAAAAATCCAACTTTGACGATGTGTACGGAGTTGAATTTTTTTTTATTTGATCCACTAAAATTTGTTCAATTCCCTGTGCAGGACTCAAAGAACGAAGTTCCTACGATTATTTGGCACAAAGTTATGGGTGTAAGAAGTAAGCAAATCTCACGAGTTTAAAGTTTACAGAGCTATAAGCAGACCTTCAATATCGAGAAAATTTAAAAATGAATTGGATATTTCGTGTAAATAACTCAAATTGCCTAAAAAATACAAATTTTGAAAGACAATTCAACTCATGTGTCATCTGTCAAAAATGGACCAATCAATTTTGAGGATTTATAAATTTTCCACCAATCGAAACGAATTTTTTCGACAATTTATCACTAGTGCTCGCAGCGACATAATTTTTCGACAATTTTCACTAGTGATCCAATCGACAATTTTAAACAATTGAATATATCTTTATTAATCAAAATCCTATTGTTATAACTGTTGTAATGGAAGTGACGCTATTTATAAATCATTTTCATAAAGAAAGAATACATTTTTATTCGGTGAATTGTCCTCCGAATACCATTCGTGTTCCAAGTTATGTAGACAATTTTTGTGGCTGCATCACTCATGATTATTACGCTTAAGAAAATAGCACTCGTGCTACGCACTCGTGCAATTTTTAATCAAGCGTAATAACCATTCGTGATACAGCAACAAAAATTGTCGACATAACTTGGAACACTAGTGGTATTATACAGAGAGTTTTTTTTATAAGTAAACATAGGGCATGTCATTACCATAGTTACAGTTTTACAGAATGACAGCAATGCATTAGAGCGTTTTTTTTATCATTAAACATAGGGATAATAATTAACATACGAAAATAAATATGAAATATAAGTTAAAGAAATGATAAATTATTTATTTATGTTTTCCACACTTAAGAACTAGGGAGATACATTAAACTAATGAGAATTTAAGAACTAGGTAGACACTTAAAAAATAATGTGTACAATGGTGACAGAATGAATGTTGAACAATTAAAAAATCGAATTAGTGCTGCTTCCAAAATATTACTCCCCAGCAAATGCTATAAATTATTTTTATAATCGTTTAGGATATTGTTTAGAAGATAATGATTCCAATTTTGAGCATTTAATTCGTTTAAAAAAATTCTCATTAGCTTAATGTAGGTATCTACCTAGTTCTTAAGTGTAGAAAATATAAATAAATAATTTATCATTTCTTTAATTTATATTTATTTTAGTATGTAATTATCCCTATGTTTACTGATAAAAAAGACGCTCCAATACATTGCTGTCATTCTGTAACACTGTAACTATGGTAATGACCTGCCCTATGTTTACTAATAAAAAAACTCCCGGTATATGAAAATTTAATTCGTGAAAAAAAATAATTTCGTCGAAAAACTTTCGACATGAGTCAAAAAACTACAAAATGCACTTTTTTCAAACGCCCATAACTTTGTCAAATCGTCGTATGAACTTCGTTCTTGGAGTCCTGCACAGGGAATAGATCAAATTTTAGTGTCCTTTTGGTAGATCAAGTCAAAAAAATTCAACATCGTACACATAGTCAAAGTTGGACATTTTTAAATATTTTTTTTCACTTGGGTGCTGGAGGGGGTGGAAGGGGTTGCGCTTAAGTTTGCATGCATGATTTTAAAGTACACGCTTCAAAGTTTTTCGCCCTCAAAGATTCATCGAAATCGATTGAAAATACGCCGAGTTATGGCGGTTTGAAAATGGTCGAAATTTTTACGAATTTCAAGTGTTTCATTTTTTTCGCCAGTTTATAACAACGACATAAAAAAACATTAAATAAATAAATAATCGTTGGTTAGAGTGTAGTCCATACAAACAAATAATATAATACCCATTTCGATAATAGTTTGAAAAAAATACGCCAATAAAAGTGATTTTGCCATGCTAAATTATGAATAAAGATTTTCCTGGATAAAAGTTTTTTCAATTTGGATTACGCCAAACGCAAAATCAATAATATAAAATACACTAAATAAATGTTAACAGTGTTATCCAGTGTGGAAGTGTGCCAACTACAAATTATTTCGCAAAGTAATTTCCAGAGATTTAATTTCTCTAATTTCGTACATTCCGTAGATGTTGTTTAAGATTAGTGCACGAACGGTAAGCACGACAAACAAACCCCTTTTTCTTCGTTATCTGAACGCCCAATCCTAATAACATAAATTCCGGACATTTGGCAAAGTAATAGTCGCCAGTTAAGGATAAAACCGCAGATAAAATGAATATACTGCTTCGCACATCAGCAAATTGTTACTTAATGTGTACTTTTATAAACTTTTTATGCAATACATCTATAAATGTACGTATCAAAGAGCGAATTTGCATTAAAAATATGTTTTGGAGGGGAATGCACAAGCCATACCACAATTCGTTTAACAACACAGAAATTAAATCAGAAAAAAAATTATAAACAAGTTCTTTATATAAATTCCCATAAAAAATATATAAAATAATGTTTAACTGAAATCAGTTGACCGGTTTCATTGGTCGATTTTAAATTGCGTTGAGTGAAATGATAAACTAATACAATTTTAAGTTGGTTTCAAATCACTTAACAAAACATAGTTTGTTGTACTATGCGGTACAGAAGTCAATTTTTAAACTGGAGTTATAGGGTGATTCATCATAACTTGCTTTTTAAAATGCGTGCCATTGAGGATGTAGGGATCGTAGTGGGGAGAGAGTGGTCTCATTCGACAGGTGCCACTTTTAAAGTTTTGTTCCCCACCCGGTCAGTCGCCATCATGCGTTGGAGCACAGAGCAGCGTATGTTTTCAGTTGTACTTTTCCAATGGATGTTCTGTTGACGCTCGCCCGATTTGGCTCCTTGCGATTTTTTATGGGTTTTTTTGAAATCCCGCGTTTACGTCAACCGTCCAAGGACCCTAGAAGACCTGAAGACCAACATCCGGGCGGCAATTGCCAACATATCCGTTGCCATGCTGGAAAGGGTTATGACAAACGCCAGAAATCGGCTTATTCAGTGTATAGACAATGGGAGGCGTCACCTACCTGATATGATTTTGAAAACTGGGTGAAACAAAACTTTAGATATGTATCTACATTATAAAATAAAATAAAAAGTTTCTGATTCATAAAATGGGCATTATTTCGTTTTGAAATAAGTAAGTTACAATGAATCACCTATTTGTAATGTTTTGTCTTTGTATGCGATATATAATCTATACCGGGTATTAATTTAATAAATGCAAGTAGAAATTTTTTTGTAATAAAACCAAATAAGATTTTGCTTATTTTTTGTTGAAAATTACAAACTCTCGTTCCATCGCAAAATGTTGATAGGGCAAAAAAATTTAGCATACTCTCAACGACCAGAACACAATCTTGCAGTTCTTCAGCGACAGATTGACAGACTAGTGTCTAATTTACCTGGATCGACGACATCGTACTGGTGTTTAATAACAGCAATCACTCCAACCCCAGTAACCATGGCGACCCCGATAAACTGCAGTCGTAAGCCGAGCCATTGAGCAGCAGCAAAACTAGCAAATTGCGCTTTTTGATTAGCCTCGACATTGTCTTCGTTATCCCTCTTGAAGCGCTGAGTGGCACGCAGCGCTCGCACGGTGGCTAGACCTACACATAGTACACATGGCAGAACAGCTACATCAAGTAATGCACAAGGTTTGATTTTATTTTGAATGGCTAATGCTGTGTAGTATATTTTCGCAAATTAAACGAACAATAGATTTTCTATCAAAAAGTTAGTCCTACATAAACAGATTTTTTAATATTAAGTAGTAAGTACCTAATACGTACTTAAGTATAATTTTTTTTATTACATATTACTTTAAAACTAAGATAAAAACTTGTACTTAAGACTCTTTTTTATTTACATTTTAAATACTTAAGTATTTCTATAATACTAAAATAATGTAAAAGTACTTTCAAAAGTTTTTTCAAAAGTTTAAGTAATTTTATTGTTCAACTTGCGACCAACGCAACAGAATACGACATTTAAGTAATTTCACCAAAAAAATTTATACTACTTTACTTTACTTTACTGTGAAGCTTTACTTAAAAATGTACTTGGTAACAAGTACTGATCATAGGTAGTACTGGTAGTACTTAAGTATTTTGGTTTCGATACTTACCCAGCTCTGTTCGTAACCTACATTAATTAAAAAATGTGAACGAGATGAAAATATTATAATTTTAAACGGAGATTAAAAACCACAAATCCAAACGAACAATAGACTTATCGGTGAAATATTTATGCAATTTTTAATTGAATTCATTTTCGCAACAAAAAAAACACAAAAATACAGTTTTTATTCAACGATTCACCAATAGTAAAAGCGGACTTTAAATTCTCACTTTATTTCAACATAAAAAATTATTTTAAAGTGAAACAGATAAACATTGTCTATTGTTTATTAACATTGGTTAAAGTCTTTATTTTAACTAAGATTTAAAAAATGCAACTATCTATTAGAAATTTCACAATAATCAATGAAGCTGTCTCCGAGACACCATAGTTCGTCACCATTTTGTTTCAAGATGGTAGAGTTTAAGGTTAAACATATTATAAATTATTTGAATCTAAACAAGGGCATAACAAATTTCTTGAGAACAGTGAAATATAATTTTTCAAAATTTAAATTGTTTAAATCTTGGGACTTGCATAATTCTTGAGAAAAATTAATTCATTACTTCTCAGTAATTGGGTAAAGTGTAATTATATTTTGCCGCGCAAAATAAATGTTGTAAAGGAAACTTACCTTGCAGCGTCTCATTAAAGTGGCTATAGACTGGCGACAACGTAACACTCGACAAGCGCTTTAGTTCTCTCGACGTCAATCTATAATGATATTGTAGCCAGTGATAGATCGGCACTAAGGGCGCTAGCACCAGGCAAAGCCATGGCAAACCATATATTGTTATTAGAACGGCGCCTGCATACAAACAACACAGTTTATTGTTAACATACTGTCGTCCAATGCACCCGATTGTTACATTGTGTAATTGTTTACTGATTGTGTGGTGTATATGCAATTAAACTTGCTTGGATTACACTAACAAATAAATAATTACAAGTCGAAATATTTAATTCAATACTTGGGTATTGTTACCGATAATTGCATGAAACAACAAAATACGTGATACACGTTAATTTAAAAGCCCTTGTGACATCACAGATTCTCAAACATCTCCATGACTATGCCAAAAATCTGTTATAAATAATGTACATTAAGGAGGTTGGTGACCATAATTAAAATTATGATGAGAGGCTGAAATTTATATAGTGCTTTTATTGCAGTATTGATATTCTAAAAAAAATTATTTTATCTACGACTACTATGAATAGTTTATATTTATGCTTTCAATTGTCAGCGTAAAGTTGATTGTTACTAAGGACCAAGCAAAAAAAACATTTTATTGAGCGTCTCCTATGACAACGCGCAATAAAGTACTTTTTGATTACATAAAATAAAAGAAAATGACAGAATCAAACAAATGTTTTTATTTATTTATTTCGCTATTATTGGTATCATCATGGTTACGAATAAAACATAAATTTATTGAACACAGATTGAACTAACTGAATACCTACTATTATTATTATAACAAATAATTTTAGTCGTAGATAAAATTATGTGTGTATTACGAGCGTAAAGTGTCTTTGTTCCTCTTGCACTATTACAGCTCTCGCCTTCGGCTCGCGCTGCAATTACCGTGCGCGAGTAACAAAGAGTCACTTTACGCTCTTAATACACAAATAACTATAATTTTCGTCTGTCCGATTTTTGAGTAATTGAGTGTTGAAATTACGCTCGTTTTACATGAACTATATTATAAAATGATGAAAAAAAATTCATGGAACTTGTATTAATATTTCCTATGAAACTTTAAAATTAAGTTCATGAAGAATTTGTGCACTTTTTCTAAAACATTTTCAAGTTATTTAAAAAAATGTAAGCAATCCAGGCATTTTTTGATTAGTGAATTAGTAATTATTGATATGCATTATTGATATGCATGCGTCACCAACCTCCCTAACAGTGAGAGCTAAAGTAAATATAAATCTTAATTTTAATAATTCAGAATGAGTATGCTAACCACAACACTGCATTAAGTTATGAAAAATATAAAAAGCATGTTGCTAGCTGTTGATGACGCACTTTATATAGTATTTAAAGAAAGAAAAATGAATGTAAAATAATATTAAGAATACAGCCGAACTGTATAGTATGAAATAATTAAATAAATAAATAAAATAGGTACTCACCAATTGTTCCAAAAATTTGCGCGAACAAAATATTCATAATAAACGGCAAGGTATCATCAATTGTATAAGTATCAGACGAAAACCTATTCAAAATTCTTCCCAAAGGAGAAATATCAAAAAATGTTACTTTCGCCTGAAATAAAATACAAACAATTACCAAAAAATTATGTATCACAAAATCCAGTACAATTACTTTTATAATACTTTTCAACAAAGTTTTGTGAATAGTCGTGGCAGCCGCAATGCCTCCATACGCAAACAAAAACGCCCTGAACAGCGTAAATATCGTATTCGAGCCCACAAATATTCCATAAATCGTCATATAATACATCAAGTTATCATCAGTAGTGTTTGGCAGCCACAGCACATACGGCGTCGAGGAAACATTATGCATGGTAGAGTTCGTAGCGTTGTCTTTCGCATGCGAGACCCAGTAGGACAGCCACCAATCAGTGAGGTTCCTCGAGGCTTGCATCAGGAACATCGCCAGCAAGATAGACACGCTGAGCATGTGGCCCACGGCTCTCCAGTAGGTGCAGTACACGTCCATCTCTACGCTGCCTGTTTCACGGGACTCCTCGTTTAGGATGCTGTTCGTGTCTGGCTCTTTCTTCGAGGATTTCACACTTGACGGGTTCGTGGATGCTCGGCTGTCGAGCGATAGGTTGTAGTCGATGCCGGATAGCTCCAGGCAGTCTTCCTCGAAGTCTTGGAGGACGTCGCTTGGTTTACCTGGTGTCAGTATTCTTATAATACTACGTAGCGTCCATTCGTGAATTAAATTGAAAATACGATGCCCGATGCGAAAATATAATAATAGAGAATTTGGTAAATTGGAATTAAGTTCCAATTTATGTTTTTAAAAATATTATATTGAGTTAGTACTTTATTCAATGTATACTTTAGTAAAAAATTATTAAAAACAAAAAATTGATGAATTATAAAATGTTAATTTTAGTTGTCTCTGTAGATTATATTAAATGAAACACAGATTTAACTAATTGTCTTCAGTCTCAGACAGCAAAAATATAAACGACGTTGAGTGCAGTAAATTAAATTCTAAAACATTTATTTAACATTGAGCAAGAGTTGCGTTCAACTGCAATAATCAAGTCTCAGTTGCGCTGGAAAATTGCAGGAAACATCTTTTTCATTTTACACTGAGCAACATCAGCAACATGCAATTGCTTAATTAATATATGAATTTGTCAACAAATTTGCCAATATTTTGTCCTTAGATTATGCCAACTTAACCTCTTGGATTTGTTGGTATTGCTGTTCTGATATAAAAGTTTATTAGATAAGTATTTATTTTTATTTTGATGGTAACCAATCTATAGGATTAACTCCCAATTACAGAATGGTAGATGCTATTTTAGTGGAATCCAACCACTCGGACCCAGTGGTATTATTGTGCTGGGAATCGAACTAGGGACCGCTAGCATGTTAGGCGGTCCCTCTACCGCCTAGCTAACCACTGGTATCTATGTATCTTAGTACCTATGTAGTTATTTACAATTTACTTAATTTTTCAAAAATATGGATAGAATCGCATTATATCCACTAACGCACTTACTTTCAACTATATAAATAAATCTTTTAAAAAAATTGAAAAGTTTATTAAACCACAGAAAAAAACAACAATTTTCATAAAAATTCGTTCGTCTCCGGTTATGGGTTTGCCAATTTTTGTTATCGGTTCGGTTTGGTTCTCGGTTCACCAAAATAGCTACGATGTTGTCCAAAAAATATAATACATGTGTGCGTTAGGTATTTGTACAACGCTCGGTTTTATTAAAGCACTCCGTTTCGCGTCGTACTTTGCAAATAAAATTAACTCTACCGCACTTAAAATAACTATTATATTGAATTGACTTAAACAAAAAATACTTGTAGTGTGATAGATAGACATATTAATCTTCAAATCCACCTCAGAAGTAGTATGGTTTAATAATGAGGCTAACTTATAATATAGTAAACTATACCGTCACAGTTAAATAGTATATATCAAACGCATTTATATAAACAATTTTAAAATGACTTACCCTGCTGTATAACTCTCCCATCCTCCACAACGATCACCCAATCAGCATTAACCAAAAACTGCGTATGATGCGTACACACAATCCTAGTCTTCCCCGCTAGTATCCCCATCACACAGTGTTCATACAGATGCCTAGCCACGTTGCTATCCACGGCGGACATGACGTCATCGAGGAGGTAGAGCGGCTTGTCCTGGTACACGGCCCTGGCTAGAGCCACCCGGGCACGCTGTCCACCAGACAACGTGCTGCCGCCGTCCCCCACGCCTGTCAAGTCCTCGTTGGGTAGGTCGAGGATGTCGTCCAAGCAACAGGAGGATAGCACCTTGCGGTACTTGTCGTCCGAGTAGGGCTTGCCGAAGAGGATGTTGTCGCGGATTGTGCCGCGTTGGAGCCAGGGTTGTTGGCTTACGAAACCGAAGCCTGAGTCCAAATTAAATAATGATGTAGGTACCCATACCCATACAACACATCAATCGTATTAACGTCTGTAAGACGTATTTCAAGCTACTGATGTTTCCCGGAGAAAATCGGGTATTCCATTTTGGAAATTTCCGGGAATAGTTAGGGAAATTCCCGGGAATAAGAAGGAAAATTCTCGATAGCGATAATAAACGGAGAAATTTAACGCAGGCGCAGCATTACCGACATGCTCCAACCTGTCCAGACTTATTTCTTGGAACATTTAGCAAAGTTTCATTATTTAAATTTGGTTTTGATGTGCCTTTGATTTTTATGAGGAAATTTATTGTAATTTTTTCCACAGGAATTTCCCGGAAAATTTCCCCAGAAATTCCTCAGAAAATTTCCCAAAAAAACTTCCCGGGAAATATTCTGGGAAATTTTCCAAAATATTCGTTAGCGGTAATTTACGCATCACTCTATGAACAACATCAGGCGCACAGCCCAAAAGGTAAAAAAATAATTGATTTTGAAAAATAAAAAAACATCAATGACAACTAAAAAAAAAATCTGATGTGGCCAGCACAAGACCTCCATATTCAAGATACCCTACTCTTTTAATTGCAGTTCAATAATAATATTACTTAAATATATTTAAAAAAGTGTAGATGAATCTCTTCGTACAAGTTGGAAAAAATTTATGTTCCGTTTTCCCCTTTCTCCAACTTTAAAGGCCGATATCTCAAAAACTAAGCGAGAAATCAAACTCTAGTCTGCAGCATTGTATTTCTAACACTTGAATTAACCTATAACCAAATTTTAAGAATTTTGACCACCCAAAAACCAACCACCCTCGATTTCTCAAAAATGGTTCAATATATCGACTTAATTTATTCACCAATTCCTCGCGCCGAATTACATAATTATGTGTACCAATTTTCAGCTCAAAATTCCGACGTGTACAAGATTTATCACGGTTTCTCCATTTTCGAAGATTTCTTAAGGGGTATTACCCCTTACGATTTTTTCTAAAATCTACAATGTTGGATAAATCTTGTAAAAACATTAAATTAAAAACTATTTACATTACAGTTGTCAACAAAAAAAGTGCCAGGCGTGGATAAAAGAGGAAGTAATGGCCGGAAAAATTTTAACTCAAGTCTTCATGTCTGAAAAATCTAATCTCCAATTTTAACGCATTTGACCTTGAATTTTTTTTAAATACTCGGCCCCCCCAACCACAAATTCTGGCTTCGCGCCTGAACAACATTGAAATAAAATAATTTTGAGGATACGAGTATTAAATTATAATAATTCAAACTGTGTGGTGGAAACAAATATGAGTACTATAAAAATACCAAAAGTCAAAATATGAAAATGAAACGCACTTACCTAGCTCCAAATCAGAAACAGCAATACTTCCATTTCGTTTACAAATCTCCGCCATGATTCCCGCCAAGAGTGACGACTTGCCACTTCCGACTTGTCCAACAATGCCGATAAATTGTCCCTGCAAATGCAAACCCTCAAAACAAGTCCCCACGTCTTCCTCTTAATGCTCACCCTTTTCACGTTCAAATTAATACCAGACAGATAAAACTCGCGCACTTCGGTGTTATTATCAGCGGCTATATTTCTCTCCGATTCAGCGGCAGTGTCTCCAGGAGCTACGGTGTTCTTTCTCTTGCCCTTATCGGAGGCTGGGGCCTTCCTAGCGCTCTGCTCACTCGATTTCGTGGGGCCCCAGCTAAATTCGCCGTTGCTTATCATGATGTGGCTTGATGGTGTCTCGTCGATTAGTGTATTGTCGTAGAATGAGTCCAAATCTAAATCGGGTAGCTGAAAGGAACGCGGCATTGTTTACAGAAGTTTGCGGAATTAGCAAGAAATTTGGTTCTTAATACAGTAGGTACTTTACGATATACAATCTATAATTTGTATGTAATAATAATAAATTTCCTTATATTATATTCTATTTTTAAGAGATATTTATTATTTTATATATTAAGATGTTCGTCTACCCCAAAATTTTACAGCGTTACAGAGGTGTACGCCTCCCACATTTACTTGAGTTATAATTCAAATATATGATGCTTTTATATATAAATGTATTAAAAAAGGATGTCTTAATACCTCTAGTTTTTACCTCTCGCCTAGAGAGGTATAGGGATCGTGAAAAAATTCGATGTCGAGATTTTTGTCAATTAGCACGTTTTAGCACCTTTAGAACCTATTTTGACTATTTTCACGATGATGTCTGTGTGTGTGTGTGTGTGTGTGTGTGTGTGTGTGTGTGTGTGTGTGTGTGTGTGTGTGTGTGTGTGTGTGTGTGTGTGTGTGTGTGTGTGTGTGTGTGTGTGTGTGTGTGTGTGTGTGTGTGTGTGTGTGTGTGTGTGTGTGTGTGTATGAAAGTCTGTATGTACGCCTACTATAGCCTTTCGTCCCGGTTCATTATCTCAAATTCTACTGAACATAAAATTCTAATATTTTGCATTATACAATTATATATGTTAATGAAGAGCTGAAAAGATTTTGGTAAAAATCCACCAACCGGAAATGGTACTTTTCTTGTAGCACTATAACATTTTTTGCAAAAATTGTATAAAATAATGCGATTGTTACAATTTGATATACCACACATGAAAGAAGAAATTACATTGTACAATATTTAATCTAATTTGTTTCTATATCTTTAACCAATAAAGAAATATATATTTTTTAAATATATAATTTTACCTACCACGATTTGTGAATCCCGAAATAGAAATAAAATTTAAAACAAAAATTAAATTGTCAATGTGACAGATAAACAGATGTCTGTGGCAAGGAGGTTTCTCTGTGGTGTAGGGCATGTGTAGAGTGTGGTGTAGAATTTTGAAATGTAGGATATAGTATAGATATTAATTGGACATAGTATAGTATTATGTAAATATGGTATTTATAAAATAAAATAATATATTAAACTAAGAGCTGATTAGATTTGTGAAATATATAATTTATTACCTAATTAAAGCTTAATATTTCATTTGGTTAAATACGAGGTTAAATAATAATACTTCAATGTCAAGGCGAGAGGTATTGTAACGGCCACGTCAGATTTTTTATTTTTTGTCTTTGGCCAAGGAATTTGAAGTAAAAAATATTTAAAAATGGCGTTTTTTGTCATTATTTGATACAATTTGATATGATTTTTTTTCGGTCATTATAAATGGAAAGAAAAATTTTAAAAGCAAGAAGCCTGCAGCCAACCTTCCTTTTTCGAATAATTTTTGTTTTACTTAATTTCTTTCAAAAATACAGAAGTTATTATGGGAATACTGAGCCATGTTTACAGTATTTTTCAACTTCAAAATGACATTGCATAGCTAGGATGCGGCAAAGTGCGAGTTTCGGGGTGGTTTCGGGCAGCCGTACTAGTGAGGAAGAGAGTGAAATAGAAAAAAAAGTAATATCGAGAATATTTTAGGAATTCGCAAAAAAGGTAGACGAACCCCTTAACTTGTTTGAAGAATTAGGTATGTACACTTTATTTTGAATCTGATAATATAAACTGTATTTTTTCGCATTTCGTATAGTAATGGACTATAATAATTATACTATCTACAAAATCATCTAGTAAACTAGTATTTTACAGCATAGTAAGTAACCATTATAGTATAGCTACTAATTTTTTTTATTCAAGTTGAATATTTGATCTATGAAAATAGAAGGAAAATTGGCAATGAAAATGTATTGCCATTTTTTTGTTCATGTGTAAAACATGGTTTTACTTCACTCGTATTGTTTTAAGAACTCGCTATGCGTATTACTCAAATATGTTATGCAATATAGTATACAAATATACTATTATGTACCATTTAGAGATTCGTAATATTAGACAAAGATATAAATTATTTTCATGACTTATGTAGGTACAATTCAATAGAGAAGTTTAAAAATACATCTCTCATGTAGTGTACGATGAGAATTTTCAGACCGCGTTTTAACGTATAATCCTAGTTGCACATGCATTAGGTACCAAATAAAAGTAGAAACAAATTCATAAAGTAATTTATATAATTAAATATATTTTACGTCACTCGGGGGAGGAAAACAGTGTTTTCTCCCGCTTGCAAGAAAGGTGATTTCGAGGCCCTCGTGACGTAAAATATTGTGTGTCCCACGGGAGGGAAGGCTATTCCTCCCTTGGGCGAAGCCGGTGCCCTCGCTCGGGCCGCCGCTTGGCCCGCGGGAGTAATAGCAATTACTCCCTTGGGCGAAGCCGGCGCCCTCGCTCGGATTCGCCTGCGGCTCGCCTTCGGCTCGGGTCGCCGCTTCGCCCGCGGGAGTAATAGCTATTACACCCTTGAGCGAAGCCGGCGCCCTCGCTCGGACCGCCGCTTCGCCCGCGGGAGTAATAGCACGCTTCCCTCCCTAGGTGCACAAAATACTATTACAATGTTGTAAATTATTTCTGCTTTGGTAAAATCCGACTTTTTATTAAAACCATGTACTTCTAAATTAATAAATATGGTAAAAGTTTTTTGGTTGTATTTGTTAAAATAGTTCGTGTTATCGATTGGTATGCTCGTAGGTAGGTACACTTAAATTGCATCTGTGACATCATTGTATTAAAATATTAAATGAGAATAGTAAAATTGTCCATAATTTGAGATAAGTTTTGATTCTTTCTGTAACATTCACCATATTTGCACAAATACTTTCAAACTTCCGCTACAAAGTGATATAATTTTATTACTGATAGTAGTGTGAACTGAAGCGATTTTATATTCTAATTCCAAGCAATCGAAAACACATCTCACAGAATCTAAACTGACAATTGCTCTCTAGTGCCCTCAAGTAGTCGCAACCAATACAAACCATACAAACTTACATCAAGCAACCTCTGCACCCGCTTGATGGACACCCAGGCCTCGGTGACCCCATTCAGCACCCAAGGGAAGGCGTTCAGGGGCCCGATGAGCATGTTGAGCAGCGCCATGCTGGTGAACACCGTCGCCGCGGTCAACTTGTTGCCCATCAACACGTACGTCCCGAACGTCAGGATGGAAATCAGGACTGGCGTTGTCGCCCAGAAATACACGCACAGTGCGTCGAGGTACTTGCGACCCCGAAGGTAGCGGAGTTCGCCTACTCTGTGCTCTGAGAAAACAATCAAGATAGATTCAGAATGATTCAATTGTAAGTATAAGTACTAAATAACCCAACCAACAAAATACCACTTTCAATTATAAAGTGTGAACGTTGAGTGCTAAATTAGTCACTTATACTTATAATTGGGTAGGTCTGAATCTAGCTTAATTGTTAAAGAATGTTCCAATCCAAATTATATCCACCACATATCGTACGTTATAACGGGCAGGACTTATCAATTTTTGTTTAACGGCAGTAGCAGAACAATTGATATAATATTAAATATATTTTCTTACATATTATTGTTTTCTTTTAGATTAACAAAAGTTCGTTAAACAGCGTGATTCATCATAACTTGCTTTTTTTAAATGCGTGCCATTCAGGCTGTAGGGATCGTAGTGGGGGAGAGAGTGATCATGCGTTGGAGCACGGAGCAGCATCGATGGCTGCTTTGAGGGAACACTTTCCGAGGCGCCTCATCTCAATAAGAGGCGATTTGGAGTGGCCAGCCCGCTCGTACGATTTGGCTCCTTGTGATTTTTTTGTGTTTTTTGAAATCCCGCGTTTACGTTAACCGTCCAAGGACCCTAGAAAACCTGAAGGACAACATCCGGGCCGCAATTGCCAACATACCCGCTGCCATGCTGGAAAGGGTTATGACAAACGCCAGAAATCGGTTTATTGAGTGTATAGACAATGGGGGACGTTACCTGTCTGATATAATTTTGAAAACTAGGTGAAAGAAAACTTTAGATATGTACCTACATTATAAAATAAAAAGTTTCTGATTCATAAAATGGGCATTATTGCGTTTTGAAATAAGTAAGTTACGATGAATCAGCCTGTATATTCCATTTATTGTTTACTGCTGACAACTTGTCAATTTTTCTCGTTTTGTTATATTTTATTAATCTATAATTATTAATCAATCGAAAGAGGAGACTTTGGTCTTTTTAAAACTCAAAGAATTATTGATTTTGAGTCAAATGCAACCGAGTTATCTCGGTTCGAAAATTTAACATTTTTCGTCAAAAATCGAGTTTTAGGGGAAAGTTTTTCTTCGAGTGTAGTTATAAACGGCAACGAAATTTTATATAAATGCCAATAAGAGTTCCTGAAGAAGTACTAATAAGTAGCAAATCTACAATTAGTGCTTTTACTGCGAACCACTAAATTTAAGAAAGACACAAAATAGTCTGAATTACAGTGCAATAAATTAACTGAAGTTCATTACATAAACATTGTCCATGATCCGTTTGATTACAACTGTAAACGGTTTACGAGTTTCAAGCGACAAACATCAGAAATAGAAACCTACTTGTAATAATCCTAATGAAATGGCTTTCCCAAACGTGGAGTTTTATCGTTCTTATGCCTCTCAACGTTTCAGTCATCATTTTCACCCTCTCGTCCTTCTTTTCCATCATTTTCGTGCTGAGCTCGCCGATTTTCCCGGCGATAAATTTATTTATTGGGATCAGTAAAATTGTGAAAGCCATGCCCGCCAAAAACGCCAGGCCTACTTGAGTGTACAGCAAGTACAGCGTTATCACCAGCTGGATGCAAAATTAAATTTGAATGAGAATAATATCATTAAATTATTATATCCTATTCTAGATAACTACGTCAATCAAAAATGAAAACATCCAGAACTATGAATGTTATGATATTTTTCATTTAAAAAAATTATTTCTTTATCAGTACTGAAATTTAAAGTTTCCCTCAAAAAATTTAAGCCAATCAGAAGTCTGACATTTCTGAATGTCGTCCAATCAACGTAGAATTACACGATAATTTTGCACTAGTACAAATTATCGATAATTTGCACTAGTGCAAAATTATCGTATTTGGATACGGCGTGGCAATGTGATTCTAACTTGCTGTCAAAGGATTTTTTTAAATTTTGCTTTATTTTTCATGAGAGAAACAGCGTTTGGCTAAATTTTAATCGGGAAATACTCCTTCGAATATCCCTCGTGCATGTAATTGTTGATAATTTTCGACAATTTGACATGCACTTGTGATATTATGATTATTTTGACGTTAGTGAAATAATCATGTAAATACAGGCTGCGTCAGACCACACAATTACCCCCCGAATATCTCGCGAAAAACAAAACGGATTGAGAAATCAAAAAGTACGTCCAAAATATTTTTGACAGTTCTATCAAATGGCACCAAATGAAAGTTCCCCCACTTGCCTCCTGGGGAGGAGGAGGGAGTCACTTCGTTATCTTAAATGAAAAAAAAATTGTTATGAATTGTTGTCAATTTTCGTGAACCGAAATTTTTTATAAGTATATAAGCTAGATTCATAGGCGGCTGCGCTTCGTCTATGAAACTCTAGCCGCGGCAGCAAATCTAATACGGCATAATAAAAGGGAAAACAAAATTTTAAAAACTATTTTCCTGGTTTATCCAGTAAATTGGATAAGATACGTATCGCTGGCCAAACTAAAGGTATTGAAAAAAAGCTCATTTGAATTTTTTTTCAAACTTTTATATTTAAATAAAACAATATTCTTCTCCTTAATTTACCTGGAAAGGAATGCTCCATAGAGCATGAAAACTCGGGCAAGAATTAACAATTCTATCTGCATCCGTAGACATAAAATTAACAATTTCCCCCACGTTGAAGGCAGAATTCAATACAGTGCCGCCAACTGTGAGCGTCTTCCTGTAAATAGCCGTCACTAACGACGATCGAATCTTCAAACCAACCACAGACATCAAAAAGTTGAAGTGAGCGTTGCAAAGTGCACCTAAAATATAAGTTTTGTTCTTTATCGTTTATCTTAATGTGAAACATTAATTATGTTACATATACGTGAAAGAAACAAAGGAAAATGATATAAATTTAGGTTATAATACTTACGGTAGGTATTATTTTCTAAAGATAAGTATTGCAGAATTCATAATAGTGTTTAAATTAAATCTGCACTCATATTTAACTAGACAGTGTAGATAAAAGAATTTTAAACCTTTTTGTGAATAAAATGTTACATGAATTTATCTTTTATAATTACTGAATACAGAATAAATTTTTGTTCTTATAATTTAAACCACTGAAATATACCAGGCGTCCCAAAAATCTGGCTCACCCCCAAAAAGTAATTTATTTTTAAAGCAATTATAGTCCAGTAACCTTGTCATGGTTATAATGGGCCTAAGTTGCATCAAGTGGTGGTAGTAGGTTTCTATTTTTTTTCTTGTATGGGATGTGACTGAGATGCAAAATCCAAGTTTTCGACCTCTGCAACCCTCCGGAACACTTTTGAATATCTCAAAAACTGCTAAATTTTTGCACTTTTTTCGGATTCTTACCATTTTGACTATGAAGGAGCACGATTTCGACAAAAACCATTCTATACATTTTTAAACTAGATTAAATTTTACTATATTCTGTCGCGGAAGAACTTTAAATTTCAGCTCAAGGAAGACCATTGAAAATTTTTGTAGAAGAGAAACGGTTGGTGTTTTAAATCTGTATATTTTGCCAAACTTTGAAAAGCTGTATCTCGGAAACTATTAGGGCTACCGAGCCCATTTTTTAGATTGTAGACAATTTAATCTAGTTTAAAAATGTATAGAATGGTTTTTGTCGAAATCGTGCTCCTTCATAGTCAAAATGGTAAGAATCCGAAAAAAGTGCAAAAATTTAGCAGTTTTTGAGATATTCAAAAGTGTTCCGGAGGGTTGCCGAGGTCGAAAACTTGGATTTTGCATCTCAGTCACATCCTATACAAGAAAAAAAGTAGAAACCTACTACCACCACTTGATGCAACTTACGATGTACTAGGTTACTGGACTATTACATTCATTTCATATATTTAGAAAGTACATCAAAAAATAAACTGGCAATGTTCTGTTGATGAAAAAGATGTAGGTATTTAATTTATAAATTTGATACCTACTTCAGCTAGGGAGTAGGTTAATGTTTTAGGTATATCAAAAGGACTAATTTTCTAATTTCCACATTTTTTGAGAATGAAAAAAATTAACATCTTTAAAAAAATAGCATACAGATAAAAAAATAACTCTACTTTCATCCCTGATTTCAGGCTTTAACTATTTTTTAAAAATGTGAAGTTTTTAATTTTTGTTGGTTACATGAAGTAATAAATTAAATAAATTTTAAAATCATATTGAAGTCTACGTACACTTCAAATAATGAATGAAAAGGTAAGAAGTATAAAAAATTACGTAAATATAATGATATATACCTATGAAAGAAGTTACACATAATCCTGCAGCATAAGTATACCCCATTCCAATATCTTCACTTTGGTCCTCTATAAAACTGACTAATTTATTTAATAACAATGGTCCCGCAAAACCAGCGCAGTCAGATATAAATTTTAATATACCAATCGAATAAAACTGCACCCAGAAACATGAATGCAACGCTTTCAACAGCGACACATTATTTGGTTTCACATTACTAAAAGATATTTCTGGCGAACTTTCAACAGATTGATATAATCGAGAAGTTGATGCTACAAGAAAACAAATATGATAGATATTTTGCACAAACATTGTATGCCAGTAAGTATGCAGAAATAGAGTAATAATGTAATATTTTTTTAATTTATTAAAAAAAGAAATACACGAGTTTCTCATTGGTTAATATACACGGTGGTTTTGAAGTTAATGTCATAAATTTAAAGCTAAGTAGTATGGCATGTGTAGTTTACGAAACAGAAATAAATTTTTTAAATTCGAAAAATTAATGGCACTTGTATCAAGATGACTTGCATCTGCTAGGCTCTGGATTTTTGTTCTTACGTTATTACCTCTCGCCTCATATTCTATAAGAGAGGTATTGTAATGGGTCAAAATTTTCGAGTATGAGTTTTTGGTAGATAAGCATGTTTCAGGGTCTCTAGAATACGAATTTAATATTTTCAAGATGATGTCTGTGTGTGTGTGTGTATGTATGGACGTATGGACGTATGTATTATGTGACGATTTTTCGTCCACGATATCTTAAAAAGTATCAAACCTTTAATAACCAAATTTCATATTTAAGGTTTTAATAAGGATCTTAACACTGGATAAGAATTTGGTAGAAATTCGTAAACCGGAAGTAGTACTTTTTGAAGTTTGAAAAAGATTTTCTTAAATATATTGGTACATTATATATTTATGACAATTTTTGAAATTAAAAATAAAAGAAATTGAAATTATCTATGTGTACAGTTAATTATAAATACAAATTGCTGAATCTGGAAGAATTTAAAATAAAATAAAGTACAATTAATATTCTATTTTTTTGAAATTCCAGTATCTTGTTGACCATGATATGAAATTTGTTTCTACATAAAATTTGAATTATTATGACAGTGACAGTACAGTTGACATCTTTTGCTTGCATTTTGGTTTACATCTTACATGAACATGAAACTATTAAAATGTAAGTAAAACTATTTATTAGATTAGTCTCGCTCGAGATTAGTAGAATAAGCAGAATTAGGCGAGAGGTCGTGTGCTGGTCACAGCAGATTTTTTTTAGTTCAGAGGTCATCTGCATCCGTACCCCTTTAGGCTAGACGTTCCTATGATTTTTGGGCGTCTGCAGACAGTTCTTCGTTGGCCGGGGTAGAGATAAGACCCAAAATGTAGCCGAGCTACGCCAATTACGCTTTTGAGCGTAATTTTAAGCATATTTTAGTATAAATTCGTATTTATAAGTTTAGTTGAAACGATAAGTCATTAGTTGTAAATTTTATTCGTGTCTATTCGCTAGGAGTTTTTGTGTTTTATTAAAGTCAAAGATATTTAAGGTAGAAAATCCGTCGGTCATAAGCGTGCGTGATTTCGGTGTGAGGTGAGGCCGAAGCAGTCAAATAATCAGAAATAAATCATTAAAAATCGCAGATTTGGATGTAAATTACAAATCATAGGTATCCAATTAAATAAAAAATATAATTGAAATTTAAGTTTACACTGAAATGCAGTAGTAGTACGTCAAAAACATAATTTTTCTTGAGACTGGAACTTTTTGCATGCGATTTCTCAACCATTATTGCGGTGACTCATATTTTTTATTTTTCTAATAAATACCTCAAATATCAAAGAATAACATATTCGTTTTCCAAATATGTGTTGGATTGTTATGATATAAAATTTTCTAATCGTTTAGTAAATCTACTGGTAACCTCCATATATGCAATGTATTTTAGCGCGTTTTTGTGTCAACTTTAAATTCAATTATCTTCGTTATTTCAACGGTTACCTATAAATTTTAATTTTTATTCAAATTCTACGACTTGTAATGAATGCTGTATATTAATTTAAGTCATATTTTGGGTTGTCACTACCCATGGATTTACTACCTTAAAAAGTGAGTGTTTAAAGTATCATGACGCAACGCTCCCAAAACATCCCTTCCTAATTCAGCCACATACTACCACTACCCCTATTTTACCTGCTATATTGCTACACAGTTTACATGCAGCATTTTTTGTAGTATACTGCACTTAAATTACATAATACAGGAGTAAAATAAACAAACAAAATTTAATTATTTTTAATGAAACAATAATTACTCCATCCAGTGACAGTATCAACGAAAACAAAGCAATTAATTTTGCGATTTAAAAATAAAATTCTTTCTGTTTCGTAATCTACACATGTCATACTACATTATATTATTCTTCCATGTCCATATACTAACTGATATTATTTTTATTTACCAGTTTGTTGTAGTTTCCTTGCTTTGTCTATATTTCCCGTCAGTGCTTTATCTAATTTTAAACTAACCGTTCCACAAGATAAATTAACAGGAAGATCATATAAATCATCTGGGTGGTTTAATCTTTTTTCAGCGCCTTTTCTTATTAAGGGATTAACCCAATAAAATAGTAAACGGGATAAAAACGTGGAATCCTCCATTGCTACACCCAGGTAGAATGGATCTTGTTCTTCATGGAAACGATTGAACGCACTGTTGCCCAACAATGGAGATTGTTCTCCAATCTGTTGAATATTTTAATGCAATAAATTGTATTTGTTGTTGTTCCAGGGAAATTTTATATTATTACGCAACTTTATGTTACAATAATATTATTTTTTTAATTTAAAAAACCACCAGTTGTCAAGACGGCGAAGTAAAAATAAAAAATTATTACAGCCAATTTTGTTATGAAGGACTTTATATAAAAATATCATATTATCGTTATTTCTCGTCGACTTTGAAGAGACAGTACTTTAAGAATATTTAATCTTTCCTCATAACTATACTAGCAGGTATAACCCAAGGAGAACACAGTTGTAAAACAGATCTTATGACTTATTATATCGTTACAGTAACTTACAATATCTTGAAATTATAAAACTTTCAAGTTATAAACTCTTATAAAACTTGTTCTAGTCATAGAGACTTTTTTGCGGAGTTATTAAAAATAATACACAAATAATAAAAGCAGAATAAGTTGTTACAACGTGTTAAGTACGTCGCATATTTAAGTTATTCAATCGTTTTATATGAAGTTGTTACAACGAGTTAAAACCGTCGCATATTTTAGTTGTTCAATCGTTTTATATGAAGTTGTTAAAACTTTGTAATCACGTCGCCTATTTCAGTTGTACAATCGTTTTATATAAAGTTGTTACAACGTCTTAAGAACGTCGCATATTTTTGTTGCTCAACCGTTTTATATGAAGTTGTTACAACTTTGTAATCACGTCGCATATTTCAGTGATACAGTCGTTTTATATAAAGTTTTGTTTACCTTATATAAACGATATACAAGATGGTTATTCTAACGTTTTAATTTTACCTCTTATATTAGTCACAAAAACGTTCATTAGTTTGAATCTATTACCACGTATCTTTTGTGGTTGTATCGTAGTTTATATGATTATATTATAAAACTTCTCAAAGAAACCATTTTACATAATCTTGTATAACGTCAGTTATTTTCGTTTAACAGTTTGACAATTTAAAGTACAACATTATTGTGATAGTGCTCTGAAAAATACGAGCATATTGAAATGTTTTTTAATAACTGTAAAGTAAAGAAGCAACATATTATATACATCAGATTATTATAGGGAAGTTATAAATGATAATCATGATATTCCATCAACCTCTACTAGTAAAATAATTAAGGAGTATGTAGTAAAGAATTACAAGAAATACGGAATATAACTACTGATCCTAATCAATATGCATCCAATGTAGCTTCACCTGTTTTGTCTGTCAATAAAACTACCAATTTAGAAAGTTACAGTTTAATAGATGAAGACCGAAATGAAGTAAAAAGTGAACATTAAGAAACCGACGATGAATTTATTAATATGAACAAGGAACCACTTCACAAAAAACTAAAATCATGGGCACTAACTCATAAAATAACACACCGATTTATTAGACTTATTACATAATTCTTTAACTAAAAACATAACAGCTAAATTGCCAAGAAACAGCAAACATTATTACAAACTGCAAGAAATGTTAACATAGTACACGCCACGGAAATAAACCTCTTTCTCAAGTATCTAAAAGATTGAGCTAATATTCTAGATTAACATTAACAACATCACCAGAATTAAAATATCCATTTACTAAAAAAGATAATAAATTTCTTAGTCACGATCTTCCAGAGTGTAGATAAGTATTTTATAATTTACATGTAAAAGACGGATTAATATTGAAGAATGACAATTCTAATAAATGGTTCTTATCCCATGAAAATTTTATTTTCAAAACAAAGTTAAACATATACGGACAAAGTTTGAAAGAAAAGCATGATTTCTTTGACAAGCCATTTAAATCATAACGTAAACACACTTCTCTACCGTTGTAACTGCGTCTTTATTTGAAGATGTGAGAGTTGTAGTAACTACTGTAAAACTATTGTATAACTCCAATATGTTTTCAGTTTCATTATAGTTTTATTAAAGTTGTAAAAACACCTCTAAAACTTGTTAACAATAGTATGTATTATAGTGTCAATTTTGACTTATTGTAGTTTGCCTATGTTCAGATACGTTTCTTATAAATAATTGTATATATTCACATTCGGTCAGTCATATTATATATTATACAACGTCAAAATAACTTTAATATCATATTTCTAAAGGAGCCATTTTCTCATACAAATTATTAACACTGTATGTCAGCCATTGTTAAGAAATATCACTTTTTCTGTTATTTTGTTGTAATTTTCTTTAGAAATTAGTGTTTTATATATTTTTTCTGCTACTGAAAATGAATAGATTTTAATTGAAATATTTACATAATTTTTAGTGCATTTTTTAATTTTTCGTAATATTAATCTCTTAAAACAAATTTCTAATAATAACTAATTTTATTAAGGCCCCTCAGTTTTATTTCGAGTAGAACAACCACTTCTGCCAGTAAAATTTATTTTGTTCATAAATTTCGAAGTATATCAAATATATCTGTCATATTTCTGTTTAGGTACCTAATCTGTAACTAACGATTCAATATTAAAGTTCGACATGACAAGTCTCCTGGGTCTTTATAAAGTGTCCGATACATGACCAATATATAACTTCAACCGAATAACATGTTTAACTTTATTACATATTATATTATACAAACTATTAAGAATATTTTAAAGACGACAATGAAACTTTGATAAATAAGATTTTGTGAAGTTGTAATACAGGACAATAAAACCAATTTATGTAAGTAGTTTAATGGTTGTATAGTAGGTAGTAAAACCAATATATGTAAGTTGTTTATTGGTTACAACAAGGGTTGTATAATAGGTAATAAAACCAATATATGTAAGTTGTATATTAGACATAAAAATGGTTGGAGAATAGTATATGTAACTATGTAATATGGATGTATAGATTCCCCAGGATATAGCTATTAACGTTGTATCAACGTTAAATTCTACTATTTGAAGTTATATAATTGATATATAAGAAGTTACAAAGTTTTAAGTAAAGTTTGACAAACGTATATGTGACTGTTTTAAGACTAGATTGTTCTCCTTGGGAAGAAAAATAGTATTATAAACCTCGGTTGAGAATTCCAGTTAAAGGGGTTCTAAAATTATGATCTTGGTGCGTCATTCGATTCAGAATGAGGTCTATAAAAAATTGTCAAAATTGCAAAATGCTATAACAATAATTATTTCAAAAGTTATACACAATATAGTGAAAATTAAAAACGATGTTTGGTTTTTTGCTAATATCTCAACGACTATAAAAGATTTCGAAAAATGGTTTTAAAAAAATCTGAAAGAGCAGAAAATTTTTTGGATTTTCGGAACTCTATATCTTCAATATCTATTCGTGATATTTATAAATAACGTTCTGAACGGCCAACGCTGCGACTTTTACCCCATTAAATGTTAATATTAAGAACTGAAAAAATTGAAGTATTATTTTAACATATCCATGAATGAAAATTTATCGAAAAACAATTTTTTTCTATTTTGCAAGGATTTATAAAATAGTGAATTAATAAATATTTGTCAGTTTTTATTTTTTTTAAAGCCTCATACTTTATGAAAATTAACTGAGATTTTTTTTAACTCTAACAATTTATTTCTACATGTCTATAGAATAGATTTTTATAATCATAATCATTAATTTTTCATTTTCAAATTTTATATTAACAATTTAAGTGAAGTAATAATTAACAAATCCCTCGTTTGCACCTGGGGCTATAATCTAGACGCTAGTTCAATAATGACAATCTTCTCAACCTTGGCGTATAATATACTATTATATATTGCTCGTAAAAAAATGCATTTGTAATTTCGAATTGTAAATGTCACTAAATAACAGCTGTCAAACTAATTAGTTTTTCTATAAAACGATTTGCTTTTTAAAATTATCTTGATTACCTACAACTATTTTTTTAAATCGTGTTATTTATAAAACTTCAACCTCTTGAATTTTGTTAACTAGAAGGAAAAAAGTCAATGACATTTTTTGCTTAAAATAACCTCAGGAATAAACTGTTCAAGTTTGTTACACTAGTTCTGAAACACTGTATAAATTTATACGTTCATAATTTCTTTGTCTAATTTAAAGACGATTCAAGCTCTTTACTCGGTTCTTTAGATTAGCGACACTATCAGGATAATAATAATTTCGTACGACATCGATACATACAATATATTGTAACACGTTCTAGACACCAATAAAACTATAGGTATTTCAAATTTCTAAATTATAATAGTACCTATAAAATATTCAAAAAATTTAACTTACCTGTACATATCTTGAGTTATATGGAATTGTTTCAGAATTTCCTTCACTAGGCAACAACGTCAAACCATACAAAACTTGAAAAATTACGGTAGCTATTCCAAAATTGAATTTTAAATTTAATTTATATGTATTTTCCGAATCGTTCCGAATTAAACAGTAGGAATGAAAATAAATCACAGATAAAACTGCATGCAGGGTCCAAAAAACACAAATTTTTACTGGACCTCTCGGACTAATTCCTAGCCTATGCCTTAGAGCCGAAACATAGCTCAAATGTACTAACCAAGATACACCTTGAGTAACTGATAAAAATATATCAATGTTAGTTGTAGGTGTTTTTGATTGTGAAACTTCTAAATATATTTGTAAAACAGGTAAAATAAATAAAATTAACACGAGTAAACATCGAATATTAATAGCGCGCATTTGAATTTTCCCGCGCACCACATAACCGACGTGCCTGCCAGAGTAATACGCAGACAACACGGCGAAGAGCGCAAGCACAGGAATTTGAAGGCACAGCTGTTGAAAACAGATCCCTAGATCGTGGTGTTCGGCTGACCATATTTCCAAACCGCCCGGTCCACACATATCGTCCCAGTTCCAGCGCCATGTCGGAGATTCAAAGAACCACATGTCGGTGCGGTAACAGTGATTGCTGCAAAAGAAACATACCACTTGAATCACTTGGAAAGTATTTAAATAAAAATATTAAATATTTTGAATTAATATATGAATTATGATTCATTACATAACTATTTATAGTATTTAATGTAAAATGTGCATAAATATAATTATTTAAATATCGTGTATTTCGCATTGTGTTTGACAGATTGATTAAACTGCTGGTCTTATTTACTTACATTTTATATACTTAAAAGGTACAAAGCATGTCTTTTATTTAAAATAAACACTATTATTTTTTACACAGAATCAACTTTAAGTCTGATTCACCACTGACATTTATGTTCATAAAATTATTCGGCACATTTTAGGTTATATTAGCACTTTGACACTTATAAATAAGTCTATATAAAGCGCGTATTTTGAAAATTGTAGAAACTAAATACACCAATTAATATAGTTTTTCAAGAAATTATTATGAAAGAAAAGTAATAAATCTGAAAGTTCAAGTGGTATTTTTATTTACGTATTTAATACGATGACGTCATTACGAGATAAATGTAGGAAATAATTTGCTGAATTGTGAAGATTACTTTTACTTTTTATCTACAATCTCAAAACAAACTTTCATTGTATTTAAATAAAATCGGCCGCGATAACTTTGTACTATTTCTTATTAATTATTTGTTTTATGTAAAGTTTTAGTTTCAACACGAGATGGCGGAAGAAGTAATGGAAGTGGAGCAACAACAATCCGAGCAATCCCCAAGCAGAGAAGCGAAATCAAAATCGGAATCTGAGGATCATAAAAACGATGAACATGATTTTACAGACGAAATAATTCAACATTTAATATCTCGCAAAGATGTATTCTTTAGAAGTCAACAAAGAGGAGAAGTTGAACTTGCTGAATGTGAAAAGAAAGAAATTGCAAACAAAATATTTTCGCATAGTAAATCAGCTTTTCTGTCGAGATTTGGCAGAGAATTAAAAGAGGAACATTTAGAACATTTTAAGCAATTTATGTCGGATGAAAATGATGGTTACGCAGTTGGATATTACCTGGCAGACTTAAAACGTTATTTTACAGCTGAAAAAAGGAAGAAAGACATAAAAAATAGAAGATATGATGCACTTAAAAAACTAGTAGAGGAGAATACTTATTTCTCTGAAACAGAAATGATGAGAAGAAATCCATTATTATACGACCAACTAGTCGGCCAGTATTTATCAGAAGAGGAAAGGAAGAAAAGAGATAATATTGATACAAAAAATATTACTTTTGTAAATTTACTTCTTGAAAGTATAGATCGGGATACAATACGAAAAAAACAAAAGCAACAAGAGCAAGATGAAGACGTATGTGAAGAAGATTCAGAATCAGAGAATGAAACAAAACCTAACGAAAATAAAAGTGAAAATACAAATAATCTTAGTGATTCTTGGGACGAAGAAATACCATCTACTTCAAAATGGGGCGAATTTTCTGATGGAGAAAGTCAACCTCAACCAATAAGACAATTTAATATATCGTTTTTCGACAAACCCGCACCCAAAACTGAAGTTGTGATGATAACTGCTAATGAGAGACGACTTTTAAAAGAAGAATTTATGAGTATTATGTACCAAAATTTTTTGGATGGCAAAGATGCTGAATTTGATTATACAACTGTGGATGATAACGATGAATATGATAATTTAGATATTAAAACTCATGATGCTGAAGATTCTTACTTTGACTCTGAAACACCGGAAGATGCTCCACCACCTGAGGATGCAAAAATGACAAATGAAAATGACACATCTGAAGATGAATTGGACATGTTTATGAACAGATTAAATAATCATCCTACTGTGCAACAGTTATCAGAAGATATGAGTAAATTATAAGTTTGTTTTATTAAGTATGTTTGTATGTTCATAATAAAAAAAATATTAATATGTAGGTACATATGGCAGACCTTTTATAATAATTATTCGAATTTATGTTTATTACATTATTATTTATAATATTATCAGTTTGTATTGTGTCTGTCCCGAAGTGTGCCCTAAAAAGATTTGCGTACGTTACTTGAATACAATAAATTTTAAAGTAGGTACCTACCTACCTATCTAAACTTATTATTTTTAAACATATTTCTCAAGTTTTTTTCCCTAATATTATTTTATCATAAAAATACTGTCAAATTCATAAGTAAATTAGAGCATTTACTTTTTTCGTAAATTTTTATTTTTATGTACTAATATTATTTATTAATTACGTAATTATTATACAATTTCGACGCACAAAATCATTGCTTAAAATATTGCATACAAATATATTTTATTTAAACTGCAGAAGAAGATATAGACGATATTTTACTATTGTCATATTCAGGGGCGTACTCAAGGGGGGGGGGGCTCGTGGGGCTTGAGCCCCCCCCAGACGACTGGACTTTTTTCAAATTTTTTCATTAAACATTTTAAACATTATGTAAGATTATTTAAGTTCACTGAAGACAATCGCCTTTTATCTGTTTTTATGATTATCTTAAATTCAAATAGTTCAAATTATACAATAATATACACTCCGTATAACGCATGTGTACGATTATTGGGATATTTTAATAAGAATGCGAACCTTGTGATGAAATTTTGAACTTAAACAACGGTGCACTTGGGCGTTAAACTAAAAAGATGGAAAAAAGAACTGATACATTAAATATGAACTAAAATTAAAATATATGTATTTTTCTATATAACTGACATGACTCTGCTCAGAGTCGTTCTTATGAAATTATATCGAGAGAGCTGCCGAAAAAACAATGTGTGTGCACAAGAAAGAGAGTAAAACGTGCAACTGTTTATCTTTAAAAAAATGAAACTTTCAATTTAAAGGTGTTTGACCTTGAACTCTAAAAAAAATTCGCCTGCGGCGCATTTCTTTCTTGTGTCGTACTATAGGATTCATAAAAAATTCTTAGCCCCCCCCAACATGCAATCCTGGGTGCGCCACTGGTCATATTTACAAAATTATTTATTATTACTATACCATGCATGGTGGCAATCGGTTACCGCTATTTTGTTTAAAGATGGCGGACTGATATTTTAGTATGCTCATGTAATCAACCGAACATGGATCACAAGATTTCAACGTTTTATCTGATAAATTTATTTTTTAAATTTTACTGCAGTTCTTTAATGCTACCAGATAAGGACAATTTTTTTATAACGTAAGTTGCAAATAACTTTGCCTCTTATTCTTATTACAAATAAATATTATATTTATCAAAATTTATATAAATTTTTGACAATTATCTTGTTCAATCTTCAAAAAATATCACTTCCGGTGAAGATATTTGTACCAAAATCTAATGTGCTCTTCCTATTCGTATACAATTGTAAAATACCAAATATCAAATTTTTTTAGTAATTCGTATTTGAGTTATGTGACATCCGGCATCGGCCCGGACCACACACATACACACACACACGCACACACATACATACAGACATCATCGGGAAATTATCAAAAATGAGTTGTAAGGACCCTAATTCGTGCTCATCCACTAAAAACTCACTACCCGATTTTTTGCATGATTCCAATACCTTCCTTTACAGGTAAGCGGAAGGTAAAAACTTAATACTAACAATCCACAACTGTCTGTTTCAAAACACCTAGACCAACTGAATTCGAAATTCCCTATTCAACAACTAATACATAGTAGTTTAATTAAATGTCTGGTTATTTAATCTGTTTGTTATTTGGTTCAATTAAGTGACAAATCACTGTTCATTTTCGTCATAAGAAGAAACGGTTTTGATTTAAAAAAATATAATATAGCCTATAGTATATAGTATAGCTTCCCAACGATGAAAAATTTTTCAAATCGGGCCAGTAGTTTCGGAGCCTATTCAATGCAAACAAACAAATCTTTCCTCTTTATTATATTAGTATAGATGAACCGAGAGGTAAAAAATACTAACAAATGAGACACTTGCTAATTACTTTGTCAAATTTTTAATTAGTTTATTCCTGAAAAAATTTCCAAATAAACACATATTTTCGCGGAAAATCTACGAGTTAAAGTAGATTAGTATTTATTAACAATGTAATAATTTAAAATTTTGCTTCTTAAAATTGAATTCATTAACTTGATCACCTTCTGAATATTAATTATTTAAAACACTGGTGGCGTATACAAATGATAAATTTGTCGCAGTCCTATTTTGTAAACAATAGAGTTTTCTTTGAACTAATTTTTTTATTATTTTTAGACTAGTGAAAAGAAAATATTATTCCAAATATAAATGTACCTATACTAGAAATTTAAAAGTGTGATAGTGTGTGAGCTTTTAATTTCATGTTACAGAGCTTTTTTATAAGAACAGTTATTTTTAACTAATGCTACGTTCCACGGTTCCACGTTAGAATACTTTCATTTTTTTACAGTTTTTAATAGTGGTAAAGAAAGCTTAAATTGTTTGTGGTAAGCATACTTTTCTATATTTACCTTAATATGTAAAAATAGACCTTTTGTTAATATGTAAATTATAATATTAGAAAACGAGGAACATGTGGTGTATAATTATTATGATGTGACCAATTCATTTATTTATTACCTACCTTTTAATATTATATTTATTTATAGATGTATACGAAAGTTACTACTTCTTCAAATACTTATGTATCTACTTTAAATTTCGTAATAGTACGTCCTATACCTATTATAAATTACAATATTGACATACTGGCTTAAGGGGATTTTATCACAGTAAAAAAGTATTTAACAAATTACTCCCAACCTATTAATCCTATAAATCTAAAAAAAATAACATATAAAGATAAAGGCAGTAAAAATCTAGCTACGTTGTCGAATTTTTTAAATTGTTATTATTATTATTTATAAACAATTAAATAACAATAATTCTGAGAAAAACTCTTCGTAAGTTTGATTGCATTGTAAATTTAAATGTTTATATCACATGATTATATAAAATTTTCAAATAGTAGTCGAGTAATTTGTTAAATAAATTTAAAAATTGTATGCGCGCTAGCCAATCAAATTGAGTATTTTCTAAACAAAAATGGAGCGAAACATAGCAATTAGATAAATAGAGACAACATGTGCTCATAAAACATAGGCTGTCAGCGCGGATACCTGAAATAACGAGGATTTGTGATCTAGCAGCGTTGAGCGCTAAAACCCCCTTAAGTTAAGAAATTGCTATTTCTCATGCGAAAATCATTAATGAATTTATATGATGATGATGACGTCATAATGACAACACTATAAGACTCAATTTGATGACTATAATAGCATATTAGGCCAAGAATCATAATGAATCCAGTATTGGTACACAGTACTGTAATGAAATAATAAACAACTCGTTACTAAGGAAGTAGGTATCAAAAATAGCATACCTGATTTTTAAATTTAATTTTTTTGTTCAATACTAAATGTTAATTAATTTACGCCAGCAAATAAAATATTGTATTCAATACGGATCGTAACCAATCATTATGGTACACGTCGTGTTATCAAACTCGGCTTCGTCTCGTCAGATAACTTTCACAACTGGTACCATAATAATTGACGTTACGATTCTTATAACATAAACTATTAAGAATAAATTTTTATCTTAATGTGAATAAAAATAATACATGCACAATATTGCATAAGCCCGTCTGACACGATACAAAGTTTTGTACAAAATTTAATATTAAATTTTGATACGAAATATAATGGATCGTGTCAGACTTTGTATGAAATTTTGTACAAAGTATCTTTATATTAAGTTTTTGTACGAAATATTTAGGACAGGTTCTAATTTCTTGTACGAAATGTCAAACTATTCACTAGTAAAAATTTCGATATGCTAAAGAATCTTCGAGTTCTTCGTTCAACATATTTAGTATTCCCCGTCCTTCAGTACTTCTAAGCAACCATTTTCGTGAGAATATTTTACTCTCCTTTGAATTTTTCTTTTTAATGGCAATTTTTTGAATATTTGTTACTGTAGCAGCAGCTATTGCAAGTAATAAACGCCTTCTTCTATCACTATTCATTTTTACATCTATAAAAATCCTTATTAACCACACTTAGCTCATAGAATTATTTTCAGATTCGAATACTGTCATTGTATGTCATTTCTACGAAATTGTTATGTATACGCATGCTTATGAATTAAAATTCTGTACAAAAATTTAGTACCGTGTCAGACAGAAATTTAAATTTTCGTAACAAATTTTATCATAATATTGCGTATCAAAATTTAATATTAAACTTTGTATCGTGTCAACGGGCTTTAGTATCAAGTCAGATAATCGTAAAATAGTACATTATGCATATGCACACGTAAAATTTGCAAAATCGTTTGAAAACATTGTATTATGTTAAAGAGAACAAAATTATACATCGTAAAGTACAATAATTTCATGAATAAACATTTTCTTAGATTACCTTTCTAAAGCAAAAAATTACGAAGTGCGTTTGCAGAATAGTATTCTTGCTAAAATTTATTGGAAATGTATGCCCCAAACAACGACCTGCGAGGCAGTGGCTCTGCCGAGGAGAAAGTGGGCGCTGTCTAGAAGGAAGTTAGGCATATGATTGGTATTCCAAGACACATATTTGAACTTGGCAATGGAATTTAAAAAATCGACAAACTATCTAAGGACGGGACGGACAACATTGGCTTGTCGTTCTTTTGCATACTAATTTCCATGTTCTAGATTAATAGATTCATTGTTCTGTTCTACTGTGTGTTATATTGTTATAGACGGATATGTCGTAGATGATTGTTTTTTTGCACCTTCCAAAAATGTTTTGCATAATCTTTTGCTATTTTTGTAATCTTAAAATTTTATTTATCCAATTAAATATAAACACTTAAATAATTACGTAAATATAGAGGAAGTATAAATTATCTCCGATTAAGAAAAAATATTATATCTACTGAAAGTTTGATCTTTGTTCATTATCAACTGTAATTACACAAGAGCTTTTTATTTTTTGGATAAATTTCTGTTGGTATTGAAATCTTGTTGGCTAGCAATTTAAAAAATCTGACGTGGCCATCACACAACCTTCCGCCATATCTAGACTTTAAACAGAAATGTATACCTACGTACAATCCGGTGCCCATTTAAAATTATCAAATAAAAATCTAAAATATTCAAACACAGAAATTTGCATCACCTGAATCAAAAGATTCGTTTACAGGAAAACTCTTCTGTGTTGAAGCCATCCTCCGTTCAATTACTACATTTAATATCTTACTTATGACTTATATGGCACTAGTATGTCAACTAGTCACCCGTCCCACCTGTCAATATTTTTTACGCAGAAACAAAAATCAGCCGAACATGGATTACAAGATTTCAACGTTTTATCTGATAAATTTATTTTTTAAATTTTACTACAGTTCTTTAATGCTACCAGATAAAGACAATTTTTTTATAACGTAAGTTGCAAATAATTTGCCTCTTATTCTTATTACAAATAAATACTATATTTATCCAAATTTATATAAATTTTTGACAATTATCTTTATCAATCTTCCAAAAATATCACTTCCGATGAAGATATTTGTACTAAAATCTAATAAGTTCTTCCTATTCGTATACAATTGTAAAATACCAAATATCAAAATTTTTGGGTAATTCGTATTTGAGTTATACGACATCCGGCATCGGCCCGGACCACACACATACACACACACATACACACACACGCCGCACACACATACACACATACATACAGACATCATCGAGAAACTATCAAAAATGAGTTGTAAGGACCCTAATTCGTGCTCATCCACTTTAAACTCACTACCCGATTTTTTGCATGATTCCAATACCTTCCTTTACAGGTAAGCGGAAGGTAAAAAAAATTGTTTAATAGGTGGAGAAATTTTATTTTAAAACAATTTTTCGAGTTAAATTGCTGTCAGGTTACAAGGTTGAGATGTCAAACAGAAATTTATTCGGAGGAAATAAAAAGCTCAATTGTAATTCGACGAGATAATTTAACGACTCTGTTGGTTCTTCGTCACTAATATTCGCAAAATCTAATCATTTCGCTGACGAATATTAGAAATATGAAGCACATTACAATTTAGTGTCGTCAAGCAGTTCCGGACCGAAAATCACGCTGGGCGGCGATTACAGACTCGTTTTCGCGTATGTATGCTTCCACGGCAAAAGCGCGTTGCTCGTTCGTCCACATTATGTTTTCGACTGAAACCTTTTGTAACGCAAATGGCATATCTACCGGCCGCTATACACGCCATTCCCATACTTTTACGACCTCTGCTCGCTTCACAATTCTCTATTGAAATTAGGGAGGTTGTTTTGCCCCATCCTCCTGTATAATGGGTATCTGATTAAGATTAACTACAAAATGGAATAAAATTAAATTTTAATCAATTGCGCAAAGGTAAGAATAGTAAATATATGAAATTCCATTTGAAAACAGTGGCCCAAAAGTTAAAACTATTTATTAAAAAAACCCGGAAACTAAAATTGCGAATTATGAAAAAATTCTTTCAGTTTCATGATAAGTGAGCTGAGCACTATATACCATGAAAATTATATACACAAAAAAACTCAACATTTCATAAGGAGTACGTCAAATGGGGTTACTTTGAACAGTTTGATTATATTTATGCTCATATTTTTGTTGTCGTTGTATTTATTTCATTGAAAAAAAATTTGCCTAACAGGTTAGACTATGAAGAAGAAAGCTGTGGTGTCAAAACGTCACATTTTATTACCTGTCATTATATAAAAAAATAAATGTTAATTTTCAAAGTTACCCCGGGTTTGGGGTAACTTTGAACAACGCTTAAAATGTCATATATCTACTTTTCTGTATCAAATATGTTCAAAATAACCCCACCACGTGAAAGATGGGAAAAAAGTAAGTAAGATAAGTGGTTTAGTTTTACATTTTGGACATGGGGAAATAATTTTTTAACAATAAATTTTCTTTTGTATAATTTGTATAGTTTCTATCACCTAATTTTCTTGAATACACACGCATATTCACAATTCATATAAAACATTATACCAGGTACCGAACAGACGAATATCTAGCATTAAACTAAAAAAAAACGCACCCGCGACGTTGAATACGGCTAATATGCAAGTTCAAAGTTACCCCACGACACTTCGAGATGACGTCATTTTTTAAAAAATATATTTTTTTGTCTGTAAAATTGTTATTATAAATCAAATAACTCAAAAATAATAATAAGAAATAGATAGCATTTCATGTGATATAAACAAAAGTACGTTTATTGCCATAGTTCACAAAATACAGACAAAAGTTTTCGGGGTAAGTTTTTTTGTTGTTCTTTTGCAAGTTACAATTTTATTTTTTTTAGTTTAATTAACTATTATATTATAATATTTTCTTATCTTATTTCGAAATGGACAGTCTTAGCTTCATCATATTTGTTTATTTTTGCTTCTATGTGAAAATTTGTAGAAGTTACGCCCAAAAACCATTTTAGGTGTGATTTTGTTCAAAGTTACCTTGGGGTTCAAAGAAACCCCATTTGACGGTAGTGTGTTTTGCAAAACTTTTTAATTAGATATTATGTAATTTATTATATTAATGTTTATCAATTTAAATGTATTTATGTACGACTGCATTGTAAAGTACTGTTTATAACATAATTTTGCAGCAATAAAGCAGCTCTTTATAATACTAGTAAAATAAAGTTTCTTTATTTTACTAGTAAAATAAAATAATAGAAATAATAAAATAATAATAGAAAAGGCACACTTCGCTAGAGATTAAATTTTAATTTGTCATTTGTCAAATGTGTCATTTTGTAAATGTTATTATAGATAATAGAAAATCTTGCGTATAGGGCAGTCAAACATAAAATCTTGTATGCAACACGTATATAATATAGGGTTTTATTGACTCGCCCATTTATGTGCCTCGCTTCGCTGCGCTCGCTCGTCCCCTAAACTGTCTCGCCAATAAAACCCTATATTATATACTTGTCACATAAATAGCTATTATATCATAAGCAAGTTAAAACAATGTTTTACCAATAAGCAATAAGTAGATCTAATAATTCTAATAATATTTAGTTTACATAACTTTTTATTTTTATTAAATGGCTCTAGTAGTATCGTTAAACTTAAACTGCGCAATAAAAGGTCTAAAATTGTTAAATCGATTTGAGTTCTCTCAGGAAATAAAGTTCGAAATAACAACAAAGTCAATCTAAAAGAAACTAGTTTGAAATGAAATGTACAATTTTCTTTTCTCTAAAAACCAATTTCTTTCGTAGAAAAATAAACTGGGTTGCAAGATGCAGTACCGTCTTAACGGCCGAACGTAAAACATCTCTAATCGGCCACTTACTACCACAACTGGTCGCCAGCGTGCAACGCACAACTTACACAAATCATTCACTACGAATACGAATTCCGTCTCGCTTTTCCATTCATGCAATATACGGTATACTACCATACAGCATACGATGTAAGAGAGAAATGATTAAAATATAAACACGTAACATACAGCCTCTACCCGCTTGGAAGGCTTAACCTGCGCATAAATTAAGCACAGTTTAAGCCGAGTAAAATAGCTAGTTTATGAACGCGGCAACAATGTAGTGTTAGCATAATAGTGTTGCACGCAGTCACAGAAGGCAGACGGAAATCAATGGAGTTTGAGTTTTCAAGCCGATAGAAAGAAACAGAAAGACACAACTCCCGGAAGAGGAGAAGGGATGGCTATACGAATCACTATGAAAACTCAGTCGCTTTCTTTCAGTGTTGCTGTGGTCCCTGCACGAAGACCATCGGCATCCACATCTTCCTGCTGTTTGTCAATCATCGAGCACTCGTCAATTTATTAACGCGCGAAAGCCGTTCATTCATCGAACGTCGCTAGCGCAATCCTGTCGATTTCGCTTGACCATTGTTGTGCTAATTGCCTCATTGTTGGACTTGTTGTGTGGGAGTGATGACATTTGATTGTTGTTCGGTTTTTGTGCATAGGTGTCAGGCGACATGATTCAAATCAACTGACGTTTGTTTGAACTGTTTCTGTTTTGTGATGGAAGTTTTCTGAATGGTTTATTGACTACTGATTTCATACCTCGCACAGTAAGTATCAGTTTTTCTCTTTTAAAAATTGGTATCCAATTTATACAAAAGTAGGTAGTTTCATATATTCAAATCCGCTACTCAAATAAAGTTACTTGACAGTGTATTATAGAGTTATTACCGGAAAATTTCGGAAACTTTCCCATACAAATTTTTTTATACATTGTTGTGTTGCTTGTGCTCTGTGGTTTGCTACGCCCCTGAAGGGCTATCCCGAGCAAGGTCGGTTGAACCTCGGTTCGCTGCAGTGGAGAATAGGGGTGGATTTCCTTAAGAGCGGTAGGGTGGTAAAAAAATTTGGGCACCAGTGATACCCAATACGTACTCGTTTGATAAAAGATATATGATTTAAAAAAATGATTTTGTTGCGTTCACTACATACATTTTTTGGAGTAAATGAAAAATGTTACCTTCGTTGTTAATTTTCTTAAAATATATCCGTACCTATGCTTGACGATTATCTAGGCATTATTGAGACCGCAATTTTTATTGGCGAATGGTGTTATAACAATAGTAAACAAATCAGACAAAAATATGTGAGCATAAGTGAAGTTAAATTAAAAATATAAGCCGCGAAATGTGAAAATAAACGGAAAATTACCAAGGAAATTAGCGAAATATTTCCAATATAAGATAATATATGGTTTCATTTTCCAAATGCCAAATCTAGTGTATTACATACTACCTATTACTTATATTCTACTAAAACTAAACAGGATAATCTTATTGTTTACCAAACCGAAAACAATAATCAGAGTGCAAACTGTTTTAGGTACTAAGGATCAAAAAAACTGAAAATACTTTTTAAAAAAATTAAAAGCCTTTTCATTTTATTTCAAAATTACTAGAAAAATTACGTTTCTACTCATATTATTGTTATTACCTATATATAAATATAAATAGTAAAGTAAATCTAAATTTGCTAACTAATAGTTTTGTTTTGTTTATTGGGTAGGTATAATTTCAGTTTACAGTGATAGTAATAAAATAATCCAGGACAATAACATGATAACATGCAGCAGGGAAATTTCGTTGTGCAAAAATACCCGATAACAGAAAACTGATTCTTGTACAGTTCACTTTATCGACAATCTACAGATATCTTTATGTTTATGTCTCTTCTATAACATAGGAGAAAAGAATTTATTGATAGGAAGAATAATACATATGCGGGTTAAACACGGAAATAAATAAAATACACTGTATGCTGGCAAATTTCTCTATATATCTGATGATAAGTTTATAATATACCGACTACGTTTATTTACTTTACTTACCTAATAAATTTAAAAAAAACTAACAGTGAAATAAATACACTTAGAGATTGTAAATTAGGGTAGGTTAGTATAATTATTTATATTTTAAAATGCATTGCATGCACAGTACAAGATAATTTCGGAGTATGCAAGTTTTTGTTCAAAATTTAAACAGTAAATAAAATTTGAATTAAAATAATATACCGACAATGACTACAGTAATAAATATATAAAATATAAATGACAATTAGGAATATTATAATTAGTACTTATAGGTACTTACTTATTTTACAAAACCTAATGTTACAAAATTAAAATGAACCTTACTGAATGTATATAAAATTAATGTATCAGATTTTAGTTTCACTTTAGCTAATATTTTGGATAATTTTCAATGATTTATATTAACGAAAATGAGTTATACTTTTATACACAACAGTTGTTATTACCCAATTATAATAATTATGGACAGTTACCAAAAGGATTACTCTGGCATACTTTGCTAAAATAAAAAGTTAAAAGCCGGCTGTTATTTATAACCGGAGAGTTTAGCATTTGCGAAAAAATTTCCATTAAATTCTCACTCTTTACGTTAGAAATAAATCAATTCATATCGAGATTCATATCATATAAAGAATCAAAAGATGAAGAAAAAATAAATAATTGCAATGTTGAATAAGTGTAAGTTTATAAATAAAATTATTCGGAATGCTATTTACATTAAATATAATAAAAAATAATTATTTTTATTATTGTGTTATGTTCCAATTCTGTGCAAATGCTACTACAAATTTATAAACTTATAAATATATTTAAGAAATGATATGATTAATTATGTTATTATAGGTATTTGCCAACAAAAATTAATGTACATTTAGGGATGTGAAAAACTTGCTCCAAATTGATCTAATACGATTAGTAATAAGTATAAAGACTGTTGTAGACTATACTGCGACTATAATTTTAATTGCATTAAAAACAACCCCAAAAACTATTATAATAAAAATATAAGTATGTATTTATAATATTCTACATAAAGTTAATGAATTATTAAATCGAACCATATTTTAAAGCTACTCACCAACCAACAGTGAATAAAGTTAAATTATTATAACTCACCACCTTTCATTTCATCACTTGTGACATAATGAAACCATTCCGTAACAAGTGACAGAATGTAACCATTTAATAATTGAAAATTATGTCAAATGATAACATTCTATAAAAGTCGTATAGATAAACAGTTATTATTAGGACTTTAAAATGGTTTTCGAATGCAATTTAATATGCATGCTTAGCTTATATTTTAATAATGTCAAAATTCGCTAACGTATTCCAGCCACCTAAGTCGGACCTCAGAGTGTCTTAAATCTCTTGTTCTACTGCGAAAACAAAAACTTGATATATTCAATAACCTTTAGACAAAAAAACCGTATTGGTTATACTCTATACCGGTTTTAAATCCACTGTCGGTGTATTATTCGACATTTTGCCAGTAATGTACGCATTTTGGCTACGATATACCGTTACGAATTGCAAAGATTTGCATGTATTTGGTAAAATATATGTGACTTATGTGAAAATAATAAATTTTATTTGTGAGCTGTAATATGGCCGTAAATAACGGGCAAAATAAGTATATTTTCGTAATTATGCGAATTTTCCTTTATTAATGCGATATACAATTATTGCCTTCTGAATTGCCTTTTAAAATTTTTTTGCGTTGATAGAAATATTTTAAATACTATATTTTTTTAACTTTAACAATAATTATTGCTTCCAAAGTTGATAAAAAATGATATTAATGTTAATTTATGTTTTGGCGAGTATATTTGTATTTGGGTATATGATTAAAATTCTAAATTGATCTAAAGTTGACGCGAGGTTAACTTACTATGCCTACCTAGTAGGTAGGTCCTAGTATCTTTTCTATAGTGTGTATTTTGGACATTTGAATTTAAATCAAATTTTATTTTGTTAAAATGTTTAATTATTACTTACAGATATTATGGGATATGTGATGTTGTGATGAACCGATTTAACTAAACTAACTAAAACTGACTTGATAAACAGTTTATGTCTTAGTTAAGTACCAGGAAAGTAATTTATTGGTAGTATTATATTTATTTCAATATTTCCTAAATGAAAACAAGCAAAACAGAGCATAAGGAAATATTTTTTAATATATTAGATATATTATTAAATACATAAAAAATAACGAAATTGGATTATAAATGAAGAATTTATGCGGTTTGCTTAGTAAAATATAATTCAAATTAAAGAAATCTTCGAATTATCGTAATTTATATTTTAAATAAATACAAAGAACTATCCTTACTTACTAAACTAAACTAGGTAAACTACTATTTAGTCTCTAAGACCTAGTAACTTATGACATGACTTATGAACATAAAACAAAAATGTAAAAATTATCTCAATGAAGTTTAAAGTATAGCAATAGGATACCAAATATTTTATTTGAAATTTCTACCTCTATTACATACAGGTTGGTGGAGATGAAATGCGAACATAGGGAACATACATGACAATCGAACTTTCATGCCAGGTATCTTGATATATTTTGTAGTAGTGTCACAAAACGAAGTAATATGAATTTGTGTGGCAAAAAGAGTAATCAATAACAGAAATAATAATAAAATCTAAAAGTGCATGTAAACTTTCTTGTTCTGCTCGTACACATACATTATTATGCAAAGAAAATATGATAATGAAAATAATAATTTCAATAATATGACAGCTACTTTGACATAGACAGTACTTATTCCACGTATATCAAGATGCCTAGCATGATAACTCCATTGTCATATATTTCCCTATGTTCGCATTTCACATCCACCAACCTGTATATTTAAAAATAAGTAAAGTGTATGATAGAAATGGATTAGGTATACAACGTAGAGCATACAAGCTTACGATTCTTTATAGTGCTAGTTTTTAAATATTGTAGATATTTTTCAATAACCTTTTTAAATAGAATTAAACGGGGTATGTATAGTTTTGAAGGAATAGAAGAAGTAAAGAAGCTAGAATAACTCATGAGTTCTAATATATGTTATCAGCTGGGGTTTTTCACTATCTGTAGTTAATGTTGTATGTCTGAGGCTAAGACGATATCAAATATCTAGTCTATCACTACCTAGCAATAACAAAATTGAGCAGGTAATACAAAAACGCAATAAGTAATTCAACATTCATAATAAGAGAACGTATCTTGATCCGATATCGTTAGAAAATGAAGATGCATGTTAAAGAGCAAAAGGTCAAAGTGAACCAATTCTAGATCAAATGTAAAGTAGAATGAAACACACATGGGCACAATAATAGTGCATAGTTAAAGTTATTAACGATCTCGCACGTAATTATGGATTACCCTGTCATGTGGCGTGCATATTGTGTCGCGTAATATGTGCATTAATATTGATATTAATAAGAGAGCACTGGCGTACCTTGTGCCTTGTGTAGTGTGTTTATTTCACATTGTGAGGTTGGCATTTTGATTTTTGCTTGCCGCCCGCTTGAGAACACGATTTAGTTTATATGTGCGCAGTTTGTCAGTGTATTAGAAGCTTGTTTCTTATTTCCGGGATGGATAAATTTATGAAACTGCATCAAACATACACAGTTAATTCTAAAGTGTTTGTTGTTCTCTTCGTGGGATAAATTTATTTTGCGGACTACTAAATAAACCTGCTGGGGTTATTTTTGCTTATTTTTGCGATCATTTTAACAGGGTGATTCATAACTTCAGGTACAAATTACTACTCAACGTCCTGATCACGGAACAAAAAGAATTTTTCCAAAATTCGAAAGTTAAGGGTAGTACATTTTGAGGATTGTATACCAGTAGTTCTTCTATTCCATTTTTTCTACTAATATTTTTTCTACTCATATGAAACTAAACTAAATAATTCAACCTTTTCACCCTTGTTACTCGAAGAGTATTTTTAATAAGATTTTTTGAATTTTTTAAAATTGGAAAATATTCTTGCCTAACATTTTTCTGAACCGTACCATACTCAAAGAGTATTTTTAAGAAGATTTGTTCATTTTTTTAAAACTAGAAAATATTCTTGTCTAACATTTTGCTGAACTTAACCCCATCATACTCGAAGAGTATTTTTAACAAGATATTTTGAATAAAATGAAATTTGTGTATGTAAACATCAAAATATCAAAATGAAGAATTAGTAAATTAGTAGAAATATAATAAGGTAGAAAATATATGTGGTAGAAAAAATGGAAATATAAATAATATAATAAGGTAGAAAAAATTTGTAGTAGAAAAAATGGAGTAGATGGCAAGGAGCGGTCCCCATTTTGAGTACCACTTTGCGTGTTTCTTTGTAATGAATAAATAAAGTTAATTATTATGTAATTGCATAAAGAAATATTCGTAAATCAAATTAATATATTAAGCAACATAAGGTACTATACTGTTTACCTTTACATTTATATGGTGTAAATTTCTAAGAAGAAAATTCGAAAGTGGAAAAACAGTACGACTCAGTTTTGTGAAAACCAGACCTGGGCCACCGATTTCATTGTTGAACCCAACTGCAACTGGTAGGTGATTCACAAGTCACCAGGTGTCCTATCCTACTGCTCGAATCTAGGAAAGCACAAAAGTGTGAATATCAAATGTACTGGAGCTGCGACGGTGGAATTACCGTTATCCTATGGCTCTGGTCCCCGATTGCTGTGCTGGTGTTGGTGTCACATAAGAGAGAAACATCTCCCTCACCGCAACCAATCCATATCTCGCCAGCTAAATAAAACAAATCAAAATACTGACATTATATTCGTAAATTAAGAGGCCCGTCTACTACCTAAAATCCAGCATAAAATGTACTAACGTAGCGAGTGTTTTGTGACCAGGGGTCCTATTCTATTTCACTTATCAACGTTGATAAGTTGGGTTGTCTTGATAACCCCCCACCATGTGTGACGTAGTAGCCAAGCGACTGTCGCTACGACTTATCAACCCTCGCTACGGTAGACTTGCGCGTTGCGTTGATTTTTGTTCGTTGTGAGGTTAAAATATTTATTTTATAAATATGAAATACCAATAAATTATGGGTTCATTATATGTATTTAATATTTTTGATTAGTTTATTAAATAATTCAACTTACAAATTGTAGAAATAAGAAATTGACATTTTTCTTGAAAAAATAATTTACATTGAAAATCAAAAAAATGGCTTATTTTAAAACAAATAATACGTTTATGATAAGTGATAGGTAAAATGGTGGTTTAGCAGTTTTTCTTGCCAAAATTCACAGTAAATGTAAAATCTCTATCAGTCGTTATCAACTGGAGGCCAAATATCCCTAACCCTTGATATAGTTATAAACGGAATGACGTCATGAAGTTATCAACTGAACTTCGCTAGCGACTGTCGCTATGAATTAGAATAGGTACCCAGTACAACAAGGATTTAATAGAGAAAGAATGGATCTACAGATATGCCTTTTTAAAATTTTGATTAAAAAATTGTAGAAGAATATAAAAATGCCGAAAAATTAAAAAAAAAACAACTTTACACGGTTATATCTCATGATACAAATTAATTTTTTAAATTTTAAAAAGGCACATCTGTAGATACATGCTTTCTCTATTAAATGTTTAAAAAACATTATCCTGAAGTCAATAATAATCTGACAGTTAACTCGCAACGAAAACACTTCAAATTGACATTGCATAGCTAGGATGCGGCAAACTACGAGTTTCTGGCTAGTTTCAGGCTGCCCTAGAAGTGAAGAAAAGAGTGGAATGGAAAAAAGTAAAATCGACAATATTCTAAGAATTTGGTAAAAACGTAGACGAGCCGCTTAAAAGTGTATTCAGCCCTAAAAAATGGTTAAAATATTTTAAATTTTCGAGTTTTTGAAGCTTTATTCTATATGGGATAATAAAAGAGTTGACCCGCTTTCGCCCACCACTATCAATAATTGAAGGAAGCATAAAACAAATTAATTTCGTAAATAAAGTTTTACGAAGTGGTTGCAAATTCGTATCACGCCAAAGGTTATTTATCAACGTACATTCACTGCTCAGATGAACAATCAAACAAAAAGTATAATATCGTCTCCTTTCTTTTTCTTGTTTCGTCAATACAATAACACCAAAATGAATAATAGGCCCGCCCGTGTAACAGTATATTTTTATTGAATAATTTTCTCAGTATTATCAATATTAAAATCATAAGCTACATTGAATCGTGTCACGACAGAACAAGTGCAACATGATATGATAAAACAGATGCCGGCGGATTTTTTTTTAAATCTTATACTATAATTTACGTTTAAGTTTGTACAAAAATATATCGTTATAGCTTTGACTTACTAAGCTTGCGGAATGCTTGGTAGGATTAGCATTATTTGAAATTCACTAGAGATTTTCATTTCAATTCATTTGACATTTTAAAATTCATATTATTAATGAATTCCGAAAAGCAAATAAGGGATTTGATCTTTTCGTCAAATTAGGAAAAAACAAGATTAGTGAGAACATACCTTGAGAGAATTAAGTTTTTTAAATTAAATAAAATTGGAAAATATTTAATACGTACCTGTACCTGTTCTTTCAACTATCAACTACATAAATCAAGCTTAAATCCGCTTAAATCTTTAATAATAATCAGACTGGTGTCAGGGCCAGTACGATATATCTTTGTACAAACTATAGCACAAATTCAAATAAGCGACGCATATCGGACAAACCTGTAATAAATGTGATAGAAACAAATAATGCGAGAAACGTAAGCAAATGCGATACAAAAATATACTTTATTAATAATATTGATATAATTATGATATTATTAAATTTTCGGTACCTAGTATGATAATATTTGTTCATCTTTTAAGTGCTTCAAAGATATGACAAGGTATTTACATTTACTGTAAAACAAGTTAAACCTTAAAAATTATGTTTTTGTGGTTTTAAAGCAATATTTTACAGTCATAGAGGCGCACGTGTCCTTTGTGCTACCCGCATATAGGGATTTATTGACAACTTAAATTTTTTACGATCATTAATGGCCATTTGCACCGTCTTCACTTAAATTTTAAGTGTCATTTAAATGAAAAACATCGAATCGAATTAATGACAGCAATGTTATTTCTACATTTGACAATGTGATTTTGATTCGATATTGTTCATTTAAGGAAAACTTAAAATTTAAGTGGAAGATAAAATAATAAAATAGATTAGATTTGATGTACTTAGATGTTAGCACTGTATCTTAACTGGTTTAGATAAATAATGCTAAAGTTAATTTATTTTCGCTGGCAGTAAATTCAACATTCCCCTGAAATTAACAGAAACAATATTATACTACAACATTTTATCATTTTATCTTTGTGTAAATTGTATAATATTTCTAATGAAATAAGAAACAAATTTGAATACCTATCCCACTTTATTAGTCGAAATCGAAAAGCAGTTGCAGTTGAACCACTCTCCAAAAAATGTAAAATAAACTAAAGTTTTTGTTGGGCGTCTATAAGAAAGTGTGGATGAATTCGTGTGAAAAAGAGAAAGAGTTTGATGACATGCGATGCTGTGAAGTTGAAGTTGAAGTTGAGAAGCGCCAAGCAGTCTGGCTAGAGATCGGGATCGGCACACCCAGCGTTGCGCCCGCGGCCGAATCACACACGAAATGCCACAACACACAACACTAGTGTAGCAGGTACTAGTGTTTCCGTACAGGCACCAAGTACAGAGCTATTCTAGAAAGTAAAAGTTTATACCACTAACCGCAGGTACCTTGAAAAGGCGCGTTTGGTTATTAAAAAATCTCTCGCCATACTTACTTTATTCTTTTTATTTATTATACAAATATATTAATATAGATTGTAGTAGATGGGTTGCAGTCAAAAAGATATATTTTTTATACCACTCTGCCGGTTTCGGCCCCACATGAGCCCTCCTCAGGAGTTTGACTGCAACCCATCTACTACAATCCTTTAATAAAACTTCCAGTTAAGTAAAATCCAACTTCATATTAATATAGATTCTACTACTCACAAATATATTTAGTCATTTTATTTAAACTGCAGAAGAAGATATAATAGTATATTATACATCGAGGGAGAGAAATGCATGTTTTTACTTCCTTGTACGAAGTAAGGAAGTATTGTAATCGCGAAAAATTTCGGTTCTCAGATTTTGACGGAAATATCCGTTTTGACCTTTTCTGAATTCATTATGACTAGTTTCGACGTGACGTCTGTACGTACGTACGTACGTACGTACGTACGGACGGACGTATGTGTGTCGCATAACTCAAATACGGTTAGACGTAGAAAGTTGAAATTTTGTATTTAGGACTGATATAGCATCTAGTTGTGAACCTCCTATTTTTGGTTTCAGTCTACAAACCGGAAGTAGTCCTTTTTTAAAATATTTCGATAAATATTTAATTTAAGACAATTTTTTTTATTTTAAATGAAAGATTATGTGATTATTACCTAAAATCGGTATTTTATAAATATTTTTGTATCTGGTATCATTTAGGAATAATTAAAGTATATATTTTTAATTTAGTATTTCTTTATCTTGTAGTCCATGATCGATTAACATTTGTTACTACGTAAAATTTAAATGATTATGACATGACAGTGACAATAGTAAAATATGCTTTATATCTTCTTCTGCAGTTGAAATAAAATGACTAAAATATATTTGTGAGTATACTAGTATAATAAGTTAAAAGAATTTTTTATATATTCTACATTTTAGTTATTAAGAAAAGTATGAACACACAAGGCGTACAAGGTAGTCATGTGGTGTCCACGTCAGATTTTTTTTTTCATGAGGTGCAATTTGTAGCCAGAGGGCGAAGCGAAGCGTAGCCCGAGGGATACAAAGCAACGAGGGAAAAATTGCAGTCTCTCCAGAGGGGTATATACTATTTTTTATACGGACCAAATTAATTTACTTTAAAAATATAGTAATAAATTATCAAGTATGTTATTTGTTGTTGGTAACGTAAATCATACATAGCAACCCACAAAAACAAATAAATAATAATAATATATTTTCCTAGGGACTAAATGAATCACTTCTATCATGATTTTTAATAAGAAAAAGAAGACGTTTACTCCCGTCCGTGTAAAAACGATATTTTACTATTGTCACTGTCATGTCATAATCAATCAAATTTTACGTAATAACAAATGTTAAACGATCATGGACTACAAGATACCGAAATACTAAGTACCTATATACTTTAATTATTCTTAAATAATAGCAGATACAAAACAATTTATAAAATACCGATTGTAAAACTAATAATGACATTTTCTTTCATCTAAAATTTAAAAAAATTGTTTTAAATTAATTATTTATCGAAATATTTTAAAAAAGTACTACTTCCGGTTTATGAATTGGTACCAAAATTTACTGGGCTCTTAAGATTCGTATTAAAATCGCAATGAAGTCTGACAAAAAGTGTATAATGAAAATATGCGTCCTGTCTTACTTTCAACAACCGTAGAACGGGCTAGAAATATCTGAACAAACTATATTAAAAAGAAAATGCGCAGTAACTTTTTTATAGTTGTATCAACATTATAAGCGCACGTGTGAATGATCAATTATCAACGATTGAACGATCTGATCACAGAATTTTCATTGACTATACATCAACACACAACTTTCTGATTAACCAATCTTTTGAGAATATTTTAATATATTTAAAAGTAAAACATTGATAAAACTTTAAAATATTTTATTAATACATTTGGTATGCAATACGTACTACGGAAAGTCAACAACATATACAGGTGATTCACAACTTCGTGCATATATTTTAATATATTTATATATTTTAACCAGTTTTGGTTCCCTGTTCTTAATTTCATAAATTTCTGCTAATTTCTATTGCACAATTAATTAAAATTTATTGTTAGTTCATTCATAGAATCAGATATCCATTATACAATCAACAATCCAGTGGTTAACAAATCCAAGAGGTTAAGTTGACATAATATAGTAACAAAATATTGGCAAATTTGTTGATAAAGTCATACATTAATTAAGAAATTTAAGTCGGCCACGTTGGCCGCTCGGACTAACGTGCTAAAACTCACTGTGGTCCGATCGGCTGGCGAGGTCGTGGGTTCGAATCCCACTGAAGAGCATGGACGTTGTAATTGTCTAAACATTTGACTCGTATGTAATATGTATATCTAATTCACATGGTTACTGGCTGATAGGCACTGATCCTAAAGCCATAGGGCTTTCCCCTTTAAAAAATTAAGCAATTGCATGTTTCTGATGTTGCTCAGGGTAAAGTAAAAAAAATCTGATGTGGCCAGCACACGACCTCTCGCCTTAACACTGTAATTTATGTGAATTTGGTTTTAAATAAATTTACAAACTTTTTGAAAATAATGTTATAGTTCTTAGTTCTTCAATTAGCTCTTTATAGATACAAATTTAACTTTATTATTACCTTATTACATTATGTTCAGTTAATAATATTTACATTTCTTTTAAAATGGTGCCACAAACATTTCAGAAATGTGTATACGTCTGTTCACCTGTCACATTGACATATTCATTTTTGTTTTTAATTTTTTTTCTATATTGTGATTTACAAATCGTGGTAGGTAAAATTATATATCTTTGAAAAATAATTTTCCTTTATTGGTAAGAGATATAGACAAGATGTTAAATAAATATTGTAAGATATAATTTGTTCTTTGAAATGTCGTATGATAAATTGTAACTATCGCAGAATTTTCTATATTTTTTGCAAAAAATGTTAAAATGCTGCAAGAAAATACCATTTCCGGTTGGCAGATTTTTACCAAAATCTAATCAGCTCTTCATTAACATGTACAAATATATAATGCAAAATATTAGAATTTTATGTTCAATAGAATTTGAGATAATGAATAAGAACGAAAGAGCATAGTAGGCACACATACAGACTTTCATACACACACACATACACACAAACACACACACAGACATCATCGTGAAAATAGTCAAAATAGGTTCTACAGGTGCTAAAACGTGCTTATTGACAAAAATCTCGATATCGAATTTTTTCACGATCCCTATACCTCTCTAGGCGAGAGGTAAAAATGTCTCCTGCAATTTTCTAGCGCAACTCATTAAAACTGAGACTTGATTATTGCAGTTGAGCGCAACTCTTGCTCAATGTAACATGGGCTTTAGCCATTGACATGAGTTACTACATAATCAGATCACTTTACAACAATTTCTGTTTAATGAATAATAGGTAGGGACTAAACTCACAAGTTTAGTAGAATTTGGCTTATTATTTATCTACATATCGGCCGAAATGTAGACATACATACTTTTAGAATAAACTATATTGTTATTGTAACATTTAATTTATTCAAGATGTTTCATTCCAATAAATGACAATGTTTTCCCTTTCCCATGAAAAAAATTTAGTCAACTCTTGTAATAAAAATGATATTATCAATAAAATTAGTTCTTCAAGTCTAAATATACATGACGATAAAATCACGATAAAGGAAGAGTGAATGATCCTGAAATATTTAAAAAAGAATTTAAACATGCAATCAAGCGACGAACCCACCTTAAAATACATACGGCAGAACATAAAAAATTGTTTTTCGTGTCAACGAAACCATTTTATAGAGTAATAAAATTGTAAACGATTATAGAAAACAACTATTTAAAAATAGAAATGATTTAATATCCTGAACGGGATAAACGTTATTATTACACCGCATTAATGGTGAATAACTAAATAAATATCAGGATTAGGGTAAACACCATGCAATTAATTAATCACCCAGGAGCAAATATCATAAGTGAAATGGTTGTAATCATGTTCCTTTCTAGCTTTAATCTAGAAATTATGCGATCTTGAACGCTCATAATTACTAATCCTTCGTATCCTGGATAAAAGTGCTTCGCAATCTGCAAAGTTGCGGTCAGCGGTCGATTTATACTGCACACGATAAGGATCATTTAAACGATAAATAAATTAAAAAGATTTGAGAAACAATAATTACGAGTACAACGATGCAACGTTGTTCAATGTGCTGAGATTACAGGGCGGCTGAGCGGCTTTCGACTTCGACAACGCGAACTGCGTTGCGGAACAACCAGGAACCGATGCACTTGATTCATTTACATTCTCACATTCAACAGGGGATGGATAATGGATATATCGTTGGTTCTGCTATTGATAAATTATCAGTTTTGCAGTTGGTTACTGCCTTATCGATTTTCTCTTGGTACCAGAGGAACGGATATAGCTTTTATATTTTTTAATTAAATTAATTAATAAATGTCATGGAAAACGAAATACATATTGCATAACGAGTATGAAGTTGGAATATATTGAATGGATTTTTATTTTATTTTTGTAAATAAACTAGATGGGTTGCAGTCAATAATTGGATTTATTTAACACTATGAGTCCTCTTTAGGAGTTGGCATTACAGGCATAACAGGGGTATTACAAAAAATCATAATTATTTATTTACGATTTGTGTTAAAATATTTGTGATATTAGTAGTACCAACCTCTGAAGAGCGTTAAGTAGATACTACATACAGAGGCGGACTGGTAACGTGTCGGCCCAGTGGGAAATAAATTTCACCGGCCCAGCCGAAGTTTTTTGAAGAAAAGTGCCGAAGTGTTGTTTTACGAAAAAGGGAAAAAGCGCCGCATGCGAAATTTTTTTGGGTTCAAGGTCAATGGCTGTTTCATTAAAAGTTTAGTTTTTCCATAGAGGGAAAATTATACACAATTTACCCTCATTTACGTAGTGATGCCGTGAGACGAGAAATTTAAGTACGTCTTGGTCATTTCTCGGCTGTTCCATTCTCGTCTCGTCCCAATTTCTCGAATAAAATTTGTTGCCATCTATTTGTAAAGCTAGATGTGACATTAAGAACTTTTTTGTACATTTCTGTTAAATTTGCACACAATTCTTATTTTTAAAATAATAAATATTTATATCAATACAATAAAACGCTACTAACAAAGTATAATAAAATGTATTTTGACATTTTCGAAGAGAACAATATCAAATATTTTTCAGTTTTTACTTCGAGAATTCTTTTATGAGTAGAAATTAAAATAAATAACAAATTTAAAAATAAACGTAATGAAAATTGGGACATTTATTAATATATAATTAGTCTAGCGTTTTCGTAAACTTGTAAAGAACAAAACCGAGCCGAACAGCTGATTCTAAATTAATGACTGACCAATATAAATCATGAATACAAAACTTAGTTTCGTTTGTTTATTTGTATACAATATTGCAAATAATTGTGAATTTTAATAAAGAAAAACTCAGATTTGGGTTGTTTGCGTGCCGGCAGTCGGCCCAAATTCATCGCGGCCCAGTTGGAAATATCCCACCATCCCACCGGCCCAGTCCGCCTCTGACTACATACATACATAATTTCGAGAATTAAGCTCGAAATATAAGTCGATGCAACAATTATTTATTAGCGAGTATGAATATAGTATTAGCTTATTTCAAATTTCAGTCGAAAATTCGTACGCGTTCTTAAGTTATCGTGCTTCCGGACAGACAACCGACTTTTTAAAAATTATGTTTTTTGGGTTCAGTAGGGTCAAAATCTCGAACTGTCAAAAAATCAATTACAATTATTAATACTTTCCCTATTATATAGGCCGAATTTAACACTTCCAAATATCTATAGATATTGAATAAAGAGCACAATACCTACATAAAAAAAAATCTGCTGTGGCCACCACACGACCTCTCGCCTAATTCTGCTTATTCTACTAATCTAATAAATAGTTTTACTTACATTTTAATAGTTTCATGTTCATGTAATATGTAAACGATAATGTAAACCAATATGCAAGCAAAAGATGTCAACTGTACTGTCACTGTCATAATAATTCAAATTTTATGTAGAAACAAATTTTATATCATGGACAACAAGATACTAGAATTTCAAAAAAATAGAATATTAATTGTACTTTATTTTATTGTTAAATACTTCCAGATTCAGCAATTTGTATTTATAATTAACTGTACACATAGATAATTAAAATTTCTTTTATTTTTAATTGCAAAAATTGTCATAAATAAATAATGTACCAATATATTTAAGGAAAACTTTTCCAAACTTCTAAAAGTACTACTTCCGGTTTGCGGATTTCTACCAAAATCTTATCCGGTGTTAAGATACTTATTAAAACCTTAAATATGAAATTTGGTTATAAACGGTTTGATACTTTTTAAGTTATCGTGGACGAAAAATCGTCGGTTCATACAAACGCACACACACACACACACACAGACATCATCGTGAAAATAGTAAATTCGTATTCTAGAGACCCTGAAACGTGCTTATCCACCAAAACCTCATACTCGAAAATTTTGACCCATTACAATACCTCTCTTATAGAATATGAGGCGAGAGGTAATAAAGGTTAATTATTTGAACTATTTATTTCAGAGTGCACATATCTAAAATGACACATTGAACGATAAAAAGCTCTGTATCGGTGAAACATTTTATAGTATAAATTATTATTCATTGTGTATTATCAATATTATCAGTTACAATACAAAGTTCATATTAGAATCTAGTTCCATTGTACAGGTACTATTACAAGTTCTTATAGTGTTTTTATTTTTATCTTACCTCATTAAAACTGAATTCCTTCAAGTGTGATATGGCCAGAAATGAACAATAGATATCATAGTCTACCATAGTCTTTCGTCTTGGAAAAATAAGTTTCCTAGACCATAAACGTCTAATAATCTTTAAAGAAAAATTATAGTGCTACATTCTACTTTAAAATATATTTTAAAAATATATTTTGTTGCTCTTCAATGGAGAAAATGAACTGGAAGATTACTAAATTTGCTTCTTGAATGAAAATTACCTGGGGTCTGAGTAGACGAAAAGTGTCTTTAAGATACAGTTCTCTAGGGCATGAAAGTTGACTTTTAAATTATTAATGCAAAAATGACAAACATTTATAGAAAATATTAAAACGTTTGTTTGGTTTGTTACTAATTTTTTATAAATGTCAAAAAATTTCTGTACTGATTGTCAAATAGCGGGGAAAACTTGTTCACACGTATTCTTTAAAAAATCTTTCATGCTTTTAAATCCTGAGCAGTATAATCATGGCGAGAATTGATTATCAAATATCGAAGCCGCGAAATTGAATATTCAATGAGTCTTAGAAAAAGAGAGTTTCTAATTCATTGATAGCTTAAATCAATGAATTTTACCTCCAGCCTCATATTCTGTATTATATTTAAGATTTTAAATTTTGGCACCAATTCATAAACCGAAAGTAGTACGTTTTTAAATATTTCTATAAATAATTAAATTAAGACAATTTTTTATTTTAGCTACTGCTATCATTTAAGAATAATTAAAGCAAAATACTTATAATTTAGTAGTGATGTTGGCTTAATAAATTACCGCGGTAATTTGTAAGTTACCGGTAATATGACGCACATTTGTGACCGCATAAATGACCGCTTTTAAATTTCGCACTGTATTTATTTATTTTAACATCTAACTGCACCGTGACCAACAACGAATGTAACTGCGTAGAATAATAGTGTTAGACTAGAGTTGTTAAAAATGCCAAAACGTCCGGAATTTGTATGAAAAATTTTTTCTACGGAATACAAGTGTTGTATTTTTGTGCGTTAGCAGTAATAAATAATACAGATACAGAATAAAATATTTCGAATTTCTTATATCATTTTTCGTGAATTTTTTTTTCCTTTTAATTTGATATTATTATACTGAACCAGAACTTTTTTGATAATGGATGATTTCATACTATGTTTTTGGTATCAAAAGAAAAATCTTAATCTGCAGAACTTGAAAAAAATATGTTTTTAATGACCATACATTACCGGTAAGTTACCGGTAATATTAGCGGTTATATAACCAAAAATAAATTACCGGTCATTTCAACATCACTATAATTTAGTATTTCGGTATCTTGTAGTCCATGATCGTTTACTACGTAAAATTTAAATGATTACGACAGTGACAATAGTAAAATATCGTTTATATCTTCTTCTGCAGTTTAAATAAAATGACTAAAATATATTTGTAAGTAGTAGCAGTAGTAGTAAGTAGTAGTAGTAGTACCTACTTATATAGGTATTAATATATTTGTATAGATAATAAGTAAAAATAATAAAGTATGTATGGCGGGAGGTCTTGTGGTAGCCACGTCAGATTTTTTTATCCAGGTTCAGGATTCAGAACCATGAAATAATCCTCAAACAATCCATGATTCCCAATCACTTGTGGTATTATTCAGACCATCTGAGCAACAAAATACAAAGTGTATCAACACAAATTCGGACAGCGGGCGAGGTTGGGCCCCACGCGAGTCTTGCGGGCAGGGGGGCCAGAGGACGGGGCAGATCTTTGTGTAGCAGCCGCCTATCCACCACCCACGAACTAAATCCTTTGTTATTAAGCGCGTTATCTAGCAGCATATCAAATGAGTTGCCGACTGGAGTTGTGCATCGTTGCGGGCTGGGCCGAGACGCGAGACCTGAGATTCGGCTGCTTGCGCTTGTGCTTGCGCTTGACGGGATGACTTGCAACAAAGACGCAAGATTGCTACAGGCTGGCGTACTGCACGAGTTTTTAATCGGGCAATGGGATATTATCATGCTAACTATTAAGGCCATACACTTGCTATGAAATTTAGAGCAAAAAATAGGGTGCTACAATATTCAAGATTGTATTGTATGAACTCATATTTGAAATGTAAGTTTATAAAGACTGTCCCTAGGGTGCCACATGACGATTTTCTTGAAATAACTAATAGTCTGCTGGTAATTAATTAGTGAAAACCGGTGAAATCAATCAATTTCGACAATATTTTAAACTTATTGTTTGGAGTTAAAAAGAGAAACTTCTTGTGGGACTCTTCAGAACATCGTAAGGAATCGGTTAAGTTTATCAAACCAAATTCAATTGTATGCATTAATAAAGTAATAATCTTGAATATTAAAATGTAAAAACTAACTCTTATTTTCTCTAATTGATGAAATTCTGATGCTACTACCGTGGCAAGCGTAGCGCCTTAAGGGGGTTTTATCGCTCAGCGCTGCTATATCACAAATCCTCGTTATTTCAGGTATCCGCGCTGACAGCCTATTTTTAAGAGCACATGTTGTCTCTATTTATATAATTGCTATGTTTCGCTCCATTTTTGTTTAGAAAATACTCAATTTGATTGGCTAGCGCGCATACAATTTTTAAATTTATTTAACAAATTACTCGACTGTCGACTACTATTTGAAAATTTTATATAATAATGTGATATTAACATTTAAATTTACAATGCAATCAAACTTACGAAGAGTTTTTCTCAGAATTATTGTTATTTAATTGTTTATAAATAATAATAATAACAATTTTAAAAATTCGACAACGTAGCTAGATTTTTACTGCCTTTATCTTTATATGGTATTTTTTTTAGATTTATAGGATTAATAGGTTGGGAGTAATTTGTTAAATACTTTTTTACTGTGATAAAAGCCCCTTAATTCACAGCAACAAATACACCATAAGAAATTTGAAACTAACTATTTGCTGTAACTCTCATTCATCATCATGCTACTTTTGCTATCTACCTACTTTTAGCAATATTTACTTTTGCACTCTTGATTAATTATAAACTTTATTTAAATAAAATTAAAAATAAATAAATAAATAAATAAATATTAATGATAATAATATTTAAATAAAACTTCACAAACAAACTTGTAACATATAGGTATACCAGGTACCTAATACCTACCATAAAGCATAAATTAATCAAAATTCCAAATAAAAAACTTTTGAAACAAGTGAAATTTAATTTTCACTTATAATGTTATAATCTCCTTAAGGCTAGGGCATTTAATATTTCGGATTTTTGTTACGTGCTTTCCAAAAACGTGTTCATCGACCCGAGTGGAACACGAGAACCCAAATGCGAAATGCCAAAGAAACAGGGCATTTATGTTTATCCTAAATGTGTTTTTAATGGATTCTCGAAACGTCGAATTGTAAATAAATAAATATTACAGAACTAATTCCCAAATAAATAAATCTTTTAATGTAATGTATTTTTTAAAATTAATTAATTTGAATTAATTTGGTCTAGCTTAATTAATAATATTACCAACAGTGCCATTCGATTTTGGTCTTATTTCTTCTATCGTTCTGTTTCATAGTTTAAAAAAAATATTACTACCACTTTACTCAATTTTTACCTCTCGCCTAGAGAGGTAGGTAGGTAAAAAAATTCGATGACGAGATTTTTGTCAATAAGCACGTTTTAGCATCTATTTTGACGATTTTCACGAGGATGTTTGTGTGTGTGTGTGTGTGTGTGTGTATGTATGCGCGCTTATGCGCTTTCGTTCTAATTCATTATCTCAAATTCTACTGAACATAAAATTCTAATATTTTGCATTATACATTATTTATACATGTTAATGAAGAGCTGAAAAGTTTTTAGTAAAAATCTGCCAACCGGAAAGAAGCATCATAGATTCATTATTAACTGGATATAATGTAATAAAGTAATAATAAAATAAAAATTGTATCCACAAAAAGCTTATTTGATTTCAATGTCTATCGGAATCGGTACGTTGCTTGAAGAACTATAAAAAATTTACAAAAACCAAATTCACATATTATAGTGTCAAGGCGGGAGGTTATGTGCTGGTCACATCAGATTTTTAGAATATGAAAATAAACTCTCAAAACTACTGCGCCCAAGTAAGGAAATAATAAACAAGTGTATAAGAAAGAAGAGAACCTGTTGCTCTTACATCCGTTGTCCACACCATATCCTTTCCCATTCCCAGACTTTTGGGAGCCCGCGTGGATCCCTCTTCGCCGGAGGGAACACACAACTCGCTCGTGCGCGTGCGCGCTTCGTCCACCAAATGCGAGCAGCGAGCAGTTCACTCGGTCAAGTGCAGTAATTTCGATTACGTCACGATATAATACCACCTACTTTCTCTGAGACCGCCGCCAGACCGCCAACCGCCGGCTGGATATCGTAACTGCCAACAAAAAATCGCTCATTTTAATCGGACGCAAATTATGCGTTGGAAACTCACTCGCTTCGATTGTGATTGTTTTTAAGATGAAAGTAAGGGTTGTTATTCAGACCTGCTCCAGATTCAGATATCTGTAATTAGGGACTGATGCAGTTGTTTACTTTTCAGCACACTGAAATTAGTTATCACCGGAACCTGCAAGTTTATGTTTCCAAAAATACTTACCTATATAACAATCATGAGTAATTCAAAATTAAATAGTTATTTGTGTATTAAGAGCGTAAAATGACTCTTTGTTACTCGCACGGTACAAAAGGAACAAATACACTTTACGCTCGTAATACACACATAATTTTATCTACGACTAAAATTATTTGTTATAATAATAATAGTATTTAGTTAGTTCAATTTGTGTTCAATCAATTTATGTTTTATTCGTAACCATGACGATACCAATAATATCAAAATAAATAAATAAAAAAATGGTTTGATTCTATTATTTTCTTTTGTTTTATGTAATCAAAAAATACTTTATTGCGCGTTGTCATAGGAGACGCGCAATAAAATGTTTTTTTTTGCTTGGTCCTCAGTAACAATAAACTTTACGTTGATAGTTGAAAGCATAAATAAAAACTTTTTATAGTAGTCGTAGATAAACTTAATTATGTCGCAGTAAAAATTGATTTATTTTATTTTCTCTTTAATATTTCTGAATGTTTTCAGGCAATGAAGACAAGGGACTACACTTACTTTTCTAAAAAAGTATTCTGCGTCTTGGTGTCGCACTTTTTACTACTTGCAAAATGTGAGGATCTCTTTGAAGTATCTACGGATAATTTGGGATATCAAAAAGGTAATGTAATTCCTATTTTATAAAATGATAAATATTTCTAATATCTTAACAGTTTCGTAATCCCAGAATGTAAATAAGGTACCAGAAAATTGTAATAGGGTAGTTTACCAATTTTTTTATAGTTTTTTATTGAAACTTCATGTTATTTGAAAGCGATTGAGAGTACCGATAAGACTTAATTGTTTTTAATAAAACTGTAATTAATTTTTAAAGTTTGTGTGACGTAGATGTATAGCTGAAAATCTTCTCAAACCATCGGGCTGGAATTAAAATGTACCTACTCATGTAAAATCAACTGTTTCTAAATGTTACAAAATATAAAATACAATTTGGTAGTTATTACTCTAAGTAAGAATACACGTGAAACGCATTATTGTGACGTAGATGTATCGATACGTAAAATCTCAAATATTTAAAGAACTATTAACTTTTTAAACCTTTTTTCATGGCAATAACTCATTTTTTAGGTCTCCTTTCAATATAATTGACTGAATTGCAAATTTGCTACTATGGTAAAGTACCCTATTAAACCCGTTAATGCTTGTTTTATTTTTTTACACTTGTACAAGTAGTACACTTTATCTGTCTGTTTCATTCACATAAATAGTAAAACTTTTCTCGTAAACAATAGGTATAAAAGATATAAAATATTCTATATTATTTTCTACAAGACAGCACAGGATCATAAATATGTCACCGTCTAATTAACATTATAATTACTTTTAAATTACAATTTTCACATCAATTTCGATTAATTCCCATAAAATAGAAACCAATGCAATTCCGACATGACACACTGACCCATTGTTTGGCTAGTGTTCGCGCCATTAACGATTCTATGAAGACAGTAAGTCCAAGACGTGCCGCATTGACTCACGTTTGACTCGTTGGCGTCACTCTACAACACAAACACTTCCAAGTTGTTTTATTTTGTTTATTACACGCATGCGTCCACGTTAATTGAAAAACAAATAGATTAATGGAGTCTAAGTGTAAGATAAACCTTGTTGTATGTTTTCAGACGACAACGGTCCTGTGAAAGACTCGCGGGTTCTATTCTCACCTCGCATGGATTACGACCAATGGAAGCCCCTGGGTCAGGTGGATCCCTTGAAGAACGACCCGACCTACGACTACGCCCCTCCCGTGTTAGATCGCGTTCACTATTGGATCGACCCAGCCTCCAGGAAACCGGATCCCAACCCGGCTGAAAACAAAAAGACTGAAATTTTAGTCCTTGGTGTTTCGTCTAAAAAACCCAGTACAGGTTATTCCACTATGGCTGATAGGACAGATTTGTTTGACTCGTTTATGAAATTTGTGGATGGCCCTAATCTTGGGTACCGCGGCAGACCGCACTACACAATGCCGCAAAGTTATTATTCACCGGTTTATCATAAAAATAAACCTGAACAGAAGGAACCGTATACAATGTTGGTTCCTCCTCCGATGCCGAACGAACGAGAGCAGAACGTCTATCAGCAACCGGTGATGTCGTCCACGTCGACAACGACCCCTGCGTCGTATAAGATGCCATCGACATCTCCAAGTCCGGTTGCTATCGAGGAAGCTAATTTGGTCTACCAGAGCAGCAGTTTGTCGACTGCCGGAGACTGGAAGGGTAGTGACACTTATGCCACTATAGCTGAATCTAGTAGTCAAGTCACTTGGAAAACCCCCATTGAATCTAAATACAATCACTCCCAGAAAATTTCTCAACAACTGCCAACAGTCAAATTACCTGAAAAATTTAAAGATAGTGTAGGTTTATCCATTGTGCCATCTATGAACGTTGTAATGAAACCTATGAACAAACAAAATTCTAAGCATATGGAAACTGATATCATTGTCGCATCATCCCCATCCGAAATAATTCACAAAGGCCAAGCTACAGATGATACGTTAGATTTAAACAATACGTATGTCAATATTGGTAAACCAGATGCTCAAATGCAGATGACACTTGATATTTTGACAAAAAATCCAATAAAACAACATGTACTAAACTCTCCTTTAATAAGTTCTGTAATAAATCCGATGATTACTCCAGAAGCGAGTCATTCCAAGTTCAGAAGACCTTATTTGCCGATGAAGAAATTAGAAACAATGCCGATGACACTTCAGACTATGCAAACAATGCAGACCATGCAGACAATGCAACCACCGCCAGCCACCCAACATTTCATGCACAAAAAGCCCTTAATTCATAACTTGCTGAAAAAAGAAATGACTTCTTTGCCTCCTACAACGACTTTTGCGCCACCTACCACGACTTCCGCGTCATCTTTGACCACTGATGCCCTTTTCAAGCACTACAAACAGCCGATGGAACCAGTTCGAGGACCTATGTATCTCATTATTCAAGGCCACTCAAAGGTTAAAACCTATGGACCAAGCAAACAAATCAATGGAATATTAGTTCAGGAAACTAACGAAATTCCAACTTCGGATGACAGACAAACTGAATTTCCAGTGAAACACCTTCACGAGTTAATGAAGGACAAAGAAGCTCGTGAACAGTGGGATAGAGAAAAACGCGATTTTCGCGCTGGGAGATTACAGACTTTGAAGCACATTGTACAAACAGGATTAGGGGCTATAGATTTTGATGAAGCGGACAGAAGGAGTGATGATGATATCAAAGAAACGGAATTTGTGGTGAAATATGATGTTTCGTCCGGAGAAGATACTACTAGTGAGGTCTATCATAAAGGAATTGTAGAGTCGGAGATCCCACCAAATCGACCTAAATAAAACTCATTGACTGTTTTTCATTACGATAAGCTAATGAATAATCTATACTTTTAAGTGTTGTGAGACTTAATTAAGATTAGTATTATAGTGTATTTATTCTAATTATAAGATTTTTAATAACGTTTTTTTATATCAATAAACGACTTTAAACTATATGTTATTCAATGAATGATAAATAAAGCCCGGATTTTCAGGCAATTGCCTATTATTTAACTTCAATATACTTCAAGCATTTTAGTTTTTTTATACACAGGATGTATTTTTACGTCAAGTCAAATGAAAAAAAACTTTTTCGTGGTCTACGTGCCTATTTTTGCAATTTTGTAGTTTTACCTTTCTAGCCTATTTTAGATGCCTATTTTAGCTTTTATAGTTCGCCAAACCGCAATCAGTTGTGTCTAATCAACTGAAAACAAGTTTTTCGACTTAAAAGCAAGTTTTGTCTGAGCTAAGATATTATCTTTCTGAAAATTCTGTTGACTAATAATTGTTTAAAATATTTTGTGAATTAAAATATATAATTTAATTAATTTTATTATTAATAGTTAATAAAAAGCGCACAATTTTTATTTTTCGTTTGTTTCTCTGTTTGTATATATTTTTTTAAAGGTTCAACTTTCCTAGAAAATAGATACGAGTATTATTATTAGAAAAAATATTAGTTTTTTTTATCACCTAACGGCCTATATGCCTGCTTCTAAGGCATTTTTAAGTGCCTAAAAATCCGGGCTTTAATGATGAACATTGATCATATTTGATACATAATGTAAAATTGTAACAAATAAATATAAGCCATATGTCAATAGAAGTAACTCGTTCGCTCCGTTCTATTTATAGCGTCAATCTTTTTCTTATCCAAGTTCTATTAGAATTTCTACAATTTCTTGGAATCAGTTTCCAGTTTTGAAATATATGTCCGGTTAGGATGTGCCGCATCGTACGCGGTACGCATTTCAATACAACACGCGAGCGACAGCGGCCGTATTTGTCACAATCTAACACTGATGCCATCGTCAGTCATCTGAGATAAGACCCTTATGACATGTATTCCACATCATTTGATGCTCGTGCTATTCAGCCAAATTTGTTATTTTTTAGTTAAACGCTTAGTTTAGAAAAACTATTACGTACTAGAAATATATTAAATAAGACTGATTGATCATGTTAATTATTAATCCAGTGGCCCGAAAAATGCTCTCTTAGAAAAAAGGAATTTTAATATGTTTTCATAGTTGATATTAAAGTTATACATGACGATAATGTTCATAAAGTTAGTCTTTTTTTACACATGTTGCTCAAGATTAGAATACGAGCGAAGCGAGTGTTCTAAGAGTAATAAATGTAAAACAGACACTTTACGAACATGTTTCATACACTATTTTTTGCAATATGTCCGTATTAAAAATTATTCTAAAGAGATTTGTGTTTAATTAGAATAATAGCAACACATGCAGTCACTTTCTCTATGACAAAAACAGAAATATCGACAAATTTTTTATCTCTGTATGTCAAACTGATAGTCAATTTGAGATATAATAAATTTTCAAAGAAAATATAAGCAATACAAATGAGTGTGAAGGCGATGTACAGTGTACTCCGTTACTTGAAAAATAATATAATAGTACACTTCTTCTAAACTGTGCAAACGATTTTTTTGCACAGTTCTTGTAAACTGTTCAAAAAATTTCATTATTAATAGCTTTACGTGCTCCTTACAGTTTTAAAATGTCAACTTTTTATATGACATAATTGCAAAAAATTATTTTATCGACTCGAGAAAAATAATTCGTCGCTTGTGAATTAACACGTTTCTTTCGTCGATAAAAAATAACTATTGGTTTATAATCCGCATATTAAACTCGGTGTGATAGCCTCACATACTACAAATTATCGTTCTCGATGTATATTTATACCGTCGTCAGCTGACGAATATTTAGGTATAGTTTTTAGTTGATAACTTGCAGTTGAAAAAAATCGAACCTGTGTTTCCAGTAGTACCACAGATAGTCATCTAACGAACTCGGTTATCCGTCCCATTAAAAAAATGTGGATTTTTATGTGCCTCTCAGTAAACGATGGTTCCTGCAGATTTTGTAAAAAAAGTAAAAGGTGAGTACAAATTCAACATATTCACAGTCTGTTTGGTGGATAAAATTTGTTAATTATTTTCCAAACAAAAGTAATAAAATATCAAAATACACTAACTATAACTTTAACAAATTTTGTAATCATGTTCATCAATAAAAATTCCTGTAGTTAATAATATAAATTTAACAAAAAACATAATTTTCTGGGTGGTTAGCGAGCAAATCGCGTGCTATCTGTAACATAATATTAGGAAAAGTTTGTTAAAGTGATTGAATGCATGGGTAAAAAAAATTAATGATATCCTGTCTCGTGTTAATATAACAGGAAATTAAAAATTACTATGTAAGTTTTCGGATGTACCTTTTAATGAGTACATTCATTAAATGGTAACTTTTAAGCAATATTTATAATATTTATGGAACACATCCTCCACTTTTGAAGACCCAGAAAATATGAATTGTTTTCATACGGAAATCTACGCTCGAAATTCTGCATTGAAATCAGATAAATTAAAATTTATTCAAAACTTCAACTAAAATTACCCAAATATTTTTCTTGCTTTGTCACTATAAAAACTAGAATGACTTTATTTATATTTTTGGATTTATGTGGCAAGGCATTATGTACGTGCGTGGTCCACTGGTTGACACGAGCCGTACAGTTTTTTAGTCGCGTGCACTTTTCGATAATTACAGTATATGAATGTGGTAGCCGAACAACGAAGGGCCGATCACTGTGGTCTTCATGTCTGGGAATTTCGCCTCCTTTAACTTTAAATCACTGGCGGAGATAAAATGTTTTTAAATTAAATAATAAGGGTATTTCACTTTGCTTCTATGACATTTCAATTTCACTAATAAAATAGCCACTAACAACTGCCCGATCTTGGATTTGGTACATTTTAATTTATTGGTCATATTTCAGGAAAACTATTGAATCTTTAGTAGACTGATATTAATCTGTCTCCGCACAAAATTTTGTGTACCTACCTAAATTACAATATATTTATCACATGTTTTATTCTAATTTAATAATTTTTCTGTCATAGCTAGACATCTACCTACTCGTATATCATTGTATATCTCCGTTTTATTAGAACTAGAAGAGGCCTGTTTTTCTGGTCACACCATAACTTAAGAACGACTTAAACAATTTGAATATGTCTTGTTTTGTTTTGTTCACTAATACAGGGGTTGGTTTTAAAAAGAAAAAAATCTGCTGTGGCCACCTCACGACCTCTCGCCTAATTCTGCTTATTCTACTAATCTAATAAATAGTTTTACTTACATTTTAATAGTTTCATGTTCATGTAATATGTAAACGATAATGTAAACCAATATGCAAGCAAAAGATGTCAACTGTACTGTCACTGTCATAATAATTCAAATTTTATATAGAAACAAATTTCATATCATGGACAACAAGATACTGGAATTTCAAAAAAATAGAATATTAATTGTACTTTATTTTATTGTTAAATACTTCCAGATTCAGCAATTTGTATTTATAAATAACTGTACACATAGATAATCACAATTTCTTTTATTTTTAATTGCAAAAATTGTCATAAATAAATAATGTACCAATATATTTAAGGAAAACTTTTCCAAACTTCTAAAAGTACTACTTCCGGTTTGCGGATTTCTACCAAAATCTTATCCGGTGTTAAGATACTTATTAAAACCTTAAATATGAAATTTGGTTATAAACGGTTTGATACTTTTTAAGTTATCGTGGACGAAAAATCGTCGATTCATACAAACACACAAACACACACACACACAGACATCATCGTGAAAATAGTAAATTCGTATTCTAGAGACCCTGAAACGTGCTTATCCACCAAAAACTATATATATATAATACTCGAAAATTTTGACCCATTACAATACCTCTCTTATATGAGGCGAGAGGTAAAAAATTGAGAAAACCCAAAAGAATAGCTGTACAGTGATTTGTCACTTAATTTACCAAATTAACAAATAGATTAAATAACCAGACATTTAATTAAACTACTATGTATTAGTTGTTGAATAGGAATTTCGAATTCTGTTGGTCTAGGTGTTTTTGAAATAGTTTTTACCTTCCGCTTACCTGTAAAGGAAGGTATTGGAATCATGCAAAAAATCGGGTAGTGAGTTTTTAGTAGATGAGCACGAATTAGGGTCCTTACAACTCATTTTTGATAGTTTCCCGATGATGTCTGTATGTATGTGTGTGTGTGCGTGTGTGTGTGTGTGTGTATGTGTGTGGTCCGGGCCGATGCCGTCTGTCGGATAACTCAAATACGAATTACCCAAAAAATTTGATATTTGGTATTTTACAATTGTATACGAATAGGAAGAGCTCATTAGATTTTGGTACAAATATCTTCACCGGAAGTGATATTTTTGGAAGATTGAAAAGATTAAGTGTCAAAAATTTCTATAAATTTGGATAAATATAGTATTTATTTGTAATAAGAATAAGAGGAAAAGTTATTTGCAATCTACGTTATAAAAAAATTGTCTTTATCTGGTAGCATTAAAGAACTGCAGTAAAATTTAAAAAATAAATTTATCAAATAAAACATTGAAATCTTGTAATCCATGTTCGGTTGATTTTTGTTTCTGCATAAAAAATATTGACAGATGAGACGGGTGACAAGTTGGCATACTAGCGCTATATAAAGTCATAAGTAAGCTATTAAATGTAGTAACTGAACGGAGGATTGCTTCAACACAGAGGAGTGTTCGTGTGAATGTACCTATCTTTTGATTCAGGTGATATTAATTTGTGTGTTTGAATATTTTAGATTTTTATTTGTATATTTTAAATGGGCACCAGATTGTACGTATATACATTTTTGTTTAAAGTCTAGATATGGCGGAAGGTTGTGTGATGGCCACGTCAGATTTTTTTTTTATTTATTTGATGTTTGATGTTGCCGGCGGCAATTCAAAGTTTACTACACCGATTGTTTTCAAATTTGGTATGGATAGCTTAAGATCTAACTTATAACGTAACCAGACTAAAATTTCTGTCCACCATCTTTACACAAAATGTCGGTAACCAGTTGGGTACAAATTTGGTATGGTATCATGGCCATAGTTAGAATTGCCACCATGTATGGTATGGTAAATAATTCTTATAACGAGATTATTCCTTTACATTCGAGTTGGAGTTCTTTCTTGACATTCTGATGTCTTGGAATTAGTTATAAATTAATAACTCTCGAACTCAAACTATATACTAGAAGATATGATTGTCTAGTTGCGATAAATGAAAGCATTGTTTCGGTTGTATAGGTAGTTATAATATATATACATACGTTAAATAAAAGATAAGGACGCCACTGCATTAACAATCCCCATCATCATTGTCGGATATCTTTGAGAATGTCTTCGTTATGTGACAGTCCGACTGACTGAGTGATAATACCTTAACTATTTACAGTTACTTTATTCACCTTCACACGGCCCTGCTCTTCATTCATGTATAGTAATCAATGACAACGTATTCTCTTATAAAATTTATAAATTACACTTGAAAAATGATCTGTTGTCTAACTTACGTTGCAGTTATTGTAGAAATTTTTACCTCTGGCCTCATATTCTATAAGAGAGAAATTGTAATGGGTCAAAATTTTCGAGTATGAGTTTTTGGTGGATAAGCACGTTTCAGGGTCTCTAGAATACGAATTTACTATTTTCACGATGATGCCTGTGTGTGTGTGTGTGTTTGTATGAACCGACGATTTTTCGTCCACGATAACTTAAAAAGTATCAAACCGTTTATAACCAAATTTCATATTTAAGGTTTTGATAAGTATCTTAACACCGGATAACATTTTGGTAGAAATCCGCAAACCGGAAGTAGTACTTTTTGATCCTTTATAAAGTTTTTCTTAAATATATTGGTACATTATTTATTTATGACAATTTTTGCAATTAAAAATAAAAGAAAATATAATTATCTATGGGTACAGTCATTATAAATACAATTTGCTGAATCTGGTAGTATTTAACAATAAAATAAAGTACAATTCATATTCTATCTTGTCCATGATATGAAATTTGTTTCTACATAAAATTTGAATGATTATGACAGTGACAGTACAGTGGACATCTTTTGCTTGCATCTTGGTTTACATTATCGTTTACGTATTACATGAACATGAAACTATTAAAATGTAAGTAAAACTAATTTTTAGAGTAGTCTCGAGATTAGTAGAATAAGCAGAATTTGGCGAGAGGTCGTGTACTGGCCACAGCAGATTTTTTAGATATTTACCGAGATAAGAGTATCGTCATGAGTAGAAGTAACAAGTAATAAAAAATCGTCTGGACTTTATAAATAGAGACCTGGTTCAAATCAATTCATAAAAATCTTGTAAAACAAGGATATGATATCATAAATATTAATTAAAGCGCATAGTGGTAGTCGTTTCAAGGTACATTTAAACGTGACCAGAGAGAAATGAATCTTAAAAAAGTATACAAACATATTAATGTCTAATAAAGCTATAACTTCTATACAAGTAGTTTCTTAAACAGAATTTTTAAGTTTTTACATTTGCAGATCCAAATTTATGCAATTTATATTAATACTAAGTTGCATATTTGAATACATTATCTTTGTATTCAGGAATTTGTTTTTGTAATTGGCAAATATGATTCTTTTCTAATGACTCGCGATTCTTGTTTATAAATATTCTTGTTTTAGTTCAGGGCTCGATAGTTGATGACGATACAACTGGGTAAAGACCGCTTTTTAGTGGCTAAGTAGAAATAAGAGCAGAGTGTTTTCCATTTTAGAAGTTCGTATCCGTAATTACCACAATCTGAACTTCTGTTTCTGTAGTTATAGAATATTAAAATCAAGAGAATTGTAATAAAAGCATTTAGAAACTAAGTTAATTTATAGATTGATAGTAGTTTTCAGAACTCATAATGATAAATGAATTATTTTGTTTGGGTATAATTCTGTAAGTTTTTATTTATATATATACAACGTTTCGAGAAACTGTGCATTTTCTTCGACAGGTAATAAATGAATGTGTTTACCATATAAAATAATTCATTTAACTTAATTTAGTTTTATATTTGTTAAATAATATGCATTATCTATTTGTGTTTTATATTTTTTACAATGTCATTTTTTGAAAATTAAACATTCTGTAAGTAAACAACCCACGACAAGTATCTTTATTCTTTTTTTAAGGCATGTAAAATTTCACACAAAAATTATAGCTCATTCTCTTTTATTTGACAAATGGCAACTCATATTTTATTTGGGGAATTAAATATATAAATGTTCAATATAAATTTTTAGTACCTAATCAAGTAATCATATTTGGTCATCGTTGATTTTACCTCCCACCTAAAAGAGAGGTATAGCGATCGTGAACAAAATTAATCAAAGTCCATACTAAGTTCAAATATTACAATGACCATGCGGGATGTTATGTGTTGGCCACATCAGATTTTTTATGTAGGTATATATGTTTTTGATTTAGAAAGGTAGAAAATTAATATTATACCTACAAGGAAAATTCAAAAAGGTTTTGTTTGATGTTATTTTTAATATCCATTAAGGCACTTCAATTTAAAAATATCTTACATTAAGATCAATAGAATCTTTTACAGAGTGCTGAACGATACACCACTGAAATAGAATTCAATTTTTTTTAAACTAAAAATTAGCAGATAGGTAGTTAGCACATCACCCTATTTTTGGTTTTTTAATTATTATCCGTATACTTAAAAACATTGCCATTTGCCGTTCAATAAAACATTACACTGTGTAATTTACACAGAACTTATACCCAAATAAATAGTTTACTAACCTAGTATTAAATGTAAAAAAATCGTGATTGAAATGATTTTAGTTTTATTCGATGTTAAACAGTGTTCTCTTGCCTATAATGTAAATGAATGCTATGAAACATTCACATTAATTGCATTAATAGTTTGACGGACTTTCACTGCAGATTATTGAGGTCCATGGCACACGGCATGGCGGTCTTCTCTAAATTCACTCCTCTCTTCTCTTTAACAACCAAAACTTCCATCACACCGGACACCGGATTCACACGTATACTTTAAGTTCCTATTTGCGAGCTTTAATATTTCCTGACTTGTTGAAGATTGTTTCTATAGTGTGGTCTTGATATGCTTCAATGCTTTTAAAATCTTTTAAATAATTTTTAGACAACAAATAGTACAAAAAATTATATAAAATAAAAGTGGACTTAATACTGATCAAATGTAAATATACAAAAAAATTAGCATATTAGCATTCGTCATTATTAGGTACTACCCCCACTTGACAAAATAAAATCGCTAGAACATTTCAAAAATGTGAATATTATAATACTTATAATACTTATTATTTGCCTATTAACATCCTATTAATATCCTAGTGATTGCCCTTAGTAACATTATCAATGTAACATCCCCAATGTTAGTAATTTGGTAATAATATCCCAATTATGCAACCCATGTAATTCTCTGATATGTTTGTATTGAGTATGTAATTTTTGATCGTACTCAGGATGTGGTTAGGATAGACTTACGTAATATATCACTTAAAGTACAAGAATAAGATATTTTTAAACATCCCATGGACGATTCATGTCAAGTGGGCCTCCCTATGTTTAATTACTTTTGTAATTCTCTGAGATGTTTGTATTGAGTATGTAATTTTTGATCGTAGGTACTCAGGATGTGGTTAGGATAGACTTACGTAATATATCATTTAAAGTACAAGAATAAGATATTTTTAAACATCCCATGGACGATTCATGTCAAGTGGGCCTCCCTATGTTTAATTACTTTTGTAATTCTCTGAGATGTTTGTATTGAGTATGTAATTTTTGATCGTACTCAGGATGTGGCTAGGATAGACTTACGTAATATATCACTTAAAGTACAAGAATAAGATATTTTTAAACATCCCATGGACGATTCATGTCAAGTGGGCCTCCCTATGTTTAATTACTTTTGTAATTCTCTGAGATGTTTATATTGAGTATGTAATTTTTGATCGTAGGTACTCAGGATGTGGTTAGGATAGACTTACGTAATATATCATTTAAAGTACAAGAATAAGATATTTTTAAACATCCCATGGACGATTCATGTCAAGTGGGCCTCCCTATGTTTAATTACTTTTGTAATTCTCTGAGATGTTTGTATTGAGTATGTAATTTTTGATCGTACTCAGGATGTGGCTAGGATAGACTTACGTAATATATCACTTAAAGTACAAGAATAAGATATTTTTAAACATCCCATGGACGATTCATGTCAAGTGGGCCTCCCTATGTTTAATTACTTTTGTAATTCTGTGAGATGTTTGTATTGAGTCTGTAATTTTTGATCGTAGGTACTAAGGATAGACTTACGTAATATATCACTTAAAGTACAAGAATAAGATATTTTTAAACATCCCATGGACGATTCATGTCAAGTGGGCCTCCCTATGTTTAATTACTTTTGTAATTCTCTGAGATGTTTGTATTGAGTATGTAATTTTTGATCGTACTCAGGATGTGGCTAGGATAGACTTACGTAATATATCACTTAAAGTACAAGAATAAGATATTTTTAAACATCCCATGGACGATTCATGTCAAGTGGGCCTCCCTATGTTTAATTACTTTTGTAATTCTGTGAGATGTTTGTATTGAGTCTGTAATTTTTGATCGTAGGTACTAAGGATAGACTTACGTAATATATCACTTAAAGTACAAGAATAAGATATTTTTAAACATCCCATGGACGATTCATGTCAAGTGGGCCTCCCTATGTTTAATTACTTTTGTAATTCTCTGAGATGTTTGTATTGAGTATGTAATTTTTGATCGTACTCAGGATGTGGCTAGGATAGACTTACGTAATATATCACTTAAAGTACAAGAATAAGATATTTTTAAACATCCCATGGACGATTCATGTCAAGTGGGCCTCCCTATGTTTAATTACTTTTGTAATTCTGTGAGATGTTTGTATTGAGTCTGTAATTTTTGATCGTAGGTACTAAGGATAGACTTACGTAATATATCACTTAAAGTACAAGAATAAGATATTTTTAAACATCCCATGGACGATTCATGTCAAGTGGGCCTCCCTATGTTTAATTACTTTTGTAATTCTGTGAGATGTTTGTATTGAGTCTGTAATTTTTGATCGTAGGTACTAAGGATAGACTTACGTAATATATCACTTAAAGTACAAGAATAAGATATTTTTAAACATCCCATGGACGATTCATGTCAAGTGGGCCTACCTATGTTTAATTACTTTTGTACCTACCAGTATCTATTGGAACTTGGTAACATAAAATTTAAAAAAGATTTCAATGTTAATGAATCAACTATTCGAATTCTGTGAAATCTGTTGAATGATGGATTTGCGTTCGAGCGCAGCGAATTCTGCTCTTCGCTGTTCCCAGCCATCGCGGACGTTATTTAATGTGTTGATTTTATCAGCGGGAACACATAACAAATTTATAAACAAGCAATATATCGTTAAAGAAGTACTCCGAAGTGTAAGAAGATACAAAATAACGGTTTCCAATCCATCTGAAAGAAAAACGCATGACCTCTGACCTGTCTGTTTAATATACAGTCGCTAGTTTACCCAACACTGCAAGGCATTCTGACAGTTTGCCTAAAATCATTTATCTGAGAGTTGCCGTGCGCTGTGACATTTATTCTCTTTTATATATTTAAAAAAATCTGACGTGGCCATCACACAACCTTCCGCCATATCTAGACTTTAAACAGAAATGTATACGTGCAATCCGGTGCCCATTTAAAATATACAAATAAAAATCTCAAATATTCAAAGAAATTTGCATCACCTGAATAAAAAGATTCATTCACAGGAAAACTCTGCTGTGTTGAAGCCATCCTTCGTTCAATTACTACATTTAATATCTTACTTAGGACTTATATAGCGCTAGTATGCCAACTTGTCACCCGTCTCACCCGTCAATATTTTTTACGCAGAAACAAAAATCAACCGATCATGGATTACAAGATATCAACGTTTTATTTGATAAATTTATTTTTTAAATTTTACTGCAGTTCTTTAATGCTACCAGATAAAGACAATTTTTTTATAACGTAAATTGCAAATAACTTTTCCTCTTATTCTTATAACAAATAAATACTATATTTATCCAAATTTATAGAAATTTTTGACACTTAATCTTTTCAATCTTCAAAAAATTTAACTTCCGGTGAAGATATTTGTACCAAAATCTAGGGAGCTCTTCCAATTTATATACAAATGTTAAATACCAAATATCAAAATTTTCGGGTAATTCGTATTTGAGTTATGCGACTAACAACCCTTGACCACACACACACACACACACATACACACACACATACACACAGACATCATCGTGAAACTATCAAAAATGAGTTGTAAGGACCCTAATTCGTGCTCATCCACTAAAAATTCACCACCCGATTTTTTGCATGATTCCAATACCTTCCTTTACAGGTAAGCGGAAGGTAAAAATGTAGATGAATCTCTTCGCACAAGTTTTCTAAATTTAAAAACCGATATCTCAAATCTAAGCGAGAAATCAAACTCTAGTCTGCAGCATTGTATTTCTAACACTTAAATTAACCTATAAACAAATTTTCAGAATTTTGAAACCAAAACAGACCACCCTCGATTTATCAAAAATGGTTCAGTGTATCGACTTAATTTATTCACCAAAGAATTCCTCGCGCCGAATTACATATGTGTACCAATCAGCTCAAAATTCTGACGGGTACAATATTGCAGTACTACAGAAACTGTTTTAGGTAAACAACCATTAATTTTTCGAATTTAAAAAAAATTCTTTTAGATTCGTAATCAGCATATCAAACAACATATACCATTAACGTATGTACTCGAAGTTATGAAACACCCTGTATAGGAGTATGAAATAAAACTAAAAAACATTATTTAAAAACACTTTATCTTTTATATAGGTTTAAATATCAGCTGAAGTAAAACGATGCATAACTAGCAGAACAGAATTTAACAAGTCTGCTAGCATTTTATTTCGCTCACCAGCAAACGAAAACAAGTAATAAGTCGAAGTTAGTTTAGTTTGTTTTCTGCTTTTGGTGCAGTATGTGTGTTTTAATAATAACAGCATAGAGATATTAATAATAAAATGTAAATTTATTATAAGAAGCGAGATCATGTGCATACTACTATATCTAGTAAAATAATGGTGTCTTTTAATAATGTTACGTATTTAACCAGTATTACAGACATGTGTGTCGGGCAGTGATAAGTGAGACTTTTGTAAAGTGAAGTGAACTTTCTGAAAATGGTGCATTCAGAGAAGATCCAGTTTCTTGGCGGTCGTTTTGAGTTTTCATGCCTTCTATAAGATAGGTACGCATAATTAATTTTAAAATTTTCTTTATATTTATATTAGATATTTATACACCAAGTGAGATACATGAATGTATATTTAAGAGAAGAAAGTTTAGCCATCGAGCCTGAAGGGCGAGTGGGATAATTTCTTCGAGTATTATTTCAAATATATGAATTATAAATTTATTTTGACATAACAAAAAAGAAAATCAAAGTAGTCGTCAGTGGCAATGTGTTGAGTGATTTAAAAAGTTTTAATTCACTTGTGAATATACAATTATTTAAAGTTGTTGTTATGGAGTTAATAATAGCAGTTGAAAACGTCAAAATTGAATAAAAGATATTATTTTGATAAGAGTTTTAAATTGTTTCAGGTTCACCTGTACCTACCACAGAACTACAGAAGGCTAAAGGTAAGTGGTACATTTATACATACGTAACTTGTTTATACACCAGCCACATGAAGTAAACAAAATATTTTTATTTGTAATAGTTAGAGCATACCTATCTTTTATATTTTCTTATTTAAATGTTGCTTTTTAATACACGAAAATAGAAAATAAACTTTTCATGTATGAAAGGTGCAACGAGAATTTATTAAATAAATGTGTAATAAATGATACATATTTTACGACGATACCTTTTAATTCATTACCAGGCATATACACAATATTAACAATCATTTCAATTATGCACTAGAAATAATTTTACTTCTGTTATATGCACGTATTCAGTAAATATAACCTTGCAAAATAATTATAATACAGCTACATAAATATTTTATGTAATGTTTATTTAGAATATTTAAAAGTTAATGAACAGTCGAACAATGTGTGTCTATTTCTTGACATTTATATTTGGTTTATATAAAAATACAGCAGAGATAAATCGGTTGTTTTGTTTAATAATAATTTGATAATTTTGCAATTGTCAAATTTGTGAAAAAAATGTTATAGTTTTTCGTTCTTAGTGTCATAAAATAAGGGAATATGATGCAATCGAACATAAATGTTATTATTAATATAAAGCAACATTTATACCTACCTTTCAGGATAATTTATGTTATGGCTTCTTATCCCTATAGTTCCAAAAAAAATTCTAATGCAAAGTCTATTTTAATATTTTTTATAAATATTATAAAGTATGTTGTTAGTAGATAATAGTAGGTATATATTTTTTTAAATTTATTAACTATTTAAACATTATTCTTTTAGACTAATAAGAAAAATTAAACTAATTGATAATTTTAAAATATTTATTTTGTATTTAATTAATTTAGTTTAATTTTTTGGTTAAATCTAAAAACATAATTTAGAACCATCAAATTTATTATTTTGCGCAACTATCAAAAAAAGTTGACATTGGCATCCGCAATGGGCTATTTGCATGATTTTTTTATTGAATATTTTTGAAGATATAAAAACTTGGGAGTCGTATTTTTAATATTTAAAATGTTTTTTTAACAAGCCCAAAAATAATTAATGAAAACGAAAAGTGATTAATATGTGATATGACGGCGAAAGCTTTTAAATAAAATTTGTATTTTTACCAATTTTTTAGATCTAACATTTGATTCATAGTGTAAAAAATCTCATTTTCAGTAGGTACCATGCAGTACCCCATTCAGGCCGCGACGTAAAACATTTGTGAACGAGTACGAAACATTTCGCGGCCGCGTTGCTATTAGTAACGGCTGCGAAGTAAATTTATTGAGTTATGCGCATGTCAATTTCGATATTTTTGACAGTTACTACAAAAAATAAAATGTGTGTTCTTAATTATATGCGTTGCAGTTGCACCAAATATATTGAGTATAACTCGTCTGCGAAATGTGTTTAGTGTCCTCGAGAATTTTTAAGCCTCGGTCTTCGCCTCTGCAAAAAATTCTGTCGGATCCAAAACAGACATTTCGCTGCCTAGATATACAGAATAGACCATAAATCACTGACCATTGTATTTTTGATATAATTTTTTTATTGAAAATGAATAATTTTAATAATAAAAGATAGTTTAATCATGGAGTTTAAAAAAAATTAAATTAAAAAAATATATCTTTTAGATGCCTGTCATCAGCCTCTTCGCAAGTTGCTGCTCTTTGCTGTAAAACTGGTTGATCAATCGCAATAATTTAACATCTCCAAATCGTGAAACGATACGGTTACCAAAAACCGTTCGCAGCAAATTCATTGTTGCCCTTGCAGTATGGGACGTAGCTCCGTCTTGTTGAAACCACATTTCTTCAGTTATGGACCAGGTACAGCAAAGAGCAGCAGCTTGCGAAGAGGCTGATGGCAGGTATCTAAAAAATATTATTTTTAAATATTTTTTTAAAATTCTTTATGATTAAAACTATCTCTTGTAATCAAAATTATTCATTTTAATTAAAAAATTAAAAAATACAATGGTCAGTGACTTATGGCCCACTCTGTACAAATAACTATTGTATCACCTTATAGGAAAATAAAATATGAATCTTTGGGTAAATTATATTTCAATAGTAATAGATTTAAAACCTAAGTGACTAATTAAATTTAATATTATTATACAATTCATGCGTATACATAAATTATTTGACTGATTATTTTAAATTACAGTCACAAATAATTTACACAAAACATAGATACATTTAAGATTACATTATATTGATTTTTCAGTGAATTCGTAACATAAAATTTAATATTAATATAAACTGTTGACGGCTACCTAACGCTACGTCACATATCACAGATACAAGATATACAACAAAATCATATTATAGAACACGTTAAGTGCAAAAGTAATATTAATAATGCAGCAAAATAACACGCATACAAGGTGTTTCATAACATCAGGTACATATGTTAAGGGTTTGATATGCTGATTACGAATAAAAAGAATTTTTCTTAAAATCGCAAAATTAATTTCCATGTTTTCCAGTCAAATATTTTTCCTAGCCACTGCCACTGTACTCCAGTCAAAATACGGGGGAGGGTTGTATTATTACTGGCAACTACCAGATTTGGTTTAGTATAGGTTTTTTGGGTTGCTGATCACGAATTTCGGGGTCATTTTGTAAAGACATGTGCGGAACACCCTTAAATTTGCTAAAATTACCCCCAAAATTGGGTAATTTTTTATATATTCGCACTTTGAGTGCCCAGATTTGGCACATAGGGGTTTTTTGGGTCGCTGATCAAGAATTTTTTATAAAAATTAATATTTCACCCTTAAATTAGCACAAAGTGCGAAAATAACAAAGACACCCTTTTTTGGGGGTACTTTTAGGTAATTTAAAGGTGAAATATTAATTCTTATTTTAAAAACCCGAAATTCTTGATCAGCGATCTTAAAAACCTATACGGACTAAAACTGGGCGCTTAAAGTGCGAAAATAGCAAAAATACCCTTTTTAGGGTTAATTTTAACTAATTTAAGGGTGAAATATTAATTTTTATAAAAAAATCCCCTAAATTCTTGATCAGCGACCAAAAAATCCCTTTGTGCGAAATCTGGGCATTCAAAGTGCGATTATATTAAAAAAAAACTATTTTGGGGGTAGTTTTTGCAGATTTAAGGGTGTTCCGCACATTTCTTTACAAAATGACCTCGAAATTCGTGTTCAGCGACCCAAAAAACCTATACTAGACCAAATCTGGTAGTTGCCAGTAATAATACAACCAAACCCGTATTTTGACTGGAGTAATTATTGTTTCATTAAAAATAAATAAATTTCATTTGTTATTTTACTAGTATTATGTAATTTAAGATGTTCATTACTTACTTCTATTGTTTGTATTTAATAGGAAAACGAATCCAGTGCAGTACTACAAAAAATGTTTTAGGTAAACAACCCTTAATTTTTCGAATTTAAAAAAAATTCTTTTAGATTCTTTTAGAAACAACATATACCATTAACGTATGTATTCGAAGTTATGAAACACCCTGTATAATTAAGTGAAATCATTTCATAAGCACAAAGTAAATAAAAACACTAAACATTCACACACTTACGAAATAATTTGACACCAAGAAGTTCGCGTTGCCAAACAAACTCACACTTATAAAATTAATAAAAACAGTCAATCAATTTAAAAACTAAACCATAATAAGTAAAATATGAAGGTTCATAAACAGTCTTTTACATTTCCTCGGGCATAGAGGGCAGCACCCTCAGTGCATCACTGGAAATATATTTTTGAAGCGAAAAATATCTTGCTCTGTCTTCCAAGTCTACTGACGTCACATGTTGGAAACAACAAGGCTGGGAAATATGGCTTTTGGGCGGTAGAGGCGCTGGTTTCGGTGGTTTCTTTTCCTTTTTCTTCTTCTTTCCGGGCACAGACAACGAAATATTCTCTGGACAAGCGACTAGTCGCTCTATATGCGTCCACATCTCGTGGGCGGCTTGCGCCATGTCGAAACTAATTCCGATGAGTGTCGTGTGGTCCGATGATAGACACATGGTGTGGAAAGCCTTCCCGGAGACTTTGTAAGATGTCAGGTTGTCGATGGTGTCACGCCACAACATGAAACAAGTGCCACGCTCGGCTAGCATGATTTGTATCCTGCGTTTGTCTCTGGCGCGAGCTTCGCCAACGTCTAACAGCACCACAGGGATCCCTGTTGAGTGTAACTGCCACTCGGTTTCTTGGACTGATGACCGGGTGTAGAGGTTGGCTAACGAACTGCACACAAATACCTAAAACGGAAATTTAGTTAGTCAAATAAATCATTTAATTCAGCACTTTTGAACTATGATGGTAGATCAGATATTAATTTTGGATCAACAATAAAACAAAAATCTTTAGAAAAAAGCAAGGTTCTTTAGTAAATTTAAGGATTCCAACTAGTGAGCTCTAAAAATTCAACTATTTTCGCTAAAAAACCCAACCAGAACAGGAAAGAAAACAGGAACGAACCGTAGCTTTTTAGCGAACCGTAAACCAAAAGGAACCGTTAAAAATAATTTAGCAAACCGGAACCAAACCGATGGTTGTGACCCGGATTGAACCGGATAAAGCATTAATTGAAATTTAACTTTTTCCCTCAAAAATATTGTTGAATTTTCTATAATTTAATCAAGGTTTTAATTTTTTAAATATATTATTTACATGAAGAGGCCCGTCTACTACCTAAAATCCAGCATAAAATGTACTAACGTAGCGAGTGTTTTGTGACCAGTACAAGAATGGTAAAAATTTATTCCAACAAGGATTTAATATAGTAAGAATGGATCTACAAATGTGCCTTTTTAAAATTTAAATTAAATTAATTAATTTAAAATTAAAAAATTGTACATGAATATAAAAATTCCGAAAAATTAAAAAAAATCCTATTTTATGCATTTACACGGTTATATCTCATGATACAAATTAATTTTTTAAATTTTAAAAAGGTACATATGTAGATCCATTCTTTCTCTATTAAATTTTTATAAAAACATTATTCTGAAGTCAATAATAATCTGACAGTTTACTCGAAACACTTTTACAGTATTTATTTTTCATCTTCAAAATGACATTGCATAGCTAGAATGCGGCAAAGTACGAGTTTCGGGCTGGTTTCGCAGCCCTATTTTTTAAATATTCTTTAATTAATAATATTAATACGAAATATTCATTAATAGATATTTATACACCAAGTGAGATACATGAATGTTTATTCAAGAGAAGAAAGTTTAGCCCCCGAGCCCGAAGGGCGAGTGGGATAATTTCTTCGAGTGAATAAACATTCGTATCTCACGTGGTTTATACAATATTTTATTCAATTTTGACGAAATTATGTCAAATATATGAATTATAAATTTATTTTGACAGAACAAAAAAAACTAATCAAAGTAATCGTTAGTGGCAAGTTGTCATTGTTTTTATGCATTTTTGACGTAATAATAACAGTTTAAAACGTCAGAGTGATTTAAAAATGTGTTGAGTGATTTAAAAAAAATTTAATTCACTTGTGAATAAACTTTTATTTAAAGTTGTTGCTATGGAGTTAATAATATCAGTTTAAAACGTCAAAATTGAATAAATAATTTATACATTGTAAATCGGTCAGCAAAGCAAATTATAAGAATCAAATAATTTAAATTTAACTTTACTGCGTCTTTAATTTACTTATAGTCATTTATACCAACAAATGTTAAAATTAAAGCTAATTAAAGAAATGTGATTAGGTATATAATAACTGTATTTTATGTCCATTTTTCAATTAGTACATTTACACTTTGTATGTGCAACCATCCAAATATATGGTGTCAATTATTATGCATCAAAAAATGTACCTATAGCATGCCCGTTGCAATTCCATGTAACTAATTTCAAAATAACTGTACTTCAAGATTTAAATTCATAATTCTATACTGCACACAATGAGCACGACACCCTAGTTTATCGTTTGCTCTGTAACCTTTTCCAAACTGAGATTTCTAATACAATAGTATCGTCACAGAATGTTTGAATCATCTTCTACAAATTATTTGTTACGTGGGAATGGTTTTAACGTTGAAAACTTAAAATGTGTTATTTTCTCAAACAAATGCCTTCATTTACAAGTATAATTGTAGTTATAATTTTGTTTAAAACGAAATGACTGTTCACAGTATTCAATTTTATCCGCGTAAAGTTTTTGTGGTTTTTAGTTAATTAAATATTTTTAATTACATCGTTTAAACAATAGCAATATTAAATATTAGTATATTAAGGATATTAATAGTTATTTTTCCTAGAAAGATATACTACAATAACAGCCTATTCCCACTTAAAAACAAATATGAAACAACGGAGTTTTATCATGAATTATTGATAGTAAGCATTGTTTAAATATTTAAATGAAATTGTTCCAGATAAAGAAAATTAAATTAAATTCATGTACAATTCTATTGTTCGTATTAATTTCATAATCTCAATTTTAATTCTTGTTAGACTCATGTTGGGCTATAGAAAATTGATTTAAGTGATAATTTTAAAAATAATAATGGATGATAAATTTTTACTCGTTATAATGACTAGCTGTCTACATCGAAAGGGAGCGTCTTTTGAACACGCCTTTATTTATTTAGCGATATGATGTCAGTTGATCGCAAACAACCGCGTACGTTATCTACGTATAAGGTGTAATAATAACAGAATTCATGAAGTCATGACTATTTTGTACTTCCCACGCAAACTTCTAAATAAAAAATAAATTACATGCTATTAATCAGCAATCGAATGATGAAATTCGAAATACGAAACACGAATTTGATTTGAATAATTTAAAAGTGCGATATCAAAGACAAAGAATATTTATTACAACTGCAGTTTATTAAACTCTATAAAAAAATATAAATATAAACAACAATTTAGTTCACTTATTATGTTTACATAAAATTTTGGTTACGTGATTTTGAAATGTTTTTGAATATACATATTTCTTTTATATTGCTATATTTATGTACCGTCATTACTTTTTTACTACTGCAGGTGTATGAAATTGAAAAATAGCTAACTACTAATGTAAATGATAACTATGTATATAGAGCTAGCTTGTTAAAAGTTTTACAACATTTTACCGCAGTTTGCTGAGTCAAATAAATTATAACTATGAGTAACTAAGTTTACATAGTTATGCATATTTTCAAGTCAGCAAATTTGTTATTAGTACGACAAAAACACGTGAACCAAAAGTTTGGTGTAAATGAACTGAATGGCGCCTTACAATGGACATTTTTATATAGGAATATTTTTTATGCAAGAAATTTTATCGTTACATAATGATATTGTAGTTACAATGTAGGCAGTACCTACTTTTTTGTTTAAATAATTAAAACATATAAGTAGGTAGTAGTGTTTATAGCTTAGTTCTGCTTCTGAAGAAAATTTTTATTTTGGTCTGATAACTTATTACTTATTGATTAAATTTTTAGAATTTTGATTAAAATTCTGACCATTAAAATCCAGACACATTAATATACTACGATAAATATGAATCCTTACATTAAATAATGTAAGTAAAAATGTAACAGCACAAAAACAAGTTTAAAGTTTAATTTGAAAAAAAGAATGAGGGATAAATTTAATATGAATAAAAAAATGTGTTCATCATAAAAATGAAATGGAGTGATCGTATATTTTTGGAAGAGTATGAGTTTTGTGTCTTAGAGATACCTACTAGATTCAAAAAAGGTTTGTTATAGTATTGTCGAGATTTCAATTTTTTTTTTTCGGAATTTTTACCTAAATTCAATAATGCACCCTTACTAAGTCATTATTATAAAAAATGCTTATATCCTGTTTCTTTTTTATGACTATACCTACTATACTGGTGGAAAAAAATGAAACACTTGAAATTCGTGAATTTTAGACCATTTTCAAACCGCCGTAACTCGGCGTATTTTCAATCGATTTCGATGAATCTTTGCGGGCGAAAAACTTTGAATTGAAAGTCATGCATGCAAATTTAAGCGTAACCCTTCCGCCTCCCTCTAGCACCCCTGTGAAAAAAATGTTTTAATGGAAAAAATGTCCAACTTTGACGATGTGTACAGAGTTGAAATATTTTTTGGCTCGATGCACCAAAAGGGCATTGAAATTTTTTTATTTACCTGTGCAGGACTCAACGAAGCTCCTACGACGATTTGGCACAAATAAGTTATGGGTGTTTGAAAAAAGTGCATTTTGTGGTTTTTGACTCATAAGTCGGAAGTTTTTCGACAAAATTGAGTTATCCACACGAAATATCCAATTTCATTTTTAAATTTTCTCGATGCACATTTTTTTTCAAACATCTATAACTTTGTACCAAATCATCGTAGGAACTTCGTTCTTTGAGTCCAAACAAATTTTTCAACTCCGTACACATTGTCATAATAGGATATTTTTTCCATTAAAAACATTTTTTTTCACTGAGGTGCTAGAGGGGGCGAAAGAGGATGCATGCATGTCTTTAAAGTAGACACTTCGCCCGCAAAGATTCATCGAAATCGATTGAAATTACGTTATGGCGGTTTGATTTTTTCCACCAGTGTGGCAGTGTGTATTATTTTTAGCTATCTATTCAAATTTGAAGCAACCTTTGTGACACGTACGTCTTTTTATAACTCTAGTACACATTTTATTTTCTAAACAAAACCTCCCGAACCCTTCTTATCAACTCTCCGTTATAAATCTTAATCTCCCCTACCTGTGTCTTAAGCCCTCTGAAGAAGCTCTCCACAGCAAGCCTCTCCTCCTCTGTGACCTGGCCATGAAGGGGCTCCTGCTCCTCTCTGTCAGTTTCCTCTGACTCCGCCCTTCCCTCGCTGCCGTCTTCACGCTCCCCGTAGCTGCTCTCCCCGGACGTGGTGGTACTCGAGTCGCCGCTCCCCTCCCCCGTGGAGGATAAGCGTCGTCGCGGGTGTTCTGAGGTGTACATGTATCCGGGGTACGCGTCGTACTTCCGGGCCAGAGGGTTGAGAGGGTACTCGGAGGATTCCATCTTGATTGAGGATGAGGAGTAGACTAACTCGGTTGGCATTGTCTAAAAGATAAGAATTTGTTAGTGTCGGGATTTTTTACCTTCCGCTTACGTGTAAAGGAAGCTATTGGAATCATGCAAAAAATCGGGTAGTGAGTTTTTAGTGGATGAGCACGAATTAGGGTCCTTACAACTCATTTTTGATAGTTTCCCGATGATGTCTGTATGTATGTGTGTGTGCGTGTGTGTGTGTGTATGTGTGTGGTCCGGGCCGATGCCGTCTGTCGGATAACTCAAATACGAATTACCCAAAAATTTTGATATTTGGTATTTTACAATTGTATACGCATAGGAAGAGCTCATTAGATTTTGGTACAAATATCTTCACCGGAAGTGATATTTTTTGAAGATTGAAGAGATTAAGTGTCAAAAATTTCTATAAATTTGGATAAATATAGTATTTATTTGTAATAAGAATAAGAGGAAACGTTATTTGCAATCTATAAAATCTTATAAAAATATTGTCTTTATCTGGTAGCATTAAAGAACTGCAGTAAAATTTAAAAAATAAATTTATCAAATAAAACATTGAAATCTTGTAATCCATGTTCGGTTGATTTTTGTTTCTGCATAAAAAATATTGACAGGTGAGACGGGTGACAAGTTGGCATACTAGCGCTATATAAGTCATAAGTAAGCTATTAAATGTAGTAACTGAACGGAGGATTGCTTCAACACAGAAGAGTTTTCGTGTGAATGAATCTTTTGATTCAGGTGATACTAATTTCTGTGTTTGAATATTTTAGATTTTTATTTGTATATTTTAAATGGGCACCAGATTGTACGTATACATTTATGTTTAAAGTCTGGTCTAGATATAGCGGAAGGTTGTGTGATGGCCACGTCAGATTTTTTTTAAGGGGAAACCCCTATGCCATTAGGTACTTTGCCTATCAGCCAGTAACAATGTGAAATAGATTATACATATTATATATAAATCAATATTTGGACAATCACAACGTCCATGCTCTTCAGTGGGATTTGAACCCACAACCTCGCTGCCCGCTCGGACCACAGTGTACGTTAGTCCGCGCGGCCATCGTGGCCATCGGTCGGGATTAGATGAATTGTAACGTAGTGCAATTTGTATTGTTGTGTAAGGAGGTGTATTTTAACTTTTAGTTAAAATGGTGGGGTAAAGTATTCAGTTTATTAAAATTACCTATAGGTAATAAATCAAGAGATACGGCAGTGTCTGTGGCCAAGTACAAAAAAGACACTGAGTCTCTTATCCCGAGTGAACAAATGGTCATTTTCGCATTGAAAAACGAGGGTGAAAATGTATTATTTATCTAGCAGTTACTGTCATATTGTAATAATATAGGATATTTTTGTAGGTATGAAAGGCAATTATACCGCTGTTACAGCAAGTATTGCTTTTTCATCGCGGATGGCAATTTAAAAAAAAACTTTTGAAAAGTTTTCATAATTTTAATATCATTGGTTTAAATTGATCAATTTATCGTTTTAAAATTACAAAATTCTAAGTAACTTTTTTGTCATTTTTACCTTCTTCCGCTTACCTGTAAAGGAAGGTATTGGAATCATGCAAAAAATCGCGTGGTGAATTTTTAGTGGATGAGCACGAATTAGGGTCCTTACAACTCATTTTTGATAGTTTCACGATGATGTCTGTGTGTATGTGTGTGTGTGTGTGTGTGTGTGTGTGTGGTCAAGGGGTGTTAGTCGCATAACTCAAATACGAATTACCCGAAAATTTTGATATTTGGTATTTAACATTTGTATATAAATTGGAAGAGCTCCCTAGATTTTGGTACAAATATCTTCATCGGAAGTGATATTTTTTGAAGATTGAAAAGGTTAATTGTCAAAATTGTATATAAATTTGGAAAAATATAGTATTTATTTGTAATGAGAATAAGAGGAAAAGTTATTTGCAACTTACGTTATAAAAAAATTGTCTTTATCTGGTAGCATTAAAGAACTGCAGTAAAATTTAAAAAATAAATTTATCAAATAAAACGTTGATATCGTGTAATCCATGATCGGTTGATTTTTGTTTCTGCGTAAAAAATATTGACAGGTGAGACGGGTGACAAGTTGGCATACTAGCGCTATATAAGTCCTAAGTAAGATATTAAATGTAGTAATTGACCGGAGGATGGCTTCAACCCAGCAGAGTTTTCCTGTGAATTAATCTTTTTATTCAGGTGATGCAAATTTCTGTATTTGAATATTTTAGATTTTTATTTGTATATTTTAAATGGGCACCGGATTGTACGTATACATTTCTGTTTAAAGTCTAGATATGGCGGAAGGTTGTGTGATGGACACGTCAGATTTTTTTAAATTTTGTTTCGTTAATATGTAGTTTGTCCTGATGAAGGCTAAACTGTTAGCCGAAACGCCGAAACGTAGGCATTAATATATACATTTATTAAGAGTGATATCCGAAAAAATTTCCATCATTTATATAGGTATAGTTGAGAAAATTATAATAATAACTAATAGGTGGAATACAATTTCTTTAAATTTTAATTTCTTGCACCTAAATAGGAACCTAGGTAGGTGGGTATACCGGGAGTTTTTTTTATTAGTAAACATAGGGCAGGTCATTACCATAGTTACAGTGTTACAGAATGACAGCAATGTATTGGAGCGTCTTTTTTATCAGTAAACATAGGGATAATTACATACTAAAATAAATATAAATTAAAGAAATGATAAATTATTTATTTATATTTTCTACACTTAAGAACTAGGTAGATACCTACATTAAGCTAATGAGAATTTTTTTAAACGAATTAAATGCTCAAAATTGGAACCATTATCTTCTAAACAATATCCTAAACGATTATAAAAATAATTTATAGCATTTGCTGGGGAGTAATATTTTGGAAGCAGCACTAATTCGATTTTTTAATTGTTCAACATTCTGTTCTGTCACCATTGTACACATTATTTTTAAGTGTCTACCTAGTTCTTAAATTCTCATTAGTTTAATGTATCTCCCTAGTTCTTAAGTGTGGAAAACATAAATAAATAATTTATCATTTCTTTAACTTATATTTCATATTTATTTTCGTATGTTAATTATTATCCCTATGTTTAATGATAAAAAAACGCTCTAATGCATTGCTGTCATTCTGTAACACTGTAACTATGGTAATGACATGCCCTATGTTTACTTATAAAAAAATCTGACGTGGCCATCACACAACCTTCCGCCATATCTAGACTTTAAACAGAAATGTATACGTACAATCCGGTGCCCATTTAAAATATACAAATAAAAATCTAAAATATTCAAACACAGAAATTTGCATCACCTGAATAAAAAGATTCATTCACAGGAAAACTCTGCTGTGTTGAAGCCATCCTCCGTTCAATTACTACATTTAATATCTTACTTAGGACTTATATAGCGCTAGTATGCCAACTTGTCACCCGTCTCACCTGTCAATATTTTTTACTGAGAAACAAAAATCAACCGATCATGGATTACAAGATATCAACGTTTTATTTGAAAATTTATTTTTTAAATTTTATTGCAGTTCTTTAATGCTACCAGATAAAGACATTTTTTTTATAACGTAAGTTGCAAATAACTTTTCTCTTATTCTTATTACAAATAAATACTATATTTTTCCAAATTTATATACAATTTTGACAATTAACCTTTTCAATCTTCAAAAAATATCACTTCCGATGAAGATATTTGTACCAAAATCTAAGGAGCTCTTCCAATTTATATACAAATGTTAAATACCAAATTTCAAAATTTTCGGGTAATTCGTATTTGAGTTATGCGACTAACACCCGGCCTTGACCACACACACACACACATACACACACACATACACACAGACATCATCGTGAAACTATCAAAAATGAGTTGTAAGGACCCTAATTCGTGCTCATCCATTAAAAATTCACTACCCGATTTTTTGCATGATTCCAATACCTTCCTTTACAGGTAAGCGGAAGGTAAAAAACTCTCTGTATAATTTCTTTGTATAATTAAATCATGGGTATATGTATATGATGTATTGAGTTTATTATTTAAGTTATTATTGTAACCAGGTTCATTTTATTTCAACATATTTAATTGTAATTTTTGTTTTCAGTTTAAAAATTAATTTTGTAAAACCATATATTCTCAGTAGTATTAAACTTAATACACGAAATTTAGGCCACCAACCATATACTTCTACGAAGTGTAACTTCAAACAATTTAATAAACTATCTATCTATCTATAATTAAATTGGTACTACTTTCGGTAGCAATTTTCAGATGAAAATATAGTTACTTCATAATATAATGAACACTAAGTACAAATTATTATTTATCTCTGAAGTACCTAACCTTAAATGATTTCTTTCACATTCTATAAACACACGTAATAAAGTAAATCGGTATATCTCATTCATAAATTCCTACATCGTATATCCAACATTCTAAAATGTACCTTGCGCATTTCTGAATATTTTTAGAAGGTTTAGATATATTGTTATTGATACTGTGTTTCTATTCAAAATATCAATTTGAGTAATTTGAAATGGCATTATCTAATAAATCGCTCAAAAGAAGATTACCCCTAACTCACAAAAAAGTATAAACTTTTTAACAATAAGTAACAGTATTTCAACAATTCCACTTACACGTTACAAAATACGTTTTTATAAACAAAACCATCCATCAAGGAATTGTTGAATAACACTGGAATTGTCTCATTCTCTTTAGAATAATGGGTGGAATAATTCTAAGCGCGTAATAATGTCAATGTCATTTCTGTATTGTTTTGTTTTACTCAAATGGCTAATGACGTGACATTAAAGAAATAAATGTAATGCTTGATGAATATGGTTCAATAGAAGTGTTGTCAAATAACGGCTCTTAATTTCATTTGTCGATTGAGGGTGACCTTTTACTTTAATAATTAGTCCTTTATATCGCAAGTGCGTGTTCTTTAATTTAATTATTGTGCGATTCTATTTCTATCGACAATACAAACTAAGAGCTTCAGATAATTTAGTTTAGATGTAGGTATGGGATGTTACCTACTATTTTAACACAGAATTTATTTACGTGTTAAAATAATTGTTAAGGCGGGAATGTAGCTGTATGAGAAAGAGGTAAAACAGTGCTCTACGGTTTGTATAATATTGAATCTAATACTAACGTAAGATCATTGAAATTTTTTTACGACAATATTTAATATTCATTCTACAGTGCGACGCATCGATTTTTCCAAATTTTTTCATAGCATTGTTTTAAAAAAATGCAGAATAAAGAGAAAAATACTACTTTTACATGTTTAATTTAGGGCATTTTAAATACAAAATCTATTAAAATTCATGCGTCGCACTGTAGGTAACATGTTATAGAGTATATAAATAACGCGTTTGATTATTTCTTTTGTCTTATAAATACAATATCATACAAATACGATGCCACTTTTAGAGCGCGTTCGCTATTGCTGCCTTTGTTCAACACACTAAATCTGTATATATCTCTCCTTTTTCTCGACGAAATCGTGGACAGCTACATTCCGGCCTTAAGTATATATATATTGCAATATACCTACAAATTATTTTTATATTTAAATTGCTGTCTCATTGCTGTGTAAACTAATTTAAGATAATATTTTGTCCTGAGGTAATTTTGTTCATAGATAAAAGACGAATATTTTTCTCATTGAATATTTTTTCAATTTACTTTCACTATAAAATGAAATGTACTAGGTACTTATATTGCTTTAATGTTTCATTTCAAATTAAAAAAATTCTTGAAAACCGTTAAATATCTATTTCATTTTGTTTCTAAAATTTCGAAACTTAAACCATTTAATAATAATTTTTTTAACGTATTAACATTTTAAAAACTGGCCAATGTTCTGCTAATTTAGGATCCATATTTTTTAAAATTTATTTAAGGATACCTTGTCCATGAAAATTGATAATGTTTCCTAACAAAAACAAAATAGAAATGTTATAATTCTTTACATTTATACGTTTATTCGTATATTATTTTCGTGCTGTCGAAAACTAGAATCTCAGAATCAATGCATTCAAAGATGTAACTCATTGCATAATCTCCCTTCATTCTCTAGCGAAAGCAAAACACATAAACAGAGAAAATAAAATAAAATTCGAATACAAAGCATTCATTCTACCTCTTAACCACCGATAAAATGCATCTTGCCTTCACTGCGCGCACTTTTCGTAGTCATAACAACAGCATCTTATCTGCAATATTGTTCATCTCCTTAACTTTCACACCGGGGACTCCCACCACCCACACAAACTAAGAACTCGCTAACAAAGAACACTGTGTTACCGACACACACACGACATGTGCACTGCACTTGCAGAAGAGAACGTTGACATCTCATGACGTAAGTCTGAGTCAGTTAGAATAACGATAACAAGTACAATGTGACGTAAATGAACTTATTTTTAATTTTATTCGCCCGCATATGGATTTTCTGTGGTTTGCCCTGAAGCAACTTGGCAATTTTTTATTATAGTGGTTTTATCAAATTTTGTGAAGTAATTTCGATGTGAATTTTAAAAATGTTGCGTATGAACTGATAAAACTTTTTTGTTGTGCTCTATATACAGAATATACAATGAAATAAAAGTTTACAGCACAAGCACAATGATTTTTAAACTAATTCATATTTGCATTGCATGTATTGTTATATATTTAATTTCATATTTAGAATTTCAAACAAAAAAATATCAATATACCTACTTTTATGCAAAAAACTATTTAAAAATATAAAAAGCAGCATTAAAAAATTTAATAATCTTCTGATTTTAAATTTTAACTTGAAATTAGTGGTAAAGGTAACTTATGATTTTTGTATTAGATTGTACTGTTGCACCAATTCAGTTTAAAACATAAGTTTAAAAAATATTTTTACCTTCCGCTTACCTGTATAGGAAGGTATTGGAATCATGCAAAAAATCGGGTAGTGAGTTTTTAGTGGATGGGCACGAATTAGGGTCCTTACAACTCATTTTTGATAGTTTCACGATGATGTCTGTGTGTATGTATATGTGTGTGTGTGTGTATGTGTGTCGCATAACTCAAATACGAATTACCCAAAAATTTTGATATTTGGTATTTTACAATTGTATACGAATAGGAAGAACTCATTAGATTTTGGTACAAATATCTTCACCGGAAATGATATTTTTTGAAGATTGAAAAGATTAAGTGTCAAAAATTTCTATAAATTTGAATAAATATAGTACTTATTTGTAATAAAAATAAGAGGAAAAGTTATTTGCAATTTACGTTATAAAAAATTTGTCTTTATCTGGTAGCATAAAAGAACTGCAGTAAAATTTAAAAAATAAATTTATCAAATAAAACGTTGAAATCTTGTAATCCATGTTCGGTTGATTTTTGTTTCTGCATAAAAAATATTGACAGATGAGACGGGTGACAAGTTGGCATACTAGCGCTATAAGTCATAAGTAAGCTATTAAATGTAGTAACTGAACGGAGGATTGCTTTAACACAGAATGAATGAATCTTTTGATTCAGGTGATACTAATTTCTGTGTTTGAATATTTTAGATTTTTATTTATAGGCACCGGATTGTACGTATACATTTCTGTTTAAAGTCTAGATATGGCGGAAGGTTGTGTGATGGCCACGTCAGATTTTTTTTAAACATTTCGAATCATAACTAAATAAGTAATTCATTTCGATATAAAGAAAGTGTAAAAATATTTACAGGTCCTTTTTGTATCCATATTCATAGATCTTTGAGTTCAATATTTCAATTTCTTAATAATAATTTATTTTGATTAGGTAACAGAAAAGTAATTTACATAAGATCAGGGGTTAAATGTTTATTATTAAAATTAAACATACAAGACTGTCAGTGCAAGATTAAGCAATTACAATTCTAATAAGATTTAATTGTCTAGGACATTTTCATGCATCTTGGAATTAAAAACGCAATCTAAATAATTGAAAACAATGTCATTTTTAATATCCTGTTGACAGTTCTGGGCTGCAGCTGTTATACTAGCACAGCCAACTAAGAATGAATGAAGTAAAACCTCAATTTACTGCAATGAAGATACAAATATAACATGCGGTTTGTTATCTATTAACGTAAATAAAGGAAATTCTTGTGGTGAGATATTTTAAAGATTCCAACACATGTAGATGTTTATATTTCCCGATCCGAAATATAAATATATTGAAAATATAAGGAAATTGTGTTTATATATTGCGCAGGAAGTGTGTTGCGATTTGATTTCTTGGAAAATCTGTGGAATCATAAAATATGACGCATATACTTCAAAGAAACATGCATCCAGTGGCGGACTGGGAAATTTTACCAGCCCGGGAAATTTGATATTGACCGGCCTCTTAAAATTTCTTGTCTCACTTTTAATTAGTCTGTTAAAATAATTCAAAAAAAGTTCATTATGTCTCTAGTACCTCTGTACAAATATAAAAATGTAAACTACTGAAGTATATTAAACAAAATATAAAAATTATAAATAAATAAACTCATGTAGGTATGTATTTTTATAAAAATTTGTGTGTAATGTGAATATGTATTCACGAAATAATTATTTTTGTATTAAGTGCGCGAAGTTGGTGATTTGTGTGCATGAGAATGTCACTTATAACTTAGATAAGTCATTCGAACGCACTAAAATACAAACAACATTTTTCTACAACTGTATTTTAATTCTAAATTCTAATTACAATTTGTTAAATTCACTAATATTCAAATCATTTTCAATAACTGTGAAAAAACGTTTATCAAAACCGTAAAAAAAAATTTGTTGCGGTTTTCAAGGTAGTAACATAACAAAAAATATTTTGAAAAAACGCTTCGCGCTTAACGATTTAAAAATGTCAATGTTTTTTGACAGTTATAAAAAAATCTGACGTGGACACCACATGACTTCCTTGTACGCCTTGTGTGTTCATACTTTTCTTAATAACTAAAATGTAGAATAATAATATAAAAAATTCTTTTAACTTATTATACTAGTATACTCACAAATATATTTTAGTCATTTTATTTAAACTGCAGAAGAAGATATAAAGCATATTTTACTATTGTCACTGTCATGTCATAATCATTTAAATTTTACGTAGTAACAAATGTTAATCGATCATGGACTATAAGATAAAGAAATACTAAATTAAAAATATATACTTTAATTATTCCTAAATGATACCAGATACAAAAATATTTATAAAATACCGATTTTAGGTGATAATCACATAATCTTTCATTTAAAATAAAAAAATTTGTGTTAAATTAAATATTTATCGAAATATTTTTAAAAAGTACTACTTCCGGTTTATAGATTGAAACCAAAAATAGGAGGTGCACAACTAGATGCTATAACAGTCCTAAATACAAAATTTCAACTTTCTACGTCTAACCGTATTTGAGTTATGCGACACACATACGTCCGTACGTACGTACGCACGTACGCACGTACGTACAGACGTCACGACGAAACTAGTCATAATGGATTCAGAAAAGGTCAAAACGGATATTTCCATCAAAATCTGAAAACCGAAATTTTTCGCGATTACAATACTTCCTTATTACTCCGTACAAGGAAGTAAAAAGAATCCGGTCTACCGGAACAATTCCCGGACTACCGCTGGCCCGCAGTCCGCCACTGCATGAATCCAGAAGGAAATTTTAAAAAAATTATTTAAATTGCCAACCTTGCTTTGGAACAATTTATGCAACTACTTAATAACTAACATGCACAGCATACATAGAATATAATTAAGATCAAATTTATTTTCCGGGATGTAACTTCAAGACATTCAAAAACAAGTGACTCATAATATTGTTTATAACTATAATCATCATTTAATTTCCTTCTGAGGAGATTAAAAAACTGAGTTGTATAATGAACACTAAATATTAAAAATCTATAATATAAACATTTTCACGGTCACACCTCAACTTAACCTCAACAACTTATGACATCATCTTTCCAAGAACCAAACGTCATGAAGTCTGCAAAAACAAACTGCAATAAACAAGACATGCACTCTGCACTCACCACACTATAAAAGTATAGACCACATATTTCCATCAACAACAATACAATGTAATTGACAGTTTTCACATGAAAAGAATATAATATGATATTGTATTTGATTTGTGCATTGTCAATGAAGATATGAAAAGCGTAACAAATCAATAACTACTAAAATTATTGATACTAAAATAGTTACAAAAAACATGATTCAAAAAGAAATAGTATTATGCATAACATAATGAAATAACAATAATTATTGTAAACCTGCTATAAAATAAGTAAGTAACATTTTTAAATTTAATCAGGAAAAATAAAAAATAGAACAATGCTAAATTTGAACACGAAAGCTTAACTTAACTGTATCATTATTGAAACTTAACAAAAAAAACTATACTGAAATTAATATTTCTAATTAGCTATTAATATTTCTCTAAATTGAATTCATAATTGCAATTAAACTGTCCCATTTATCAGCCTCATCTTGACCTGAAATCAGCTTTATAATTAATCGAATGACAAGTTTACCTACATGATATAATGCTGGCATTAGCAATCCTGTACACTAACTAGAGTTTCTATCTACAAACTTAGAGGTAATTAGGATATTGGTCAAAAGCAAACCAGCAACTGGTGAGAGTAAACGTGAATTTCTATTTGAAAATGTAAATATTGTGAGAAATCTTGATGCGTTTTTAACTTCCAAGATGCGAGCGGCATTTTCAATGCCCAGTCTTTCTTAAGGCGACAATTACAGTGTTTTCAAATCCGATATGAATCTTTTGTCACTTTTTTAATATTTTATAAGTACTTGACCCGATTTTCACTTTAAATGGTTAATTATTGTAGGCGGTAATGTCTGCGAATCTTTTTAACATAAATAGCAACAGCAAGATCCCTGTAGAATACTTTGTACATTTTCTTAAGTTACTATATTTATTAAATATTCGGTAAATAGCTAATACTAACTGAAGTGAATGAAGAATACAAAATATTTATTTCTCGATTTATGTTTCTCTCTGGTCATAAAGTAGATCTTTATTTACAAATTAAAAATCTCAACGAATTGTAGTTTCTAACAGTTTTTAACATCGGTCTGCGTTTCTGCAAATTGTAGCTTTCAGCCCTTGGTCAAAAAGAACTACTTTGTTCACACAAGGATTCTTTGAAGATTTTTTCATTTTTCTGAATTTTTAGAAAAAAAATTTGCTGTGGCCAGTACACGACCTCTCGCCTAATTCTGCTTATTCTACTAATCTAATAAATAGTTTTACTTACATTTTAATAGTTTCATGTTCATGTAATATGTAAACGATAATGTAAACCAAGATGCAAGCAAAAGATGTCAACTGTACTGTCACTGTCATTATAATTCAAATTTTGAGTAAAAACAAATTTCATATCATGGACAACAAGATACTGGTACTTAGTTGCACTTTATTTTATTGCTAAATACTACCAGATTCAGCAAATTGTATTTAAAATTAACTGTACCCATAGATAATTATATTATCTTTTATTTTTATTTGCAAAAATTGTCATAAATAAATAATGTACCAATTTATTTAAGAAAAACTATATCAAGTTCCAAAAAGTACTACTTCCGGTTTACGGATTTCTACCAAAATCTTATCCGGTGTTAAGATCCCTATTAAAACCTTACATATGAAATTTGGTTATTAAAGGTTTGATACTTTTTCAGTTATCGTGGACGAAAAATCGTCAGTCCATACATTCATACAAACACACACACGCACACACATACACACACACAGACATCATCGGGAAAATATTAAATTTGTATTCTAGAGACCCTGAATCGTGCTTATCCACCAAAAACTCCTACTCGAAAATTTTGACCCATTACAATACCTCTCTTATAGAATATGAGGCGAGAGGTAATTATCCTGATCAGAATTGCCTGTCAAATATTGACGTCGCTAAATTGAATCTTAAATGAGTCTTGGAAAAGAAGAATTTCGAAAACATTGATAGATTCAAAACAGAGAATTTCTTTTTCTCAAGATTCAGAAGTGTGAAATAATCTTCAAAGAATCCTTGTATGAACAGGGCATTATACAACAAAACCCACTACTCTAGTATACTTTATTAAAATTTTAACATTTAATTAATTTACTCTTTTCTATTTAACTTAAAATTTACCAACTTTGACAAAGTTAGGTATTTCGGTTTTTTAAATAGGTTGATTTCTCAGGTTTTTCCTTTCTATAAATATAATTCATACCTTTGTTGCTATACCGATTGGCGGATTTTGCACTTTGCTTGAAGGAATTGGAATATTTTCTCAATTTCCGTTACAGCTTAATATTTCTCATCCAACAAGAAAACTCATCGTCCAGAAATAGTTTCCTAGTTATCGCCAAATGCAATTTTCAAAATGTCATCCGTGAAACTATCAATGATGAACGACTTGTTCATTCAATCGATAAATATTAGTAGAAGAATTTCGACATTTTTACCTCTCGCCTAGAGAGGTATAGGGATCGTGAAAAAATTCGATGTCGAGATTTTTGTCAATAAGCACGTTTTAGCACCTTTAGAACCTATTTTGACTATTTTCACGATGATGTCTGTGTGTGTGTTTGTGTGTGTGTGTGTATGAAAGTCTGTATGTGTGCCTACTATGCTCTTTTGTTCTTATTCATTATCTCAAATTCTATTGAACATAAAATTCTAATATTTTGCATTATATATTTCTACATGATAATGAAGAGCTGATTAGATTTTGGTAAAAATCTGCCAACCGGAAATGGTATTTTCTTGAAGCCTTTTAACATTTTTTGCAAAAAATATAGAAAATTCTGCGATAGTTACAATTTGTCATACGACATTTCAAAGAACAAATTATATCTTACAATATTTATTTACCATCTTGTCTATATCTCTTACCAATAAAGGAAAATTATTTTTCAAAGATATATAATTTTACCTACCACGATTTGTAAATCACAATATAGGAAAAAAATTAAAAACAAAAATGAATATGTCAATGTGACAGATGAACAGATGTATACACAGTTTCTAAAATTTTGGTTGCACCATTTATAAAGAAATGTATAAATATATTAATAACTGGATTTGAAACTAGTAGGTACCTAGGAGCTGAAATTTAATTAATAAAAAAACTGACTGAATTCTAGTAAGTTTTTATCCTTCCATTAAACGTATCCAGTCAAGAAGCATCATCGATTCATTAATAACTGGATATAATGTAATAAGGTAATAATAAAATAAAAATTGTATCCACAAAGAGCTAATTTGATTTCAATGTCAATCAGAATCGGTACGTTGCTAGAAGAACTATAAAAAAAATTACAAAAAGTAGCCTAACAAAAACCAAATTCACATATTACAGTGTCAAGGCGGGAGGTTATGTGCTGGCCACAACAGATTTTTATAATGGAGAAGAAAATCAGAACTTGAATGAAGGAAATTCGCAGTATTCTTGCTGTTAAGTTATATAGTATCACTCTTCTTTGTTAAAATACTATTTCAGATTCGTTTTCCAAGTAGAGAATGACCTTAACCGGTTAATAAAACATCGCATTAAGAGGACCACTAACGTTTTATTTATGCAAGTGAATTTTAATAACCCAAGCAGAGACTTAAACATAAGTACTCTTGGCCTTATGTATTAATAACACTAACGTAACAATGCAAGAAGACGGTGTCTTAATAAATAAGCAGAGTTCATTGTCTTGACTATTTAGTTCAAGTACAGTACTGACCAAAAGGCGTGGCATTATTAATTGCTTAATTTTTATATACTATGTAATAAGAATATTAGTATATGGAACATGGAAGTACAGTACAATGTTATAATAGGAAATATTGAACTTTACATTAAACGGTAAAATTCAAGGCTGATATAAATTGACCATTAGTGTCATTAAATTTACTATTAATTACGACTAATTATATTACTGCATTTAATTCATACAATGAATTTAGCAGCCTACTTGGTAACGTAAGTTTATTAATTGACATAGATTTAACAAATTATCTACCTATACCAACAATTAAAATTAAAGTTAAACTATACCTATACATTTCTACATTACTTATGGTGGGATTCTGTGCAAATCTGTAAGTTTTACAAATTTACAAATATTTAAATATTGAACAAAATCTCATCAATGTTTGTTGACAAATATAAAAATCTGACGGGGCCATCACACAACCTGCCGCCATATCTAGACTTTAAACAGAAATGTATACGTGCAATCCGGTGCCCATTTAAAATATACAAATAAAAATCTAAAATATTCAAACACAGAAATTTGCATCACCTGAATAAAAAGATTCATTCACAGGAAAACTCTGCTGTGTTGAAGCCATCCTCCGTTCAATTACTACATTTAATATCTTACTTAGGACTTATATAGCGCTAGTATGACAACTTGTCACCCGTCTCACCTGTCAATATTTTTTACGCAGAAACAAAAATCAACCGATCATGGATTACAAGATATCAACGTTTTATTTGATAAATTTATTTTTTAAATTTTACTGCAGTTCTTTAATGCTACCAGATAAAGACAATTTTTTTATAACGTAAGTTGCAAATAACTTTTCCTCTTATTCTCATTACAAATAAATACTATATTTTTCCAAATTTATATACAATTTTGATAATTAACCTTTTCAATCTTCAAAAAATATCACTTCCGATGAAGATATTTGTACCAAAATCTAGGGAGCTCTTCTAATTTATATACAAATGTTAAATACCAAATATCAAAATTTTCGGGTAATTCGTATTTGAGTTATGCGACTAACAACCCTTGACCACACACACACACACACACATACACACACACATACACACAGACATCATCGTGAAACTATCAAAAATGAGTTGTAAGGACCCTAATTCGTGCTCATCCACTAAAAATTCACCACCCGATTTTTTGCATGATTCCAATACCTTCCTTTACAGGTAAGCGGAAGGTAAAAATGTTCATATGATTATAAATTTCATTGCGATTTTGTTTAATATTTACAATTTTATAGATCTGTAAGTACCTATGTAGCAATAACAGATTTTCACAGAATCCTGATATAAATTTTATAAATATAACGGAAAGCATTACGAGCAAAACGAAAAAATATTTTTAAAAGTTATAACTTTAATTATATCTATTGTACTCGTATATAATTATAATCCGTTTTGTCTATAAAAAGCATTCTTCGATTTCGGCAATACTTGAAAAGCTTTTAAGAAAATCAATGCAGTTATAGCTACCTCAAGACTTCCTGACCTTTTCAAAGGTTAGAAAAATACCTTTAGGTATGATATTGTCACTTTAAGATTACCTACTTAATTTTATACGATTTATAGATAGGTAGAGGTTAGTTTTGTTGTTGTATCTACTATACCTATCTACTAATTCTTATATTAAAAAAAAATTGTAATTCTTATTTCGTATTTATCTCGAAATGAGTAAAACGTAAGTGAATACGAAATACGTATTTATTGAACTGAACCTAAACCAATTAATATTAGCATTAAGTCAATTTCAATTTGCAAATTGCATGTGTTTAGCATTAACCCCATCACATCAGCTGCCCTATTTACCATAAACAATCTCCATATTGATCGCTACAAGTTATAAGCTACAGGCAATGAGCTGTCCTCGTCCAACTACTCGTAAAATTATCCTATCGTCCTGTCAACGCCAGAGCCGGATTTACCAGGAGACAAAACAAAATTGTTTGGGGACATGGAATTGCTCTTTCTTAATTTAAAGATAAAAGATGTCTCTAGGTCTGTCTAGTGCAATTTTTTGTAATTTTAAATTTGTACATATTTGTTTAAGAGGCTCGTCTTCCTTTTTTTCGAATTCCTAGAATACTCTCGAAATTTTTTTTCTATTTCTCTCTCCTCCGGCTGCTCGAAATCAGCCCGAAACTCGTACTTTCCCGCATTCTAGCTATGCAATGTCATTTTGAAGTTGAAAAATACTGTAACATTATTATTATAATAACCTAAAAACCATCGAACTGTCACTTGATTTATTGGTCATGTCCAGCAGGTGGACATAATTATATCCTGAAAAAGTACCTATCTCTGAATTTTGGTTTTGTATCTGAATTTTATTTATGTTCATTAATTCGGGAGGAGAACCTCCAAATGTTGATAACTTATTTATTTTGGAATGAAGCTAAAGTAATTGGATTTAATGCAAACCAATTAATATGATTTAACATTTCAATGATAAAATAATAGAATCGAATCACTCAACTCAGGTCCAGTGGTACTTGTATTTTTGTGGGTAACTGGGAACGAACTGGACACCGCTAGAAAGCTAAAAGCATACTCTAACTAATGTACCATCAAATAATGGGTGATTCATCGTAACTTTCTTATTTCAAAACGCATTAATGCCCATTTTATGAATCAGAAACTTAGTTAATTAATGTTTATTTAATAATGTAGGTACATATCTAAAGTTTTGTTTCACCCAGTTTTCAAAATCATATATCAGGTAGGTGACGCCTCCCATTGTCTATACACCGAAAAAGCCGATTTCTGGCGTTTATTGAGATGAGGCGCCCCGGGAAGTGTTCCCTCAAAACAGCCATCGATGCTGCTCCGTGCTCCAATTAATGATGGCGACTGACCGGGTGGGGAACAAAACTTTAAAAGTGCATCTGTCGAATGATATCACTCTCTCCCCACTATGATCCCTACAGCCTGAATGGCACGCATTTTAAAAAAGCAAGTTATGATGAATCACCCTGTATAACACATGAGTCAGTTTACTCTTAAAATCACGTTTTATCGCATACTGTCATATTATACCCTAGATAACTTTCCTCTTTTTCCGGTCCTGGTCACCGTTGACCTGACCTGTCTAGCAGTTTACACTTCACAAACCAGTGAATAACATCCCTTTATGATTGCACCCCCTTCACGCGGGGTTGGAATTGTCTATCCTTTAACTGGGTCGCATGTTACCATGATTGTAGTCGCCACGTAGGCATCATGTTAGTATCGGTGGTGAATTGCGTCCATTGGAAATTAATTAAACGAGTTTGCCACCGATAACCTCTCGGGGGATGTTTATCGGTCATTCCACGGTTGGTTATTTTAGGTACGTGGCCGTATTGATGACATTGACTGAACTAGTTAGGAGGGTGTGTGTTCATCTATTCATAAATCTTAATTTAAAAGAACAATTAATTTAAATTTATTTTTGTTGTTATAAAGATCCAATAAAATGTTTAATAAATAATTCTTGACTAATAATGGAATTTCAGAATATGAAAAATAAAGATATTATTATTATGGAATAATACACTTATTTATATCGTTATTGACTTAAATGTCCATTATTTTCATTTAACAATAGCTATGGAAAATATTCCCAAGAAATAAGTACCTAAATTACTTTTAACTTCCCCGACCTATGTAAGTACGTAATAGGATGAAGTATTGTAATCGTGAATTTTGACAGTTCGAGATTTTGATGAATCTTCAAGATTTAGATCCTACTGAACCCAAAAATCATTATTTTAAAAAAGTAGGTCTGTGTGTCTGTCGGTCTGTCTGGATGTTGGATAACTTAAAAACGAGTTGAAATTTTGGACTGAATTTTTATATTTAAGATCTTCAGCCATAAAATTACTTCAAATTCGTTAATAAGTATTATTCAACCAGTGGTAAAAACTTTATAAACGGAACTTTTTTATTTTCATTAAAATACTATCATGTGTATTAAATTAAAGCTCCCGGGAAAATAATTCCAATAGAAAAATAAAAAAAAAATTAAACCCATCGCCAATTTTTAAAATTATTCAAATTATACCGAGTTTGGTGCCAATTTTAAAGCTCTCGGGGATATAAATTTAGTAAAAATTTAAAAGTATTACATATATGCGATTTTCAATTATTTCTCAAAAGATTATTCAAATTTTTTCAAAAATCCAGTCGAAGAAACAAAAACAACATTTAAACGATGGTCAGTAGTTATTTCACATAATATTTAAATTGTTGGTATCAACTTAAATAGTTCGGGAAAAATATAAATTTATTTAAATTTTGCTGAATAAAGCATAAAATTAAAGCCTTTACGAAAGCAAGTTATTAAAATTTAGTCGGGGAAGTGCTATGTTGGCCACAGCAGATTTTTACCTCTCGCCTCATATTCTATAAGAGAGGTATTGTAATGGGTCAAAATTTTCGAGTATGAGTTTTTGGTGGATAAGCACGTTTCAGGGTCTCTAGAATACGAATTTACTATTTTCACGATGATGTCTGTGTGTGTGTGTGTGTGTTTGTGTGTTTGTGTGTTTGTGTGTTCGTGTGTTTGTGTGTTTGTATGAACCGAGGATTTTTCGTCCACGATAACTTAAAAAGTATCAAACCGTTTATAACCAAATTTCTTATTTAAGGTTTTGATAAGTATCTTAACACCGGATAACATTTTGGTAGAAATCTGCAAACCGGAAGTAGTACTTTTAGAAGTTTGGAAAAGTTTTCCTTAAATATATTGGTACATTATTTATTTATGACAATTTTTGCAATTAAAAATAAAAGAAATTGTGATTATCTATGTGTACAGTTAATTATAAATACAAATTGCTGAATCTGGAAGTATTTAACAATAAAATAAAGTACAATTAATATTCTATCTTGTTGTCCATGATATGAAATTTGTTTCTACATAAAATTTGAATGATTATGACAGTGACAGTACAGTTGACATCTTTTGCTTGCATATTGGTTTACATTATCGTTTACATATTACATGAAGATGAAACTATTAAAATGTAAGTAAAACTATTTATTAGATTAGTAGAATAAGCAGAATTAGGCGAGAGGTCGTGTGGTGGCCACAGCAGATTTTTTATTATTATTTTGGATGTCGCACTTGCCCAAATGGATATAATATTATCCTGCATCCTGCTTGACACCATATATTATTTCCTCGCATATTTACATGTATTTTTAATGCATATAAATACCTAACCAATTTACTGCTATAGTTTAACATAATTTATTAACAATCATTTACCGATAACTCTAATTAAAACGCACGTGCAACAATTCTCACTCTTTATATAAATATCAATTATAAAACAAATGATCCTCTGTCACGCGAAGAATTCGCCAACATTTCCTACAACGCCAAACATCCGTTCCAGTGGTTCTCAAAACGTAAACACAAACATCATAATCAACTGAAAACCCAACTTAAGTAATCGTAATTCAGATCATTGAAACAAGATCACCCAGTGAAAAGTAGGCTAGAAAACATTCATTCATACACGTAGACTGTTTTTGATTTCTACGTAGGAAATATGAATCATAATACTACTATGATTATGATGGGAATAAAATATGCCTTACATGGCGGATTAATCAGACAGGTGAAACAGATTTATAGTCATCGAGTCGTCGGTTGTTTCGAGAAGTATTTTGCATTATAACTTCTTTGCCTTGAGAATATAAATTTTGTTTTGCGGAAAATTATAGTGTCATCTTTTTATATATTTTCTCATGGATTTGAGTCATAAATGGATATAAATTTGACTTATTACTTTTTTCTTCCCGCCTCATATTCTATAAGGGAGAGGTATTGTAATGGGTCAAAATTTTCGAGTGTGAGATTTTAAGAGACAAACACGTTTTAGGATCCATATAATACAACTAAATTATTTTCGAGATGATGTCTGTGCGTGTGTGTATGTATGTTAGGTTGTAACATTTTTTTCGTTTTCTATAACACAAAAAGTTACAAAAATTTAACAGCCAAAATTTATATTTAAAATTTTAATACGAATTTTCCTGTGAATGAATCTTTTGATTCAGGTGATACTATTCTGTGTTTGAATATTTTAGAATTTTATGTGTATAATTTTAAATGGGCACCGGATTATACGTATACATTTATGTTTATAAGTCTAGATATGGCGGGAGGTTGTGCGCTGGACACATCAGATTTTTTACATTTGTAACAAATTAATTAATTAAGGAGGTTGGTGACCGTTTATTAAAATGATGATGAGAGGCTGAAATTTATACAGTGTCTTCATTTCACTATTTAGATTCTAAAATTGTTTTTTTTTAATTTTCGTCTATCCGGTTTTTGAGTAATTAAATGATGAAATTCGCTCGTTTCACATGGACTCTTATGGCAATTCAGTAAATTTTTGTTTAAACTATATGATAAAATGATGAAAAATTCACAGAACTTGTATTAATATTTCCAATAAACCTTTAAATATAAGTTCTTGAAGATTTTGTGTACTTTGTCTAAACCATTTGCAAGTTATTTAAAAAAAATGTAAGCATGTCAAGCATTTTTGATTAGGGAATTAGTAATTATTGTAAAAATAAATATCACAGCAATGCAATGACATCAGCCAACGTGCGTTGAGGCGTTGAGCTAATTTTGTTTTACATTATCAAAAATATTTTTATTTTCATATCCTCCCTCTAAGGCTAATGTCTGGGTACGCCACTGCAGGCGTCCCCAACCTCCTTAATGTTCACGTCAAACAAGAGATTATGATTAAAAATTATAGTTACAACGCATTTTGTTGTTGATTTAAATTAATTAATTAAAAGTTGTTTAAAAAGTTAACAAACAATAACTAACATACAGTAATATAATAAATAATGTATGAATATTATTTAACATGACGAGAAAATTAAATCACTATGTAACATAATAAATACACTTTTAGTTTTACTGTAATCAGTAACAACTTTTCATGTTATTCCTTCACGGTAGCTGCTTTTAAAGAACAATGATCTCGCTAACAAACTCTTTTTACAGTTACCTACTATTTTGAAAAATTTATTAGCGTAAAGTAATATAAATTCAATTCAGTTATCAATTTTTTTATTGCCAAAAGCGATAACGATTGAGCAAAAAATTAAAAAGCTGACATCATCTTCAATTTGTCTGTGGGTTAAGTCAATTATTTTTACGATAAGAAGATAATTGGAAAATGCGTTCTAATTCTTTTAGCCTCTAATTTTGCAGCAGAAAATTTGTGTATTAATCTTGCAGCTGCAGCAATATAATTTTCTAGTTTACGTCACGACATACTATACTATCAAAGATGAAAGTAAACAATGTAAAACAATATGCAATTAACGTAGCAAAAAATTAATAAGTATTTACACAAGAGATTTTAGTTCCCATATAAAATGCACGTTTATAGCAGGAAATAAAATATTATTACCGTAAATAATTCCTTTAAGCAACATTTAACATTTTAATTGCACTATTTAAATTATTGTTAACTTTAGATTATACGTTATTTGAAAGTCCTTGATCAATACCAATAAAAAAATCTGACGTGGCCATCACACAACCTTCCGCCATATCTAGACTTTAAACAGAAATGTATACGTACAATCCGGTACCCATTTAAAATATACAAATAAAAATCTAAAATATTCAAACACAGAAATTAGTATCACCTGAATCAAAAGATTCGTTCACATGAAAACTCTTCTGTGTTGAAGCAATCCTCCGTTCAGTTACTACATTTAATAGCTTACTTAGGACTTATATAGCGCTAGTATGCCAACTTGTCACCCGTCTCACCTGTCAATATTTTTTATGCAGAAACAAAAATCAACCGAACATGGATTACAAGATTTCAATGTTTTATTTGATAAATTTATTTTTACCTCTCGCCTCATATTCTATAAGAGAGGTATTGTAATGGGTCAAAAATTTCGAGTATGAGTTTTTGGTGAATAAGCACGTTTCAGGGTCTCTAGAATACGAATTTAATATTTTCCCGATGATGTCTGTGTGTGTGTATGTGTGTGTGTTTGTATGACTGACGATTTTTCGTCCACGATAACTGAAAAAGTATCAAACCTTTAATAACCAAATTTCATATTTAAGGTTTTAATAAGGATCTTAACACCGGATAAGATTTTGGTAGAAATCCGTAAACCGGAAGTAGTACTTTTTGGAACTTGATATAGTTTTTCTTAAATAAATTGGTACATTATTTATTTATGACAATTTTTGCAAATAAAAATAAAAGATAATATAATTATCTATGGGTACAGTGAATTTTAAATACAATTTGCTGAATCTGGTAGTATTTAGCAATAAAATAAAGTGCAACTAAGTACCAGTATCTTGTTGTCCATGATATGAAATTTGTTTTTACTCAAAATTTGAATTATAATGACAGTGACAGTACAGTTGACATCTTTTGCTTGCATCTTGGTTTACATTATTGTTTACATATTACATGAACATTAAAATGTAAGTAAAACTATTTATTAGATTAGTAGAATAAGCAGAATTAGGCGAGAGGTCGTGTACTGGCCACAGCAGATTTTTTAAATTTTACTGCAGTTCTTTAATGCTACCAGATAAAGACAATATTTTTATAACGTAGATTGCAAATAACTTTTCTTCTTATTCTTATTACAAATAAATACTATATTTATCCAAATTTATAGAAATTTTTGACACTTAATATTTTCAATCTTTAAAAAGTATCACTTCCGGTGAAGATATTTGTACCAAAATCTAATGAGCTCTTCCTATGCGTATACAATTGTAAAATACCAAATATCAAAATTTTTGGGTAATTCGTATTTGAGTTATCCGACAGACGGCATCGGCCCGGACCACACACATACACACACACACGCACACACACACACACATACATACAGACATCATCGGGAAACTATCAAAAATGAGTTGTAAGGACCCTAATTCGTGCTCATCCACTAAAAACTCACTACCCGATTTTTGGCATGATTCCAATACCTTCCTTTACACGTAAGCGGAAGGTAAAAAATTGTTATAAAATGAAGGTACTAATAATTTGAATTAATATTTAAAAGCATCAATTTTAATTGAAATATAACAAATTGAATAATCTCTATTCGTCATAAAATTAGTGGGTAGGTATATGTATAACACAAACAATAAAATATTGATCTGTATTCCTATTGTACTCAAATACAAATTAATATCTCTGTAATGAATATGGAAATTTCGCAGTATCGGAAATCTGTACTAAAGGTTTACATACAGTGGTTCAATCCATTATCATTGCGAATGTAATTCTGTCATTATTTGATTAATGTATAAAATTTTATAATAACAAAAATTTTATGTCCCCGGTGCAGTGAATATGAGTTTTGTAATCCATATTTGTAATAATTCACAGTAAACTCAAAACTTATCGGTACCCATTTCGAACCTACGACGGCGTAGAAGGGTCAGGGTAAATATTTTTTTATATTGAATTCCCGACTTTTAAACTCGGGATCCCGACTTTTAATCTCGGGATCCTGACTTTTAATCTCGGGATCCCGACTTTTAATCTCGGGATCCCGACTTTTAATCTCGGGATCCCGACTTTTCAACTCGGGATCTCAGTTATTTAATCCCGAGATTAAAAGTCGGGATCCCGAGTTTAAACCTTATATACGTGTAGGTATTTATTTTTAAACTTTGTGAGATAAATAAAACATAATCGTAGTACAGTGCATGTAGGTAAAAATATAAAAGACGAAGGGATACTTTGGAATGTAAATAAAAACGTCACAGTCTACTTTTTCAAGTTGATAGGTTATGTGGTCCAGTTCTGTCATTACAAAGAACATTACACAAAGAGAGTAGATTTCGAACGAAAGATGTAAGATTATAAACAACTATAATTTCACATTCGACCATGTTTGTTTCCTGTGAATTTTATTTCTCCTGCTTTTGTTATGAAACTACGCTCTAATAACAACAAAATGATTATTAACTCTGCTAAATATTTGATTTTGAATTTGTAATAGGTAATATTATTAGAAACTATTAAAAGAATACTTTTTATTAACATTGATTATGAAGCTTGTCGAAATAGAAATTATTTTTAGTATTGTGCTACTACAGCAAATTAATTTTGCAAGTTTTTATTACTAATAAAAGAAAGTGGTAATAATAAATTAATTAAAGAACCGTTATACGTAGCACGCGGCCTCAATTTATGTACTTCATTAAATGACAAATTAAATGGATATAAAAATACTGACAAATATGCGACATAATAATTATAAAGAACATATTTTTTTTTAATATTATTAAATGTATTATAAATAAAAAAAGTTTATTCAGCAAATAATACTATTAAAAAATATTTATATTTTTTTGCCTGTCACCAGTGAAATAAAAATGTTAGATTTAGAATCAAAACGTTCAAGAATTTTAAAAAAATCAACAAGCAATCAAAATAATTTTATATTATGATTAATAGTTTTAAATTTTTAAAAATTCCATTTACGCAAGTCATTTATTATAACACCCAATCAAAAATAATATCAGTCATGATTTTGCAATTTTCTTGTTAAGAGTAAATAGCTCAATATAATAATACATAATAGTAGGTTATATAAATATGCATATCACACATAAGTAGTAACTAGAGTAAATTATATTAATGACATGAAATATTTTACTATTTTACAGAACAAAAAATATCACGTAATAACCTATTACAATTTGTATTACATAACGTATTTCCTTTCCAAAATTAAACTTACTAGAGTAAAACACAAGTGTCATTGCCATTTATTAATATTTTTTAAACCTTACTTCCGTTGAATCATCTCTTTGTTCTTTGATTCTTTATCAACTTTCTCAGAACCCTATCGGTTTGTTTTGCTGCTGGTAGTTCGAAGCCTCTCGCTTTCATTGCGACGAAGGTTGCTTTTGATACTTGATTTCATTGTTAAACGAGAACTGAGTATTGAACAATCTCCAATCAAGATTAACCATTAGTTCTGTTACTTTTCGGATTTGCTACATATACTGGAGGAATGTACATAATTTTCCTTTTATATACAGGCTGTTTCAAACCACAGGTACCTCCTAAATATCTCCCGAAATACCAAACGGATTGAGAAACTGAAAAATACGGGTGAGATATTTTCTTAAGTTCTATTGGACGGTACTTAAAAAATTTGTTGTGGCCAGCACATGACCTCTCTCCTAATTCTGCTTATTCTACTAATCTAATAAATAGTTCTACTTACATTTTAATAGTTTCATGTTCATGTAATTATGAAAACGATAATGTAAACCAAGATGCAAGCAAATGATGTCTTCTGTACTGTCACTGTCATAATCATTCAAATTTTGTGTATATACAAATTTCATATGATCATGGACAACAAGATATTGGAATTTCAAAAAAGTGGAATATTATAGTCCATTTGAGAATGACTGACAGTAATAAATCATTATTTGCAAGAGTAGTATTGGATTTTTGCCAGCAATGCGGCAAATAAAACTACCAGAAAAATCAGTTGTAACTACACTAGGATGGTCAAAATAAGCCGCACGCTTTGTACCTGGAACGAAACTTACTTCTCGAACAATAGATAACGCTCTGATAATCCCCGTCGGACTGTGTCATAGGATAGGAGTGATCTGTTTATACATTTACTAAAATTAAAAGTTTTTAATATTTAAATATAAGTTTCTCACTCATTATTATTAAAATAAATCTTTTCCCTGAAAAACAATTTAGACCTAAAACGATAGTTCTCTACCGAATTTAGTCATTTTGACTATCCTTGTGCAAACAATTATTGACGCGCCACTGGAATGTCTTTGACAGAATGATTTATTACTGCCAGTCATTCTCAAATATAGTATAGTTGCACTTTATTTTATTGTTAAATGGGTACTACCAGATTCAGCAAATTGTATTTAAAATTAACTGTACCTACTCATAGATAATTATATTTTCTTTTATTTTTAATTGGAAAAATTGTCATAAATAAATAATGTACCAATTTATTAAAAGAAAACTATATCAAGTTTCAAAAAGTACTATTTCCGGTTTGATACTTTTTAAGTTATCGTGGACGAAAAATCGTCATATAATTCATAATTCCATGCACATACACACAAAAAAATCATCGTGAAAATAGTAAATTCGTATTCTAGAAACCCTGAAACGTGCTTATTCACCAAAAACTCGAAAATTTTGACCCATTACCATACCTCTCTTATTAGAATATGAGGCGAGAGGTAAAAATCAGTACAAAATATCTATAAATTGTTTATCAGTACAAGGGTCTGAAAATTAGTACTGTAGGTACTGTCAGAATCAGTACGAATGGTCACTCTATAAATAAGTTTATAATAAAGTTGTGCATTGTTTAAAATGCATTACATTTTATAATTTGCATAAATATGCAAAGATGTGACATGGCTTTTATTTACATAATAAAATGTCATATCATTCTAAGTCTAAGTACGCCTCAAACTTTTGGCGTATATTTTTGTAAGCAGCTTACTAACTTCTTTCATCTATTTTGTGTTAAAGTTATTCACGTAGTACCTACTATTATTGCAGTTTATTTTGCAAGACGAGAATGGGTGAAACAAAGTTTTAAATACTTTTGTTGTAACGAACTTAGTTTTATACAGTCATTTTGACATTGCTAACAATGGTGGTGTTTCATTTTATATTTTGTCTAGAAAATTAGATTCATTTCACAATACAATCGTCCCTGTCCGCCTGAAGAGATGTGTTTATAATGAGACTGGGTTTTCTTGGGTTGTAATGTATTTCTTTCATGAGGTGGAGTACCTAACTATCATAGTAATAATAATAATACCTGTATTGCATTCTTAGTCCGCATTATTTCATTATTTGTCTAGCCTAGATACTAACTAGATTACGAGTAGAAGATACTGTAATTACTTCACTAATTTGTGTAAAATATGCAATTGATGACTAATGTAATGAAAAATAAATTTTACTGTGATTTAATATGAATGAGTCATAGAGAAAAATATTTTTAACTACCATAATTTTTACACACGTGCAAGAAACATAATAACTTTTTTTATATTTTCCACATTATTAAGTCTAAAATTAAAACCATAAAACCTTATCACAATTAACCAACATTTTATATCTTTAAGAAAGAAAAGTAAACAGCATACAGAGAAAATAATAAGAAATAAGTTTATATAGTGTGGCGCACAGCAGGAAATTAATTTTTGTCATACCTGCACAAAAAGTAACCTTTTTCGTGCCTGTTTTACGTGCGCAAAGTGGCTTATTTTTTAACTAGACAAAAATGCGTGCGCAAAGTACAAGCGTGCGGGAATACCGTGCGAAAAATTTCACTTTGCGCACGCAAATTTAACACACACAGTTTTCTGTAGTTACCGACACGAAATGTGCGCGTAGCACTAGCGCCACACACGTGATAATCTAATACTACAAGCACGTGAACAGCTGTAGTACCTACTTCTCTATGCATAGTTTCTACTGTCGACTATTGTGCAGATTGTGCATTTGATATTGGTTCTAATGGACAATAATATTTTATTCTTATATTTTCATGTTCTTTTCTTTACTGTTAATAATTTATGCTTTTACATGTAGGTAAATATTAGTTACTTTTTTATTTTATACATATTAATTTTAAAAGTATTCATTTTATCTTTTGATAAGTAAGGTCACTCAAAAGGTTACTTTTTGTGCAGTAATGACAAAAAATATCGTGTGCATCTCGTGAGCAAAGGCGCAATTGCGCTTGGCTTCGTTGCAGCCCTCGCCGTAGCGACCCTCGGCCTCCTCGGCTCGCCTCGGTAGGCCTCGAGCCGCTACTGCTTGGGCTGCAACTCGCCTCGCGCAATTGCTTACTTTGCGCACTAGATACACAATATACTATTTCCTGAAACATTTAAGGCATTAAATTTTAGAGCATATATGTTTCATCTCGTGCATATATATTCCACATTTATAACAGTTAATTGTAGTATTAGTATAGAAAAGAAAAAATCTCAAGTGGACACAACATGACTTGTACGCCTATTAAATCATACTTAATAACTAAAATGTAGAATAATATAAAAATATAATAACCGTATTTGATTTCTGCGGAAAATACCAAAAAATACCTAGAGTAAAGTGCCCTTTTGGCACGGACGATTGCAACCAAAAATATGAGGTGATCAGAGTTTCAAATACAAAATTTCAACTTTCTACGACATACCGTTTTTGAATAATGCGAAAAATACCAGATAGTGCCTCTTTGGCACGGACGATCGCAACCAAAAATAGGAGGTGCACAACTAGATGCTATAACAGTCCTATACGTCTAACCGTATTTGAGTTTTGCGATATACATACGTCCGTACGTCCGTCCGTACGTACAGACGTCACAACGAAACTAGTAATAATGGATTCAGAAAAGGTCAAAACGGATATTTCCGTCAAAATCTGAGAACCGAAATTTTTCGCGATTACAATACTTCCTTTATACTCCGTGCAAGGAAGTAAATAAGAACAAAAAGAAAACCAGAAAAGTAGTTATATATTTTTTTCTATTTCAGCAACCTTAATGAAAAACACATTTACCTACCAAATAACACCGTTCAACCGGGATGTTAGACAAAAGAAAGCTACAATGCAGGAGCATGTTATAAAACAATGCACTATTTGAATAATAGTCTCGTTTTTTAAAGTGTATTGTGGTGTAGTGGTCCACTTCCTTGAACAAACGCTAGGTGGCGACACCTGCATCCTGTTTAAAACTCTCACGCATGCGCTATGCAGACAACGCATTCTTCAATCTCCACTGAGACGTATCATTACTGCTGATAATAAGTGACACACATGATTCTGCGGAGAAAATTGAATGTTATTATCACGGTGCATGTAGTTCTAGGATTTAATGTGCAAGACGTACTTAATTATTGACTTGCAATGTTACCGTGCACTAGTTAGGTTCCACAGTTAGTAGTTCAGTAGTTGTATTGTAGTTGTGGGAGACAAACTAAGCGATTATTTGTAAAGAATAGAACAATAAAGAAAAACGAATAACTAAAGAGTTATTAGAAGAATACAGACATAATAATTACAGTAGTATTCGAAACATTACAACAAGATGAAAAGCAAGCAGTAACCTAAATATTGATAAATTAAATGAAAATGTGCTGATTTCCAATGAAAGTTCTACGTTTTTAAATTCAGTACTTATCCTTTCTAGTTTCTGTACATAGAAATTCATCAAGAGGTTTATTATGATTTCCTTCGAAATTCTTGTACGATATGAACATCATAATATCCAGATCCAGCATCAATATGACAATATGAATATCTCTATATAAGAAGTGGCAAGAATGAAACACTTGAAATTCGTAAAATTTCGACAATTTTCAAACCGCCAAAACTTTGAAGTGTCTACTTTAAAGTAATGTATGCGAATTTAAGCGGAACCCCTTCCGCCTCCTCTAGCACCCCTGCGAAAAAAAATGTTTTTAATGGAAAAAATATCCAACTTTGACGATGTGTACGGAGTTGAAATTTTTTTTAGTTCGATCTACAAAAAGGTCACTAAAATTTGTTGAATTCCCTGTACAGGACGATGATTGAAGTTATGGTTGTTTGAAAAAAATGTGCATCGAGAAAATTTAAAAATGAAAATGGATATTTTGTGTGAATAAATTGCCTAAAAAATTAGAAATTTTGAAAGAAAATTTTATTCGTGAAAAAAAACAAACAATTTCGTCGAAAAACTTCCAACATAAGTTGAAAACCACAAAATGCACTTTTTTTCACCTTTTTTTGCACCTATAACTTTGTGCCAAATCGTCGTAGGAACTTCGTTTTTTGAGTATTGCACAAGTAATTGAACAAATTTCAATGCTCCTTTGGTGGATCGAGTCGACAATTTTTTTCCAACTCGGTACACATCGCCAAAATTGGACGTTCGCCCAAAAATGTTTTTTTTTGTTCGCGTGTTGAAGGGTACGAAAAGAGATCATCCCAATCTGAGTTTACTTAAAGTAGAGCCACAATGGGTTTTTTCCCAAAAGAATCTCTAATTTGGTAGAAAAGTCGCTGAGTTATGTGCGAAAAAGCTAAAAATGCTTTGGCACAATTTCACGAATTTCAAGTGTTTTTAAAAAATGTTGAAAACGAACAAAGCATAGGTACGGTACTGTTAAATTCAAGCAAAAAATCAGGATATGTTCACAAGTGCTTCATAAAAGAACATTTTATGCTTAAAGTGTATTTCCTCTCACATTGCACCATTAGATTTTATTTCTTTAAGAGCTAGTTGTGGGAAAGTAAAAATTACATCTAGTAATTATAATACTTTTTCATTATTACGTTTATTATGTTTACAGTTTTTATATCGATAATAATCGATTAAAAAGTAAAAGTGTAAATTTAATATTTACTGAAAATGTAGAATAAAAATAAGTAAAAACTGTTAAATAATTAAATAATATATTCTTTTACTATTCTAATCTATTAAAATTAAATATCAATATCATCTGATACCAAATAGTTTGGCAATAGTATCACAAAAAGTAATTAGGTACACCTAAAGTTAAATATAACGCTTACCAAATGCGCGTAGTTATTAGATTTTTTGTAGTTCCTTTTGCTGAAGATTCAAGGTTCAGAATTTCACACGAATTTGTGTGAAATTGCATATATCCGTTTATTGTTACTTTTAATTTGAGATAACAGCGAAACAAGAAGAACAATTTGTTTGCACAGCTTGCGAGCCGTCGTGTTTTGTCAAACACTGAAGTTTGCACAACGCAGATGACAAGCAAGATTTACTTTCTGTTTCTATTCAAGAATAGTTGAACAGTTCTTGAACCGAATTTTTCTTACGAAGTGTTTAGTCTCATTATCGTTTCTTGCTTGTCTGCTTGCGTCAAGTGATGTGATTTTTACCGCCTTAAACTAGATGTCAAGGATTTAAATTTTAGTTATTTTTAGATAACTATGATAATTTTGGAATTTACCTTTCTTATATAACTCATTAGTTTATTTGGGTTACTATATTGCAATGATAATTGGAGGTTAAATAATGAAAATAAGATTAGTTCATTGAAATATTTTAAACTTGAAGTCACATTCATATAAAATATTGTTAATAAAAGCTCTTCAATTTATTTGATCATTAAGGCTTTGGCATAAATTGAAATACTAGGTAAAGCTATATAAAATATAAACTTTATTTGATCATTTTACATTCAGTTTTGTTTAAATTAGGCAGAAGTATATTGCATATTTTTGCTTGATTTTAGTTTTGTAACAAAATTATATTATTTTCGTTCGACTATAAACCGTAATTCCAATTCGTATATTTGTCAAACAAAAATCTAGTCATTGAAACTCAACCAATAATTTTATGAATAAAGAATAATGCGTCGAGTTGGCTGTCAGTTACACCGTTTATAAATTATATAATGTTATCTCAACTAGTCACTATGAATGACGTAACTTTTGTAAAAACAATTTTATCTCTGATATCAATTTAAGAAAAACATAAATTAAAGTAAAAACTGCGAAAATGTTTCGCTTTGCTTTTTCAAAATACAAAATTGCCACTGCTATTAAGCTAAAATTTGTGTAATTAAATATTTTGCATAAAATATTCACAACTTGATAACTTAGACCACTTTGAGGTGGTCAGTCAAAAATACCTTAGCTGGTCTGAACAGGCCACGTCATCACGAAAGAATTTAGGACTAAGTATTCCCATGATTTGTGTATTCTACCTGTTATACCTACGCCCTAAAGGTACAATTTTGGAAAGTGCATGTTTATGACAATGTTATTTTCCAGACAAATATACATTAACTGGAATTGAAAATCGTACTGCGATAATATGATGCGAATATTCCAGTCCACAATTTATTTGAGGTATTTTTGCGGTAATATCAAATTCAATTCTGCTATTTTGGTTACTGTAAAAACTTATGAATTATTATTATTATTAAATTTCCAGATATTTGTATGACAATTTATTTCTTTTCTACTATGTAACAAATAATAATCGTCTGAAATTGTTGCTTCAGCCACAGTCAAAATAAATTAAATATCGTGCCGAGTGTCGAAATATGATTACAAGTCACGAGTTTGGAATGTTATTTGTGTATTGTGATCATACTTTCAATTTCTCCTTAATTTATATTGCGTTAAGAGTATGAAATGATCAAATGAGTAATATATTGAATTTCTACGCTTACAGACAACGAATATAACCAAAAATTTGCACATAAGCTAAATGAAAAATATTATTAATGAAGTACATAAATATTCCATTACAAAATTACAACTTGTAATGATCAAATTTATTTATGAGGTAATAAATTTATTTAAATAATAGGTACATTGGATAATAAATAAGAAAAGAAAATTTTCCTGGAAAATAATGCATTTTATTACTCATCTTATGCAACTCAAGTTAAAAAACTCTCTGGTTCTGATAAAAAACTAAAGTATTTTATAATAAACGGAAATTCAAGGTACATTACAACTCGTTTATACGGTGTTTCATAACTTCAGGTACATACGTTAAGAGTATATTATGTTGTTTAATACGCTGATTACGAATCAAAAAGATTTTTTTTAAATCGTAAAATTAATTTCCATGTTTCCTAGTCAAAAAATTTTCGTTACCACTGCCACTGGGTGGAGTAATTATTGTTTCCTTAATAATAATTAAATTTTGTTTGTTTATTTTACTAGTATTATGTAATTGAAGATGTTGAGTACCTACTTCTATTGTTTGTATTTAATAGTAAAACGAATCCAGTGCTGTACTAGAAAAAATGCTGCTAGTAAACTACCCTTAATTTTTCGAATTATAAAAAAATTATTTTTGATTCGTAATCAGCATATCAAACAACATATACCTTTAACGTATGTACCCGAAGTTATCAAACACCATGTATATGTTAGTACAATTTCTGTTATCAATTTAAATGTATGCTTTTTTTACAAAGAAAACATTTTACTTTCAAATTCAAAATCAGCAGCATAATCAGCACACTTTGATTCTTCGACTATACTATGAATTTTTTGAATTGTATTTCAACGCAAGCTCACAGTTTAGGTAGGTTCCTCATAAATTTCGAGTACAATTTCAACATTTTTCTTAAGGGTATCGACTCCACGTAGCTCAACACCGCGGTTGTCCTATGTTAATGCATAGAAAAAAAATAGATAGATAAAAATACGGAACAGCAGTCTAGCAATTTCTACAATGCCAACGAAGTTTTATAGATAAAGCTAAATTTCATAAATTTATTTATAGACGAAGAATGCAACTAGGATTATGCCGAGTTACATTTTCTAATCAATCTCTTAATAATAAGAAAAAGCATGTAAAAATTGCTTAAAACACACTTTTTCATTAATTTTGTATATGGATTTCAAAGATTTTTTCAGAATTGTAACTGGGCATAATCCTAGATTAATTCTTTCACAAAAATTTAGTATCTGTTTTCCTTCAAATTTTTAATATGCAATGAGTAAAGCAGAAACTGCTACACCTCTAAACACGCAATATTTTGTTACGGAGACGAGACCCTTAAGGCTTCAATAAATTATTGTCTTTATTATTTTCTCTTTGCTATTTAAATAGCTGTACCTACATGATGTAAACGTAAATTTGGACCGCAGTTTCAAACCGAAGGGACTAAATTCCTTTTCAGTTAACTGAAGACAAATAACCAAGCCTTCATTTCATTACTCATACATTACTCATACAACAAAACAGATTGTGTATATTATACTCCTGTAATACAGGTAAGGTGCTGTATAACAGATAACAGATATTTCCTTTCATTGTATGCACCGAAATTTCCCATTCAGACCCTTTCTTCCACTGTCGGCTTTCAGCATCCATCAGACTTCACCTACCAATCACCGAATTCCAAGAACCCAGTCCTCAAACCTGAGAACCTGTTGCTGTTGCCGAATCCGCTCGCCGGCTAACCGTGAACATCTACACCGAGCTCCAGCCGCTCGGGCTCAGCCCTCAGGTTCTTCACGCGGGGACAAGGGGGCCCCGGTCGCTGACCTGTCGCAGAGTCTGCGCCCAGAGGAATGCAGTCCTACCTGCATGCAGCGTGTGTGAACTGTAGGTGGCTGCAATGCAAGTGCAGATCATGCAAAGAGGAAATGGTTTGGCAGGGATAGTAAATGTTTTTAATTGTGGTTTTATACTGGGAATACAAGTATTTATGATTATCTTGTGGTAATACTTTTTAAATATTTTGATAAAATACAATGGCTCTTTTACCAATTGTTGACTATACTTATACAGGGTCCTGCACAAAGGACGGATGTTTTTAAAAAATCATAAAATCGGTAATTTTTACTGAAAAACAAAATTATTTACGGATTCGAGTTCGCAATGAAATAGCATTTGTGACAATTAAGTGTGGAAATCACATCAGTCATGTAGTGACCGTTTTTGACGATGCATTGCTGGAGGCGTTCTTAAAGTTAGCGTAGACTCTCTCCAACATCTCTTCCTCAACTTGGGCGACTTCCACGCGAATTGCCTCTTTTAGCTCGTCCGTAACCCCGAACTTTAGTACTCGGTTAAATCACTTCATCTGGCTCACTTGCTGTTGTATATAAAATCTAAACTCGCGTTGACTCGTGCTATATCTTTTTGTGACGATTTTCATCACATCAGTCTTAGTAGTTGTTATGCAGGTATAATATATATATATATATATATAGGTTTTTTAATGGTTATCCTGCAATGTCTCATATTTATGTTTTAATCCGAATAGATAATATTTGCTGGCAACATGTTGTGTAATAGTATTTTGTGCACCTAGGGAGGGAAGCGTGCTATTACTCCCGCGGGCGAAGCGGCGGTCCGAGCGAGGGCGCCGGCTTCGCTCAAGGGTGTAATAGCTATTACTCCCACGGGCGAAGCGGCGACCCGAGCCGAAGGCGAGCCGCAGGCGAGTCCGAGCGAGGGCGCCGGCTTCGCCCAAGGGAGGAATAGCCTTCCCTCCCGTGGGACACACAATATTTTACGTCACGAGGGCCTCGAAATCACCTTTCTTGCAAGCGGGAGGACCGTACTTGCTTTCCATCCGCGCAGGAGGGAAAACTCGCTTCCCTCCCTCCATTAGCAAGAGGAAAACACTGCTTTCCTCCCCCGAGTGACGTAAAAATTGTTATATACTTATGTATTTATCCGAATATTGTAATAGTTATTTACGTGGCATTAGTAGTAAATTAATCTTTAAAGGCGAACTGAAAAGTTTCTAATCCAATGAGCCCAGTAAAGATGAATTGCAAGTTTTATTACCACCTACACAACGTCTTTTTGATAAATTGACTTCATTATTTTAATTGATACATTGCATTTTGTAATCAAAGGTTGCAGCAAAAGCAGAAGAGACCTGTAAATTCCCTTCTATGTGTAATAAACTCATTTACTTAGTTACCAATGTCACTTATACAGAAGGTGAAAATAAAACTAAATTAAAAACAATGTTTTTTCCAAATAAAGTATTTACTTTTAAATATTAAAGCTCAACTCTTTAAAATAGAATCTATACTTTCTATTTTTGAGAAAATCTGCATTTTAATAGTAACTTCTTTTTGGTTAATTAAATTACGTCACGTATGAATCTTCTCTAGTGTTCTTCGCTATAACAAGCTCAGCAAAACACAAGCCTGAATTGCTTCTTAGTTCAATCTTCGCAGACTTCAGCTTCATAGCGATCTGGAGTGGACGTTTCTCATTTGCATATGTGATAACACATCTCTGCATCTCCAGCACATGGCATGGAAAGTCACTTTATCGCTACTTTCTCGAAGAACAAGCTTCAATGTTAAGAACAAGTTACACCCAAGTATAGATATTTAAATTACCAAGCCACTGTGTCACGACGTAATTAATTCGTAAACTTACTCATTTTCTTTCTTCTCGTTTTCGGAGTTTATTTAAGTTGACAGTTATTTTGAAAGTTTAAAAACGAAATTTTGTCGATAGGACTTGGAGCTTACTTTCATTTTGGAATGTAAATATTTTTTCGAATGAAAAATTGATTTGAAGCTAAGTGAAACCTGCGTTCATAAAAGAAAAAGTGAATAATAAATTACTTATACGCGTTTACAGTTACTTTTTTTTTATTATCTAATAAATTTCCATTGATATGTGAAATAAAAATAAAATACATGTTATTAGTTTTATATTTATTGACTCCAATAAAAAATATCAACTAGGTTATCAGCATAAAATAAATATTATACGACCTGTTATCATACGTTGACAATAGTGACTCATTTTCGATATAAACCATGGACGATAACATTACGTATTCAAAGACCTTCAAAAATTTAAAAAATAATTAAAATGAGAACTAGAATGTAAAATTAGACTTCATAATTTACTGATATGTCGCATATTGATGGACACCGTGTTGTAATCATAATTCTAATATATATTTCAAGGAGTCTTTGACCTTCATATCCTTTTGAGAATACGTGCGTGTTGATCGTTTATGCTAACAGAATTTATTGACACTATTTTATTAGTTTTTAGAGGCAACATAATGTAGTCAATATATACGAGTACATACTACTGCAACGTCATTTTAAATTAACATTATCAAAATGTATTTTGCTGTTCTTTAGTTAAAATTCAGAGTCTACTCTAAAAGCTCACTTTCAATTCATGTTCTCCATATTTTTTTATGAAACAGAAAAAAAAATTGTTTATATACATAGGAACAGAATTTTATTATTTGCATAATTTTATCCAGTGATTAAGTCATCGCATTTTTACATTATAGTAAACATAACATCTACCTAATAATCATTAGCGTTTATTAGGGGGTTATTGCAGTCACACAATGGTCAAAACCACAAGCCTGAGATGCGCCAGGGCATACAATACAACCCTGGTAATAAGCTTCGAAAAACTCTTACTCTACCAGTGGAACACTGGGGGTAAAATATATACTCGGGTTAATAAATATGGAAAATACTGAACTGTTCGACTATGTTTCTTATCTGCTGGCTAATCTTAAACGATTGCGGTTTTGGGCATTGTGTGACTGCAATAAGCATTTAACGATTATTAGGTAGATGAAATGTACTTGTACTATACTATAACGTTTTGTAGACCATGTACGAGTAATATTACGATTATATGTTGTAGTTGTAATAAGTTATTTTGTATAACTATACAAATGTACCGTAAGGTACTTTTCACACACTTAATAATAAAATACGTAATAACCATTATAGATTGACATCTCTGATGTGCATAAATATGAAGTCTTATCTAACAAGTCGTCTACAACCGTTACTTATTCAGATTCGTACATGATCATGAGAAGTTAATATTGTAAAACATGTAATCTTTTTTCATTGCTTGTTGTATTATGATATTCACCAACTGTTAAGTAATATCATAAGGTAGCATCTTATTGCAAAATAACTAAAGCTACTTCCTTGTATTGTAGTTCACTGAACTTTTACAAGTTACAAAACATGAAATTGCAATTTGGTAAGACAAGCAAAATGGAATAATTCTTTTTTATAAATATTGTTAATTTAGAGAAAACACAAACATTAATCTAAAGTATAGCAATCATTATAAAATTATTCTACGACAAACGTACGGCAGCTTCTTGGTGATCAAACGCGCCACATCCATTTCACCAAGAATTTAACGTTTTGTTGGGTAAATTTAAATCTAAAACCTAACAGTTCATGATCTAAGTAATAATCATAATATTTATTTTGTATTTTCAACAAAGAAATTGTTTAAGTTTGATCATAATTGCCAGAATTAATAATTGCATGTTTTAAAATTAAAGTAGTAGGAACCTACTGATGATAATGTGTATATTAATTGCTGCATTTTTATAATATAATAGACTAAGTCGAGACTAACTTTCATCTTACTAAATTACCCTAATTAATATGTAGGTAGGTAAGGTACTACATTCAATTCTGCAAGTTAAAAAAATTTTTATAGTTTTAAAACTTTAGTAGAGTAACACCCAGTCAGTTAAAAATTTAATACACACTGGTGGAAAAAAATGAATCACTTGAAATTCATGAAATTTCGACCATTTTCAAACCGCCATAACTCGGCGTATTTACAATCCATTTCGATGAATTTTTGCGGGCGAAAAACTTTGAAGTGTCTACTTTAAAGACATGCATGCGAACTTAAGCGCAACCTCTTCCGCCCCTCTCTAGCACTCGTGTGAAAAAAATGTTTTTAATGGAAAAAATGTCCAACTTTGACGATGTGACTCGATCCACCAAAAGGGCATTAAAATTTGTTTAATTCCCTGTGCAGGACTCAAAAATGAAGTTCCTACGATGATTTGGCACACAGTTATGGGTGTTTGAAAAAAAGTGCAACTTATATTTTAATTATATTGTACAGTGTGCTGGCGTGCTTTGCTTAACCTTCCATAAAAACGTAAAACGTAATAAATCAGTATTATACAGCAATTAATAACAGACTTTAAATAAGAAAAAGCATTTAAACAATTTTGATAAAAACTAATAGCAATATTACTTCCATTCCATGTCTCTGATAATAGACTAAAACAAAACAACTAAAAATTAATCACTTTAAAAATAACCAGTTTAACAACCAATTAAACTTTATGCCCTGTTCACACGTTGCTACTTTGAAGACGCATACGTGCTACTGTAGCATGAAAAGAAATTCAAATTGAAACAATTACCGCAAAAAATCGCTATCTACACACACAACAATCAACGATGTGAAATTATCAACGAGTAGTTCTTGATACTTTGATGCTACAAATTAGCAGCGCTGCTATTTGACAAGCGACTCAGATTTTTTCTTGCTACAGTAGCACGAATGTGTCTTCAAAGTAGCAACGTGTGAACAGGGCATTAGTTTGTATTTGAAAGAAGGTAATTTATTAAACTTGGTAGGTACCTACAACAACAATTTTTTTTCATTTAAAACGTCATTGCTACAAAAAAACCTACAGGAACAGAAAAACTAACTTACTGTAAAAAATATCTAGCTTTTAGTCTCCTCATCTCTTCTAAAAATGATCATTCCTACGCCAGACGTTACAAAATGAGTGAATGAACACCTCTTCAGTCTTCACGAAAAATAGAAATTCACCGCAATGTCAGAAGTCAAACGTTATTTTTTATTTATAATGAAGAGAGGAGAGAATATATGACTGCAAACCGGTTGCGAAGCTTTTGAATTCTTCTAGTGAGACACACAAACACAGGACAGAGATCGGGTTCGTGACTGAAGATAGTCGCAAGATCTTCGTCTTTGCTGATGCTTCGTTGCAAGAGGAGACGGTTGACTCTCAGTTTTAGAGAAACGCCATTTGGTTACCAGAAACTGTACTTTGAGGAAGTGGAATTTTGTTTTTTACACGAATTCAACAGAAAGAGAAATTTTAATTAGATACACTTACTTTTTCAAATATTTCGTGGAATTCAAACAAAAATGATGATAATTTATAACTCAGTTTAAAAAGAAGACTCATAAATTTATTAGCAAAATTACAAAAAGTTGTTGAGAAGTAACGGACAATGGATAAATGAGAGATTTGTCAATAATTTATTATAACCTGATCTGTCGTTTCTCTGCAGAAATCAGGAGTAATTTTACCAATTAAATTATGGCTCGAATTATCCTGCATAATTTTACAACTACTGGATAAAAATTAAAAGGCAGATACTACATGACATACTGATCACGAATCAAATAAAAATTTCAAAATTCGCAAAATAAATTGCACTCCGAATGACGCATACATTGTTTTAGAGACTTTGAATGCCACATCACCAAAATTTAATTAATTTGTTTGTTTACAACATTAGGTAAGTGTCAACTTGAATTCAAAACTTTGTTGATGCACTATTAAGGCGCGTTTACATTGGAGGAGTAACTGAGACAGTTACTGGTACAAGTAGCGGGCTATACTAGTATACTCAACTAAGCGCTAGGCTAGTAGGTGTTTACACCAGAAATACAATTTAGACGATTAGCTATAGTTCTAGTACCAGTACAAGTTGTTCTGTAGGTGACAAAATGACTTCTTTTCGTGGTTGTATATCATCTCGAACAAAATCTATTATTAAACGAAATAAAGTAAAGATAACAAAATTTAGTTACATCCCACAAACACTCATGATCACGATATAGTTCTAAAAACTTTATTGTCTCCGTTTAAGACCACTTTTTCATTTTAATAAAGTAAAAATACCGAATTTAACTATAAAACACACTAGTATATCCCTAATCAACAGTGACTGTTAACATTGGTATAGTGCAGAGATGAGTGTAGTGGATATTGCAGAATGTATGTGGAAGGGGAAGGCTAGTAGGTGAGTAGCTAACCCGGGAGGTTAGTTACTTCACTACCCCAACTACTTGTACTAGTACTAGTACTGGTACTAGCTTCTGTTGGCTACATTGGATGAGTAGCGTTCTGGCGAGCTAATAGTACTAGTAACTAACCCATTTACACGACCAATGTAAACCCGCCTTTAGCCTACCTAATAAAGTAAACGCATATGTTGTGAATTTAAAGTTAATAGTTTTTATTAAACTGTGTCACTAATAATATCAATTTTTTTAAATGATGCGGATCTTATTAAAATAGTTATCTATTTAAAAGTTTTTGCTAATCTAATTATACTTTATACTATTATATACATAATAGCCGATAATATGATGACATGAATTGGTGTCAAATATTATTTTTGCACTTCCGGGACTTAAACTCTTCTTTAGTCTTTATTTTTAGGGACTAAGGTTCTAAATTTGATCCCAAGGGATTATTTTTCATATTTAATCCCGTTGTCAAGGAATTGAATTAATTAATCCCGTTGTCAAGTAAATTCGTGCTATTTGTTACAGAGTATCTATGGTAACAATATAAATATTTGTCATAAAATTTACTGTCAAAATTACAAAATGTGTATTCTTTTAAACTATTTTGCATTCGTTTGAGGATGAAGTGCAAAAAATAGCGTATATACCACAGGACTAAAGTACCTTTAATCCTTTATTATATAATATACTATTATACGGATAAACTTTCCTTTAATATTAAAATTCTATGCTTTATTTATCTTTGTATAAATCTATTATACAAAAAATAAGATAACAAACTGATAAACATTGTTTAATAAAATCTCGTAATTAGGTATTATGATAAGCAAGTAGGTATAAAAATGCTAAAGTATATTTGCAATCCAATTATTTCAATTTCGCAACAACTGCTATATAAGAAGAGAATCGTTTTTCTTATTAAACTCTTGGATTTGCTTCATCTTCAGTTATGGAAAACGATAAAATTACGTGAAATTATAACCGACGTGATATATATTACGAGATTAAGTATAACTACGTCTAGTAGCTTATTAGGGTCGACAGCTGGCGAAATACAAAATTGGATACTTTGCTTGAAATTGTATGAAATATGATATTTCTGTAATTTAACCAAAGCTAACCTTATATCCAGCGTTTAATTGCAAAATATGTGTAATTAAGTTGTCCAGTTATACCAGTTACAAAGAATATAAGTTAAGTTGGCACACACTACTAAAAAAAATTACATTATAATTTCAATCGAAAAAATTGGGGCTTGATCGTTTATCGGTTATGGTTTTAACTTTAATATTGGTTTTGGTTTCGGTTTCGGTAAATTAAAATTAAAATTTCGGTTTCGTTACGGTTTCGGTTTTTAACGGTTAAGGTTTTTTTTAATAATTTCGATTCTAAATTAGCTTCATTTTTATTTATTAGTGGTTTTAGTGGGAAGAAACATTTTTCTGGATATATTACATATAGACTGACAATTCGTATACTAATTTTGTCAGTGCAGTACTGATTTTCGGACCCTTGTACTTGTAAGGATACAACAACAATTTGAACATATTTCTTTTTCTTACATACTCTACTGCATAAGCTTTAACAAAATATTGTTTATATATTATATTATATATTATAAGAAATTTTTCTAAAAAAATTTCGCCTGTGCCGCATTTTATTCTTATACTTCTTATAATTATTATTTTAGTAAAAAAAATATAAAGGTATTGCTATACTTTTTCATTATTTCACTTCACATTATGATGTCAATCGAACATAAGTATTGTACTGATTTTATAAAAAAATAAATGGTCACTCTAATTAAATACCAACTTAGTTTATTAAAGAATCGAGATTATTCATTAATTTTATAGAAATCAAATATCTGGATTAGGTAGACTTGATTATTTATTAAATTAATTGTCATAGACTAATTTTTAAAATTAAAAAAAAAATTAAGCAAGATTCCGTACGATTCACATGCCCACAAATTTTAAATACGGCATGTAAAACAATTGTATACATAATCCATAATCCATAACTGGGTTAATGTTATAATTTATATCAAATTAATTGTCTGTTTCCATTGCCAAGGTTGTGCTAATTTGTTAATTACTATAAATAATTAAAATCCCTGTTAGGAAGTAAGTGTAAAATCCCTGTGAAAACTCACCACAATATTATTGTGATAGTATTTCTCACCATGTGCTTCCGTTATAATTATTCTAATGTAAATGCCTACTCATTGGTGATGTTTTCTGGGATTCCGAGAAGAGTATGTGTGTCGTAGTATAGTGTAGTACAGATCAGATGCGATGAAAATATGATGGATATTTTAAGTAATCTTGTAATCTACAATCATTTGTATGAGAATTGCTATTCTATTATTTTTTTGAAAGCTTGGAAACTGGATCACTAAAATAAACTATTAGATGTATAATTTTATTAATCTTTTTATCGTGTTTAATCAAAGAGAAATTATTTGCACACTTGGCACCCACATTTTCTACTTGTATACGTAATTTTGTAATAAAGCAATAATGATAACATGATAAGTTTAAGTAGCACTTACATTCCGAGTCCAATGCAATGTTTTACGTTTATAGAAACAAGCTTTTTAAATATTTCAACAGATATCACATGTCAACTGTTTGTTTATTAGTCACAAACTGTCAGTTTCTCAATCTAAAATTGTTGTTTGTCAAAAATCAAACTTAAAATGTGTCAGGATAAAGATAATAGGGATGCCCATGCCAAATTGAGAAAGGTAAACAGAATAGCTATTGACCAAATATAATCAAACTCTATTTTTAATTAAATAAAATCATTTACTAAGTTTACATGTAGTTTTGAAAATGGTTTGGGTTTTCAGTCAAAATTATGTAAAACTGTTTACATGCAGTTTTCAAAACAAGTGATAACGAAGGTTCGAAAACAGTTTCGGCGCAAGCGCATTTAGATCATGTAAATGGCAGATGAGTGACAGATCGGAACGAAATATATAACCTCTTCACTCCAAATGTTTCGTTTTGGCATTTTTATTTTCAAATTTACGAAAACACTAAATAAGAAAACAACTCAGTTTTAAGTCACAACTGACAATTGGTGTTTGTACTTTGTAGGTTAGTAAGTACGTTCAAAAAACGGCAGAAATCTCTGTGAACTACGCATGCGCAATCTCAAAACTTAATTTTACCTGTTTACATGACTAGTTTTAAAACAATTTTCAAGTCAAACCCAAGAATTTTGGTTTTGGTTTGAGTTAACTCAAAACCGTTTGACACTGATTACATGGAGATTTTAAAACTCAAAACGTTTTGGAAACGGTTTCAAAACTGCATGTAAACATAGTAATTGTTAAGCATTCTAGACCTCGTTTTATCGATTTAAGACTTTCATGAATCTCAGAGTTGAGTTTTACAAAATTTAACAGAACATCCACTCGTATCAGACACTGTCATATGAAACATAATTTATCTTAGTTCTTGGAATTGGACATCACGACATTGGAGTTCTATTTAGAATAATCTCTTGCTACATAAATTCTGTAGTAACACCACAACGATGATGTATTGCATTTGAAAAAAAAATTGCAAATTTATAGCTATTGCATGAGTTTATTTGGTTTTGAAATTCCTATCCTGTTTTTCCAAGAACAGCAAAACGCAAAAGGCAAAAACTAAATAATATACCATCTTACATAATTATAGGAAAAACAAATGAAAATTAATCAAGTTAATTACATCTGTAATCTGTCCTACTGAACCTAGTCAAATTGATATTATCATGACTGAGCTTTGAAAGCACAGAAGCTCTAGCTACATACCCATGTAATTTATTGACAACAAATTAAAACGGTATTCCGCATTTTAATTTACAATGAGCTGATCATAATATTCAAGCAAAAACAAAGAAGTTTGCAGTTGCATAAACTAATTACGAATTATGTTATGCATGCTATACATATTTGTGCAATGTGCATAATAAATATCAATGTGCATGATAAATCCGATAAATCAGATTTGAAAACAATAAAGTATAACATTATAATATTTTTTGTTAGTAAACGTCAGGTGCATGATGTAGCATCGACACACGAATTTAATTATTTTGGACCTTGTTTAAAAATTTATCATTACAGGTCCTACATAATTTGTTTGTATACTGTTGTATACTCTTTGTATACTGTTACCTAGCTAGGAAAATAAACAACCCACACATCCGTTCAACCCGTTCGATATGTTATCGAACTAGTGTCTTATCAATTTTTGTCTCACCTTTTAATAGGTGTGTGTTGTCTATCTACGAGTACTATCTGATATTTGATATTTTTGCCCGTCATAAAGTATTTCGTGATAAATTTATAATGGACAAACAACACGGCATTAAAAGTGATATTTCCACATAAATTAAAGTACCTAGTACTTTTGCTGTATTTTATATTTTTGTTATTGAAAATCTTGTATCATGTATTTCCATGAACGTGATTTGATTCTTCGTAAAATTAATAATGTGGCAAACCCATAACCGGAGCCAAACCGATGGTTGTGAACCGGTTCGGAACGGTTTAAAGAATTAATTGCAATTTAGCTTTTTTTCGTCGAATGCTATTAAATTTTAATGTACATTGCTATATTTTCTATAGTTTGGTCAAGTTTTTTATTTCCTTGTAGAAATTAAATATATTTTAGTCCAAAACTGGATTAATTTTTAAAATTAAGTAATTGCTTGTTATTTAATAAATCGTAGAACCGAAACTTAAACCGCTTTTTTGAAAATCCAAGAAAAAATATGAAAACCGGAACAAAACCGAACCCTATAAAGCACAGCGAATCGAACCGGAACCGTTATTTTGGGCGATTTTTTTTTTTTTAATGGTAACCAACCTACAGAATTAACTTCCAATTACAGGATGGTAGATGTTATTATAGTGGAATCCAACCACTCGGACCCAGTGGTATTATTGTCGGTTGTGCTGGGAATCGAACTGTATTTGTATTTGAGTCCCTGCTCGTAATATACCTACTATAAATAGCGTTATAAACAGAAATTCATAATTTAGTGTATAGGCCTTGATTTGGAAAAATGTTGCCACATCACCGATCTGCAGGCGAGTATTCTAAATACATTCCTGCATAGGTGCCGAGAGTGGAGGAGCTTTAGGGGTTGAACAACACCTAAAATAGTTTAAAGGTAGTTTACCGTCATATTATTTCCAATTTTATCACTTAATTAGAGATATTTAATTTTTACCTCTCGCCTAGAGAGGTATAGGGATCGTGAAAAAATTCGATGTTGAGATTTTTGTCAATAAGCACGTTTTAGCACCTTTAGAACCTATTTTGACTATTTTCACGATGATGTCTGTGTGTCTGTGTGTGTGTGTGTGTGTGTGTGTGTGTGTGTGTGTGTGTGTGTCTGTGTGTGTGTATGTATGGAAGTCTGTATGTGCGCCTACTATAGTCTTTCGTTCTGATTCATTATCTCAAATTATACTGAACATAAAATTCTAATATTTTGCAAAATACATTTATATATGTTAATGAAGAGCTGATAAGATTTTGGTAAAAATCTGCCAACCGGAAATGGTATTTTCTTACAGCATTTTAACATTTTTTGCAAAAAATATAGGAAATACTGCGATAGTTACAATTTGTCATTCGACATTTGAAAGAACAAATGATCTTTTACAATATTTATTTAACATCGTTTCTATATCTCTTACCAATAAAGGAAAATTAATTTTCAAAAATTTGTAATTTTACCTACCACGATTTGTAAATTATAATAAAGGAAAAAAATTTAAAAACAAAAATGAAATGTCAATGTGATAGATGAACAGACGTATACACAGTTTCTGAAATTTTTGTGACACCATTTTTAAATATAAATATATTATTAACTGGGTTTGAAACTTAGAACCTATAGGAGCCGAAATATAATAAATTAAAAACTGACTAAATTCCATTAAGTTTTTATCCTTCCATTAAACGTATTCAGTCAAGAAGTATCATCGATTCATTATTATTTTTATAACTGGATATAAGGTAATAATGAAATAAAAATTGTATCTACAAAGAGGTAATTTGATTTCAATGCCAATAGGAATCGGTACTTTGCTTGAAGAACTATAACAAAAATTACAAAAAGTAGCCTAACCAAATCCAAATTCACATATTACAGTGTCAAGGCGGGAGGTCTAGTGATGGTCACGTCAGATTTTTTGTATTTAATTCGTAGGTATACCTAGGTTTAAGATATTTTTTTATTTTCGAAATAAGTACTTAATATTATTACATAAAAATAGTATTGTTTTTTAAAAGTTAATTTACATACCTAATTGCTTAAAAATAAAATTGTTGGTTAAATATTTATTTAATTACATATTTTTAGTTGTTATTATTTTTAGTTATATAATTAAATTATAAGAGCCCAAAGACACTCCTGATATTTTTAAAAGTTGGTGCCTATGCATCTCTGCAAATAACGATCTCGTCATAGACGCCAGGTATAATAGCCATACCTATTATGCGACCAATAAGTAACTATATTTTTTGTCTTTGATAATAATTTTAAAAACAAATTTAACTTATGCTTAATTTTAAAAATAAATTATTATGTTTCAATAATAAACATTAATTAATAAAGTTGGAATTTACTTGACAGGAAGTTTATTAAAAGGATAGCAGTAGAGTGGTATAAAAAATATATCTTTTTGACTGCAATCCTTTTAATTAATTAATAATATAAAAGCTTACCTAAAGTCCGCAAATCTCTGAAATCATGCGCCAAAAATCCAAAATCCGCTTACAAAACCGAAATTCACTCAAAAATCCACTTACAACTTCTTACAATAATGCACCAATCAATTCATAAACTACTAATAAACGTTTCGAAGTGAATGACTAAAACCATGAGTCACAGAATCAACAACAACACAGTTACGCACCAGTTCAACTTTCCTCAACTGCCGCTTGAACACAACTGGAAAGACCGCCGCTACTCAGACATGCGCTAAACGCCCCCACTGCCGGTTTCACCGCAAGTTGCGCGCCGCGGTTTCTGTAGCAGGTTGGTTGACAAAGCTGAAAAATACGTGGATTTGTATTGCCGATAATTGGGATTAGGGATGAACTAAGTCCCGTGTTTACGGGACTTTTAGGTTTTATTTGTATAGGTGCTGTGCGCTTCACTCCAGTAAAAATCTGACGTGGCCATCACACAACCTTCCGCCATATCTAGACTTTAAACAGAAATGTATACGTACAATCCGGTGTCCATTTAAAATATACAAATAAAAATCTCAAATATTCAAACACAGAAATTTGCATCACCTGAATAAAAAGATTCATTCACAGGAAAATTCTGCTGTGTTGAAGCAATCCTCCGTTCAGTTACTACATTTAATAGCTTACTTATGACTTATATAGCTCTAGTATGCCAACTTGTCACCCGTCTCATCTGTCAATATTTTTTATGCAGAAACAAAAATCAACCGATCATGGATTACAAGATATCAACGTTTTATTTGATAAATTTATTTTTTAAATTTTACTGCAGTTCTTTAATGCTACCAGATAAAGACAATTTTTTTATAACGTAAGTTGCAAATAACTTTTCCTCTTATTCTTATTACAAATAAATACTATGTTTTTCCAAATTTATATACAATTTTGACAATTAACCTTTTCAATCTTCAAAAAATATCACTTCCTATGAAGATATTTGTACCAAAATCTAGGGAACTCTTCCAATTTATATACAAATGTTAAATACCAAATATCAAAATTTTCGGGTAATTCGTATTTGAGTTATGCGACTAACACCCCTTGACCACACACACACACACACACACACACATACACACAGACATCATCGTGAAACTATCAAAAATGAGTTGTAAGGACCCTAATTCGTGCTCATCCACTAAAAATTCACCACCCGATTTTTTGCATGATTCCAATACCTTCCTTTACAGGTAAGCGGAAGGTAAAAAGTGCCTTTTTAGGTTTTTCGCACATAACTCAGCGACTTTTCAACCAAATTAAACGATTCTTTTGGGAAAAAACCCATTGTGGCTTTATTTTAAGGATTAGGATATCTCTTTTCGTAATCTTTAAAACCCGAACAAAAAAAAAATACGATTTTGGGCCAAAACACGTCCAACCTTGGCGATGTGTACCGAGTTGGAAAAAATTTTGCTACTTGATCCACCAAATGGGCATTGAAATTTGTTCAATTACCTGTGCAGGACTCAAAAAACGAAGTTCATACGACGATTTGGCACAAACAAGTGCATTTTGTGGTTTTTGACTCATAAGTCGGAAGTTTTTCGACGAAATTGTACACTCTTTTCAAACACCCATAACTTGTGCCAAATAATCGTAGAAACTTCGTTCTTTGAGTCCTGCACAGGGAATAGAACAAATTTTAGTGCCCTTTTTGTAGGAAAAATGTCGGCAAAATTCGTTTCAATTGTTAGAAAATTTATAAATCCTCAAAATTGATTGGTCCATTTTTGACAGATTACATATGAGTTTAATTGTTAATAATATTCGTAATTTCGCCTCACTCGACATTTAGGGCGTTAGCAATTTGTTATCTGTTCTTACAGGAAATTTACCTGCGTTGTTATGTGTATTTAAATGTAGCAGATAACGAAATTTAGGTATTGATTAAATATATGAGTGTGTTTTGTTTACTTGCAACGGTAAACATGCTGATATCAAAATATTTTTACGAAGGTAGTTTAGATAGCAGTTGAAATTATTCGTGAGACATTCGATAGATTGGAAAATACAGATGAATCATTCTGAGTAGAATTTAAAACTTAAATATTATTTAACAATATTTTATATTTACCATTTGTCTTAAAAATTATATTAGATTTTATAGGTATATGTGTCCACAATAATTAATCAGTCCTTATGCAATACTACACAATGAAAAATTAAAAGTTGCTGAAAACATAATCCTTCATAAATATAATATCCAAGAATATACTTTCATTTGTTATATTAAATATTATCATTTAGCCATTATGTATTACACCTATAGTATTTTTTTGAAACTACGAGTAGGTAAATCATTATAAAATAAATACATAGGACGGTTTATGTGTATTTACGGCAGCACCTATAAACGAATTTTTTCCAAAAGAATTTATATAAGTAGGACATGAAATAATATAATAAGCATCTAACAATATTCTACTCTCAGAGTACCTACCTAAAGAACTTACTGTACCTTAGTTCACCTAAGAAAAAATCTGACGTGGACACCACATGACTTCCTTGTACGCCTATTAAACTGTTCATACTTTTCTTAATAACTAAAATGTAGAATTATATTATACAAATATATTAATATATAAGTACTACTACTATTGCTACTATACTCACAAATATATTTTAGTCATTTTATTTAAACTGCAGAAGAAGATATAAACGATATTTTACTATTGTCACTACCACTGTCACTGTCAAGTCATAATCATTTAAATTTTACGTAGTAAACAAAATGTTAATCAATCATGGACTACAAGATACCGAAATACTAAATTATAAATATATACTTTAATTATTCTTAAATGATACCAGATACAAAAATATTTATAAAATACCGATTGTAGATAATAATCACATAATCTTTGATTTAAAATTTAAAAAATTGTCTCAAATTAAATATTTATCGAAATATTTGACAAAAGTACTACTTCCGGTTTATAGATTGAAACCAAAAATAAGAGGTGCACAACTAGATACTATAACAGTCCTAAATTCAAAATTTCAACTTTCTACGTCTAACCGTATTTGAGTTATGCGACACACATACGTCCGTACATACGTACGTACATACGTACTTACATACGTCACGACGAAACTAGTCGTAATGGATTCAGAAAAGGTCAAAACGGATATTTCCATCAAAATCTGAAAACCGAAATTTTTCGCGATTACAATACTTCCTTACTCCGTACAAGGAATTAAAAAGAATTTGCTTCGAATAAATTAAATTTTTGATTAAATGCACAATTCGATTTTATGAATTGTCTGTTTTTATTGGTTGATATAACCAAGCGCCTATACTGTACCTACAAGCGTCGCTATCGTTAATCGTAACCACCCATCGAAACAGGAACAAGCATTCAGTATAAATGAATGCTTTCTTAACTTTTCAAGAAATCCTTGAGCAGTAATTTTAATGTTTTCAAACAAATTCTCTAGACGTAGTAGTAAGTGCTCAACACAAGAAACAAAGCTTAGACTGTTCGGTTACATGAGTTAATATCTTTGTAATGCTAAGCCAGTACATGCATCTTAATTGTCTGAGGCACGTGACGTAATTCATGAACTAATGTCAATTGTTTACGCCTATCTGACGTCATCGACGAAGAACTAACGACCACGAAAATACGTTAGAGTATTTACGACATTTTGTAAACCACACGAATTCGACTCCAAGTTAAAAGATGAAGACGAGAGAATACAGTATTTTGTTTATTGTGATGTTTAAGTTTTCTTCCATTTTACAGAAATCTCAGTTAGTTACTTTTTCTGTTGATATTTTCATAATAATTTGAAATCACATTTCGATTAATATTGTTAATCATGATTATTTCACTTTTATATTATTTTCATGTACCTTAGTATAAAAGGAAAACAGAAAACAAAAACAGATAGATAATAACTACAAAATTTAAAGGTCTTGTCTTCATATTATTCTACTAAAGTATACGACTCATAAATTATTATTATCTAGTCTTTATATTTTTTAAAGTAGATGTCTACTCTATTACTAGAGAGCATGAGGTATCATTAAGATTTAAAGGATTTTAGATTTGATTCAATAACGAGATGTATTACTAAAAAATTAAGGGGAAAACTGTATAATGCAACCAAAAATATAATAAATAAATCATTCGACTTGCGTTAGTAGCAAATAGCAATGCAAGTTGAACGTTAAACCTTTTTGTAAAATTGAATTCCAATTCAATTTGCGTGGGATCTTCTACGGCAAGATTCAACCCAGCCCAGAAAGATTGCTATATATTTGTATTGAAAATGAAACGATTTGTACGCTACCCATATGCGGTTAAATTTATCGCCCAGAATGTATTAAGTTAGCTAAATGGAAACATTTTTGTGATCGTGATCTGAGCTCAGATTTTTAATACTGGCGTATAATACTGAAAAAAGGAAATACATGATTACATGAAACCATGTTAATATCCAATTTTATAACTCGTAATTTGCTAATTTTTGTTTAGAATTCAATTATCGGAAATAGGAATTAAATAACTGAGAACCTTCAAGAACATTTCTTGAACCAAATTTTCATTCATTGAAAAACGTTAAAATTAAAACTTTGACCAAATCTTGGATAGGTTTTTACACCATTGAAATATGCACTTCGTGTGATTTGGCTGTCAATCCTATGGAAAAGAGCATTTTCGCACTAGTTAAAAAAGTAAATTTGCAGCAGTACTGAAATGGGTGGTTTTACACCTATTCCCAAATAAATTATGAAAACTTTGGCTGTTTTCTAATAAATAAAATAAATTTTCACTTCTTCTATCAACGTTTTGACTGAAAAATTTATAAAATATTAATTGCATTTTATATTATATACTGTGAATTACGAATTAAGATGACTGGACTGGTAAGTGCATCAATAATTCAATGTGTGTATGTGCGTGTGTGTGTGCGTGTGTCCGTATGTTACAATTTTTTCGTTGACGTTATCTTAAAAAATATCAAACATTTAACAACAAAATTTTATATTTAAGGTTTTAATACGAATCTTAAGAACCCAGTAAATTTAGAATGCAATCCACAAACCGGAAGAAGAACTTTTATTAATTATCTCGATTCATAATAAAATGAAAATACGTTTTATTTCTAATGAAAGAATATAACAATTATATTATCTGTAATTAGTATATTTCATATATTTGTCTGTATATGGTGTAGTACCTATTTAGGAATTAAAGTACTATTTTTATAATTTACAGTTTGAAATTTCAGTACGTAATTGTCCATGATTGTTTAACATTTGTTATTTCGTAAAATTTTATTAATTATGACAGCAACGATAGTGACAGTAACATAAGTGACACATCGTTCATATCTTCTTGTGCAGTTTACAGAAAATGTCTAAAATATTCTTGTGAGTACAATTATATTTATATTAGTAGTTAAAAGTGTAGGGTATAGCGGGTGGTCTTGTGCTGACCACATCAGATTTTTTTGAAATATATTTGCTTTATTTATTAAGGATAAGATTAATTCGAAGTAGAAGTAGACCATAACTTAATTTTCACGTGGGTGAAATTATTAAATAAAATTTAAACAATAGCATAATAAGGGAACCAGAAATATTTTAACACGCTTTGTAAATATAAATACTACCGGTAACCTAATAACGGAAAAAATCTCACAAATGCATATTTCTTGAATTTTTATTTGAAATAATCTATAATGAGACATCCCAACAGTTAGCAGTAATATTTAAATCTCCATTACGCGAACATTTTTTCTTTAAACGGTTCTTTAACCGTGCGAAACGTCTGTCAACTAGAAGCTTACCACAATTTACATTTTAAACCGTAACCAAATAGTCTCACCATTGTTACCAGAACAGAAAAACTAAATGAACAAGTTGAAATACTTTAATTGTGTTGGGAGCACACTTTATCGCATGTAGGTGAAAAAACTAATTCCGTAATGCAAATTGAAACCTGAAAATAAAAGTACAAATGGCATTTCTTGTTTCGCTCTGTAGCGAAACATTTTGCGATTACTTTTACCGTATTCATGAACTGGTTTTACGATTAATATCCCTGGATAAATTATTGAACGTTGGTATTGTACAGAGACATATCCGCAGTTAAATATTACTTGCGATATATGATTTAGAAAAACGGGAATGGAATTAAAACGAAACTTTACAATATGCTCTGACGTTAGCAGTAGGAAGATCTTTTAGCATAATGGATGATGATGAATTAAATGAATATAATTATAACATTTCTTGAATGGTTGAGTGATTTAACTGTATACTAATATTATTAAAAGATTATACATTTAATAGTAGTATAAGGTAATGTAAATATGGTACTTTTTTCCTGGCATATAGGAAATATAATGTTACCTATAATTTTTATTTCGCTTTAAGTTTTTACCTATTGATTTTAGTGCAAAAGTGTAAATACAAAAGATCTTAAGAATAAAAAACTGCATCGAATTAGCTTAAATTTGTTGTTCAAATCGATTTATTTCACGAAATAAACGTGAAATAAAAATAAACAATTTAGGCTAGTTTCAGACTGCCATATTTTCAATACCTACTTAATACTCATATACTCTTTCCAAAAAAGGTCTATGAAGAAATATCTCGCCATATCTATCTTATTGATTTTGTCCAAGGACTCTAAAACTGAATTCTTGGTTTAGTCCTTGGATTTTGCTTGTTTTTATAATATAATATAATAAATATTACTTCTTCAAATATAATATAATATACTACATCTTTAAAACAAAACCAGTAATAAAATATGTTTTTCTAGTTAATATTAAGTAAGCATGTAAATGTTTTGGAAATTTTAACTAAGTTTAGGTTTGCACTATACATAATTAATATTGTAACTTTTAAATGTAATTTTTACTTTGTAGTTCCATACTAATGAGATAAATTTGTAAACGGAAAGTGTAAACTGATAAAGATGCTTTTGTAAATAACACTGTATATCGACTATACTGTGTCAATATTATTTAGGATGTTCGTTATCCGATATAGTAAAAGCAAATATGTATCGAGCTCTGCATAGACATGTATTTGTTCTCTGCATTTTACTCGTAGATTGCCAATGACCTTGTCAACATATTTTATTTATTTATATTTTTATCTATCACTTCACACCACGGTAGTGATTTTAAAGAATTAAAGTAATTATTTCGTAGCTTAATTCGATCATAACCTAGCAATGTAGTTCACATAGCAGCATGTGTTATTTTAACGAACAAAAAATTTAAATTTGAATACTTCTCACTTTTCACACTTCTTATCGAACGAGAAATCCCGGTTGCGGTTGGATCATAAACGATCTACTTACTACTTACCTACAATCTAACAAAACCAAAACATAACAATTACTTGAAAAAAAGGAAAGTTAAATGGGTATACCTTTTCCTCATCAAAACAAAACATTTAAGCATTCGTATGTAGATCTGCCAACGTACCTCCCATTATATAAATAAAAAATCAACTTTTCCTCTGGACCGCAAAGTGATTCATTGTTAAATTTGAATATTTATTATTCATGCTAGCATAACTACACGGTTTGCGCGGACATTTACGGAAACAAACCAATGAAAAGAATTCAAATAGTAAAGAATAAAGAACAAAAGAACAGGCCGCTGCATTGGCAAACATGTATGTTGTGTGTTTTGACAATATTTTGAAAGGAAAATTGGAACATTGGAAAGGAATATGTATTTTCTGTTATTTGCTATTATTGTTTGTTTGTAATGTTTGCCCCTGTAATTAAATTTAAAAATTTGGCACACAATGATATTTTTCTTCTTTGCTTCTATGTGATATGATAGATAATAATAAAAACTTGTATCCAACACCTCATTACTATGGTGATTTTAAACAAGCAAAGTAAAATATGGTTTTGCTCAAAATTATACACACTAGTGAGTAAACTGTTACTTTACTTTTGGAAGTTACCGTAGTAACGATGTTTTTTGTTAGAACGTCACATTTTAAAAATATTAAGGCAGTTATTAAGAGATGTTACATAAAACGTTATACTTCACACGTGGACAAAAAGCAAAGATCCACTCAAGAAAATTATCTCACTCAGCCTTCGGCCTCGTGAGCTAAGATTTATCTCGAGGGTAAAAACAAACTATTTACTCAAATCGATAGAAAATAAAACCTAAAACTGTTTACATACTATATGAAATGATCAAAGTGATCTTAATAAGCAAGAAAACATTACGTAACAAAAACAAATATGAAAAAAATAAAAAGAGTGTTAATTAAATTAAAATCCCATGTATATAGAGCTGTTACATATCAAAGATAATCAAATGGGTAGGATTTTTAGAAATAAAAAGACCATTATTTTTTAATTAATAAAGTCCTTTACCGATTAGAAGTATAGAATCTGAACAAATGATATAGGTAATGATATTAAACATAGCTACTTACATACTTATTTCTCAAATCCTATGATGAAAAGTATTTACAATATTATCATTTTGTCATACATTCTGCTTTCGTCTATTTTCTTTATTTTATTTTATTTTTGATGGTAACCAATCTACAGGATTAACTGCCAATTACAGAATGGTAGATGTAATTATAGTGGAATCCAACCACTCGGACCCAGTGGTATTATTGTTGATTGTGGTGGGAATCGAACTGGGGATCGCTAGCATGCTAGGCGGACCTTCTACCGCTGAGCTAACCACTGGCCGTCAACAAAATTAGTTTCCCATTCTTTGGAATTCGGATATTGGAACAAAAACATTTAAAAATTTCTCCAAATTAACATCTCAGCAAATTCTTCTTTCATAGAAAAGAAATTTTATCTTATACATCTGAAATAATTTTTGACTGGTTTCTATCATTATCCAACTAAGGAATTTTATTTCATTGCTTATATTTTAAATTTTCCTAGTTTTTACGAACAAATCATTGATTTATTTTTCAGTGTCAAACCAAAAAAAATCTGCTGTGGCCACCACACGACCTCTCGCCTAATTCTGCTTATTCTACTAATCTCGAGACTAATCTAATAAATAGTTTTACTTACATTTTAATAGTTTCATGTTCATGTAATATGTAAACCAAGATGCAAGCAAAAGATGTCAACTGTAATGTCACTGTCATAATAATTCAAATTTTATGTAGAAACAAATTTCATATCATGGACAACAAGATACTGGAATTTCAAAAAAATAGAATATTAATAATTGTACTTTATTTTATTTTAAATATTCCCAGATTCAGCAATTTGTATTTATAATTAACTGTACCCATAGATAATTACAATTTCTTTTATTTTTAATTTCAAACATTGTCATAAATAAATAATGTACCAATATATTTAAGAAAATCTTTTTCAAACTTCAAAAAGTACTACTTCCGGTTTGCGAATTTCTACCAAATTCTTATCCGGTGTTAAGATCCTTATTAAAACCTTAAATATGAAATTTGGTTATTAAAGGTTTGATACTTTTTAAGGTATCGTGGACGAAAAATCGTCACATAATTCATACATACATACGTCCATACATCCATACGTCCATACATACACACACACACACAGACATCATCGTGAAAATATTAAATTCGTATTCTAGAGACCCTGAAACGTGCTTATCTACCAAAAACTCATACTCGAAAATTTTGACCCATTACAATACCTCTCTTATAGAATATGAGGCGAGAGGTAATGAATAAAATGATTATATTTTATTAATGCAGGCGTGGAGTATGGTGATACAACGTTACTATAATATGTTTTTGAGTGTTAAAGTAAATATTTAATTTGTAAATGAAAATGGCGTCATACAATTTACTTTGTTCATAATTTATCACATTTTATCATGAATTGCACTGGTAGTAATCTTATTTGTGTTATGTGACTCTTTCCTATGTTAATGTCCTCTCTGCTGATAGAGCAATTAATGCCCGTCGTCGTGTGTCTTTTGTTTCGAAATACTGTTACATAGAACGCATACTTGGATAATTGTAAACAAGTACAGAAAACTGGGCTTTTACCTCAATACTGTAAATTGCACTTAGTCTCAAGTAGTTTTCTTCCTGGAAAATTAGAAATTTAAGTGAATTCTTGTGTGCGGATGAAGATGATGGCCAAGAAAAGATAATAAAAATACACGACATCGAGCTTAAGCTTTAAGTCATACATATTCATAATCGTTAAATTGAAGCTTGCTTAAGAATTGTTGGCACGTATGCTATTTAAATATTCCAAAGTTTCATAATTCAAAACGTAACAATATTATAAGTACAGGGTGTGTACAATGGGCCCGTCTGAGCGGCCTAAGTGCATGTGGAGTTTCTACTCCACCCTCCCTTTTATATCCAAGATCCAAAGGGTGATTCATCGTAACTAGTGTTGCCGTCTAGATCAAGACTTTCTAGACTCTTGTCTTATCTTGTCTAGATTATCAAGACTAGACTGGCAAAAGTCTTGTCTTGAAATTTCAAGACAAGACAAGACTTTGTTATTCTAGATCAAGACTCTTGTCAAAATTCTAGACAATTTTCAAAACTCTTGATTAACGAGTAAGTTGTAAGTTGGAGGTAATATGAATTTTTTACTCCCATAGGTACATTATAAGATAAGTTTCAACCAAAATTGAAAGTATTGCTGTCAATTTAAATTAAGAAAGTTTACTTGTACTTACCTACTCAACAAATCAATAAATGTAATGATACAACAGAATATATTCTAGCAATATTTCTATAATTCAAGAAAATTGTTTTATTAAAAAATATACTGCAATTTTGATAAAATATATGAAGTAGGTACCTTTACCTTTCAAAACAAGATAACAAAATCCTTTCAAAATCTATGTGAACAAAAACCAAGAAACTATACCTAGATATAGTGATAGACCTTAGGTATAAGAAAAACATAACATAATAATGAATAAAATTTGAAAAGAAAAGCCCATTATTGGTATGCCTAAATGCGTTATAGCTCAAACAGTTTTGATATACGCTTATATCACCAAAATACAGGGGAAAATAGCGGTAAAAAAATAAACATATCTTATATACAATATAAAATAAGTATATAATACAAAGCTCATGCCACTCGAGCTTGAATAGCTTGATAAAGGCGTCCCGTAATCCAAGAATTTAAACGTAATATCGCATATGCGCAGGTTAATCAAGAGTCTTGAAAACCTATCTAGAGTCTTGTATCTAGACAAGACAAGAACAAGACTTTTTAATCTAGACTTAGACTTACTAAAGTCTTGTCTTGAAATTTCAAGACAAGACAAGATTTGCAAAGTCTTGTCTTGTCTTGTCTAGACGGCAACACTAATCGTAACCTACTTATTTCAAAACGCAATAATGCCCATTTATGAATCAGAAACTTTTTATTTTATAATGTAGGTACATATCTAAAGTTTTGTTTCACCCAGTTTTCGAAATCATATCAGGTAGGTGACGCCCCTCATTGTCTATACACTGAATAAGCCGATTTCTGGGGTTTGTCATAACCTCATAACCCTTTCCAGCATGGCAGCGGGTATGTTGGCAATTGCGGCTCGGATGTTGGCCTTCAGGTCTTCTAGGGTCCTTGGACGTAAACGCGGGATTTTTAAAAAATCCACAAAAAAATCACAAGAATCCAAAGCGGGCGAGCGGGCTGGCCACTGGGTTGCGATCACAGAACAAGCATTGGAAAAGTACGACTCAACTGAAAACACACGCTGCTCCGTGCTCCAACGCATGATGGCGACTGGCCGCGTGGGGTACAAAAGTTTAAAAGTGCACCTGTCGAATGAGATCACTCTCTTCCCACTACGATCCCTACAGCCAGAATGGCACGCATTTTAAAAAGGCAAGTTATGATGAATCACCCTATACAGTATTTTCTGAGGAATAGGTATTTACTTTTACTATTAAAACATGTGCAATCTCGTACAATATTGCACAAACAAAATTCTAAATAATCATAATTCTGATGTGAAAAATTCGTAAAATAAAAATATATGTTTAGTATAATGCTCTCTAAAATCGTGTCTGTGCGAACTGTTTAGAGTCCGTAAAATAATATTTTCATTGTTTCATCGCCTACGTTTGTCAGAATTTTATTGTAAAGTTATATTTTTGAAAAATTTTGTTTACTAAACATATTTGGAGAGCATACTCAATTTTTTTATGTAACACACAAACTGAGTTTTAGAGGAATTAAGGACTCGGTTTGCGCCTCGTTCATAAATAGATTCGTCCTCTAAAACTCTATTTTGCGTACTGGTTACATAAATAACTATTACAGAAAAACATGGTGAAGATTTTTTGTTTTGACGGAGTATATGAGTTCTGGGATTTAATAATATTTTAAACAAATTAAAAAATATGTTGGGTTAGGTTTAAGGATTCACATATCTTTCTTGTACATGAAAATAGTGTTGGTATTTTCTCGTGTCAGGATTTTAACTGTCGGGATATATTGATTTTCGGTATTTTGACCTGAACATTCCAAGATTTTATAGTTCAGTTCAATAAGAACTTTTTATGTGTGTCGTATTGAACTTGAATATAAATGATCTCATTCTCCAGTGTCCTTTGACCTGTTGGTCTTGGACACAAAACAACAAGTCACAGTCCGTGGTAGATGTCATATGTGACGAGGTCATCGAAATGTAGGAAACTTGCCTTCAAAACCGGTAGGATTAATAATTCTTACCTCATTCATCTCCTTGCGACTAATTAATTTGCATTTTGTGCGTCTGAAATTATCACTGTGTGGTCAGATTAAATGCTGATACAACTAAATGAAAAATTATATCGCCTTGCAATTTTAAGGACAAGTAAAATATTATCAGCATTATTTATTTACCAACAACAATTTTTCTATCTTTATGAATGATGACTAGTATACCTACTTATTGTTTTGTTTGTCTTAGTCTTTATCATTTTTTGTTTGTCAACAACTTCCAATCTAATATTTATTCATGTCTGGTACCATTAATTTAAATTTACTTATATTATAAATAATTAGTAGGTACATACCTTACCTATAGCAAATAGTTTCTACTATCGGATTCAGAATTATTACAGTCAGTTGGGTTTAAAGATGAATAACTTCTTAAAAAATAATCAAAAAAATTTGAACCAAACTTTATGTTAAAGTATGTAGGTACATTTCTACGTTACTATATAAAGTTACAAATTTTTAAATGTAATTGAGCTATGATTTTGACACATTTTTAGAACAAATCTTATAACTACACTATTCCAAAATATGAATTTTTTTGGATGATGTATATAGACAGTAGACTCATTGAAGTTAACAGTTTCTAAAAATGTGTCAAAATCATAGCTCATTACCTCTCGCCTCATATTCTATAAGAGAGGTATTGTAATGGGTCAAAATTTTCGAGTATGAGTTTTTGGTGGATAAGCACGTTTCAGGGTCTCTACAATACGAATTTACTATTTTCACGATGATGTCTGTGTGTGTGTGTGTGTGTGTGTGTTTGTGTGTTTGTGTGTTTGTATGAACCGAGGATTTTTCGTCCACGATAACTTAAAAAGTATCAAACCGTTTATAACCAAATTTCTTATTTAAGGTTTTGATAAGTATCTTAACACCGGATAACATTTTGGTAGAAATCTGCAAACCGGAAGTAGTACTTTTAGAAGTTTGGAAAAGTTTTCCTTAAATATATTGGTACATTATTTATTTATGACAATTTTTGCAATTAAAAATAAAAGAAATTGTGATTATCTATGTGTACAGTTAATTATAAATACAAATTGCTGAATCTGGAAGTATTTAACAATAAAATAAAGTACAATTAATATTCTATCTTGTTGTCCATGATATGAAATTTGTTTCTACATAAAATTTGAATTATTATGACAGTGACAGTACAGTTGACATCCTTTGCTTGCATATTGGTTTACATTATCGTTTACATATTACATGAAGATGAAACTATTAAAATGTAAGTAAAACTATTTATTAGATTAGTAGAATAAGCAGAATTAGGCGAGAGGTCGTGTGGTGGCCACAGCAGATTTTTTTTACTATAAAATGTTGGTATTTCTACACAAATACATTTAAAAATTTGAAACTATATATAAAAACGTAGAAATATGCATACTTTAGTATAAAGTTTGGATCAAATTTTTAGGATTACATTTCAATAAGTTACTCATCTTTAAACCCATCTGACTATAATTCTGAATCCGATAGTAGGCTATTAGTAAAGTTAATTTATAGATTACTTTTTAATGTAAAAAATCTGACGTGGCCATCACACAACCTTCCGCTATATCTAGACTTTAAACAGAAATGTATACGTACAATTCGGTACCCATTTAAAATATACAAATAAAAATCTAAAATATTCAAACACAGAAATTTGCATCACCTGAATAAAAAGATTCATTCACAGGAAAACTCTGCTGTGTTGAAGCCATCCTCCGTTCAATTACTATAGTATATACATTTAATATCTTACTTAGGACTTATATAGCGCTAGTATGCCAACTTGTCATCCGTCTCACCTGTCAATATTTTTTACGCAGAAACAAAAATCAACCGATCATGGATTACAAGAGATATCAACGTTTTATTTGATAAATTTATATTACTGCAGTTCTTTAATGCTACCAGATAAAGACAATTTTTTTATAACGTAAGTTGCAAATAACTTTTCTTCTTATTCTTATTACAAATAAATACTATATTTTTAAAAATTTATATACAATTTTGACAACTAACCTTTTCAATCTTCAATATCACTTCCGATGAAGATATTTGTACCAAAATCTAATGAGCTCTTCCAATTTATATACAATTGTAAAATACCAAATATCAAAATTTTCGGGTAATTCGTATTTGAGTTATGCGACTAACACCCGGCCTTGACCACACACACACACACACACATACACACACACACACACACATACACACAGACATCATCGTGAAACTATCAAAAATGAGTTGTAAGGACCCTAATTCGTGCTCATCCACTAAAAATTCACTACCCGATTTTTTGCATGATTCCAATACCTTCCTTTACAGGTAAGCGGAAGGTAAAAAACAGTTGTAGAAATGAATTTTTTAATATCAATAGGTCCTATAAGAACAGATATCTCAAATTTATATTAATAAATATGCTTAATGTAATTTTTGTCAGTCTTAAAATTAGACAACATTAAAACATTAAGCTAAGCATATCTAAAAATATGCTTAGGAATATATTTTTAATTGTATCTGACATAGCACTCAATGAATCGAAAGATATCAGTATCAATAGTGCTAGTGCGTGATTGGGTCTACATATAATGGAATTTATAAGTAGCACACTGACAAAAATAGCTTCGGACTCCCAAATACAAAACATTTTATCAATAGTTCAAACTTTCAGCAACCAATACTGTCTACTATAATCCTAATTATCTAGTTATACTTTATTACCTATTTTTTATTAATACATAATTATTATAATCATTACTAAAGAAGCGACAGTTTCGCTATTGCATGTTCGGCCGTTCTACGATCATATATTTAACAGAGTTCATTACAGAAAAGAAATCTTTATTTATCTGCCATCATCCTACGTTGACTCGGCGCGATGTAAACACGTGAAAAAGCATTGGAGAAATCTTTTGAAACTGGGTTCGCTTGAAGCGATGCAGGTGATTTTAGCAGGTTCATTGTCAAGGTGTATTACAGACAGCGAGCACGTACGTGGGAAAGAAAACGAATCATTCATATTCATAATAGAGAATTGATGAACTTAATGTTTGAAATCTAAAGCGAAGTTTAAAATAAATTACTTTGCAAAAAATTAAATTGATCAGGGTCGGACTTCGCATTTCGGTTTTATTTCAGAACAAAACCTTTACATAACCTGATGTTGTCGTTCCTATCAAAAATATATACAGTATGTTTCATAACTTCGGGTATGTTGCTTGATATGCTATTTACGAATCAAAAAGATTTTTTTTAAATCCCAAAATTAATTTCCATGTTTCCCAGTCAAAAAATTTTCGTTGCCACTGCCACTGGGTGGAATAATTATTGTTTTAATAATAGTATATTCTGCAACAAGTGTGGAATGAAGCATATTCAGCTCGAGTGGAAAGTTTGTGAGACGAGCCGTAGGCGAGTTTCACGGTTCCACGAGAGCGGAATAGCCATTCCACACGTGTTGTAGACTATACTTTCTCTACGACTTTAACTTTAATTGCATTAAATAACATAACCTAAAAGTATGAAAATTAAAATAAATGTATTAATAAAACAATATTCTACATAAAATTAATAAATCAATATAAATCTAAATGTATTTTAAAGCTACCAACCAACCAAAAACATTGAATAAAGTTAAATTATTATAACTCGTCACATTTCATTCCATCTCTAGTGACGGAATGAATCAATTCCGTAACAAGTGACAGAATGTAACCATTCCATAATTGAAAATAATTTAAGAATGTTAACATTCTATAACAGTCGTATAGAAAAATAATTAAATTTTGTTTGTTTATTTTACTAGTATTATGTAATTTAAGACGTTAATTTCCTATTAGGTAGTTTTTGAGATTTTTATTTCATCAATACAGTAACACTGTGTCCACATTTTTTAACTTTAATTTGTTTTAGATGTAAATGAAATATAAAACTGTTGTTGCCGTACCACATGTAATAAGCAAGTTTATAAAAAAATTCGAGGCTTATGACTTCACCCTAATTCCTTCTTAATAATTATTTTTAATATTTTAGTGGACCTTTTTTCTCAGTCCGGTCCTGAATGTGATCTAGCACGATTGCCATGCTATTTTAATATTAAATTATACACAAATTTTTTTATTTTGTTCTAGGTTGTCTTAAAAAGCAGTAAGCTATAGAATTTTTTCTAAATTGATCTGATAATCGAACTTTTATTAAAACAGTATATTATTGATGAACGAGGAAAATTCGAATCAGTATCAGCTAAGATAATAAACTTATTGATCAGGATATCAGACCACCATCACATGTTTCAATAAAATCACCTCACGCATACCAGGCTACCTCCTATAAATATTCATTAAATTTGCTAAAAATAAATCAGTAATAAAAACTAGATACCTATAAAACTTGTGTTTCATGTCTGTTCATGTAAATATGTATATACGTAACGAAGGTACAGGTATTAGTCATTCGTAATTACTTTTCTACGCAATTAGTTTTTCAAAATAAATTAAGATCATGTACTTTGAATAATATGAATTTTAATTAACGTGAAAAATCATCATTCGCTCAAAACTCATTAAGTCTACTTTTGACGTATTGGATTCTAATAAAATTATAAAATCTTCCTTTTATTAAACATCCACTAGAGATTATAATTTTCCAATATTTCAAACGTTTCAATTGTTCCATATTTCTATTATTTTTCAGTACCAAACCATAATTCTGGATCCATTCGTGCAATAGAACTCATGAATTTTTCCACTTGAGCAAACGACTACATAATATGAGACGAAATTTTTTTGTAGGGATAAGAGATATTCTTATTCTACACTAACAAGTAAAATAGTATGTATCATTGAAAATTATCACCGGATTATAAACTATCCCGAAAATATTTAATCTTAAGAGGCCCGTCTACTACCTAAAATCCAGCATAAAATGTACTAACGTATAGCAAGTGTTTTGTGGCTAGTACAAAAATGATAAAATTTTATCTCAACAAGGATTTAATAGAGAAAGAATGGATCTACAGGGAAGCCTTTTTAAAATTTTGATTAAAAATTGTACATAAATATAAAAATTCCGAAAAAATATTTTATGCAAGCTTTACACGGTTATTTCTCATTATAGAAATTAATTACTAAATTTTTAAAAAAGCACATCTGTAGATCCATTCTGTCTCTATTAAATGTTTATAAAAACATTATCCTGAAGTCAATAATAATCTGACAGTTTACTCGCAACGAAAACACTTTTACAGTATTTTTCAAATTCAAAATGACATTGTATAGCTAGGATGCGACCAAGTACAATATTCGGGCTGGTTTCAGGCAGCTCTAGTAGTGGGGAAAAGAGTGGAATGGAAAAAAAGTAAAATCGAGAGTATTCTAGGAACTCGGTAAAAACGTAGACGAGGCGCTTAATCTTTTTGTATTGGATATATTTATTGTAGGAATTTAATTATTCTTTCATTTGTAGTCATTTCTGTTTTCTGTTAGTGATACTCCTTTTAATGATCTCGTCACATCTTTTCTTAGAATTTTTCAGGACTTATTGTATTACGTCTCCTATAGAACATGTAATTGCAAGTAGTAAAATGATGATGTGATTGTGAATGGTGATCGTATCGTGTTATTGTTTTGAATATCATTGAAATGATGTATTCATATATTCTTACATATGTTACGTACGAGTAAGTACGTCTTGTTAGTAATGAAATCATATTGAATTAAAATCTAAAACGTGAGTCATAAGTGAAAATAAGGATATAAAAGTCACACTGAATTTAAGAAAGTCGCAATTTAAAATTAGACACTATATGACAAAAACTAGTGATACTAATATTGCAAATTTAATGTTTTCACAAAAACCATAGAAATTCGTGGGAACAACACCAATTTTTCCCAGAGACAAGTAAAAAATTATCGCAACTATGCATACAATGCTATACTAGAACCAGATCTATACAAAAATTTCCGCAGATAATAGTTTGTTTTCCAGCCATATTTATTATTTCTTATAATGTAATAAAATATTTCTTAAAAACATTTTCATTGTAATGAAAAGAGCATTATAATGGGAATTTTTTTTTAATTGTACCTAATATTAAAGATGTAATGATACCGGTATATCTAATAAAAATAGGAGGTATAGTTAAAGTGTCCTTTTCCACTGTCTGTCGGTTTTTACCACGAATAAAAAAGACGAACATTGGTTATTTACATATTTGTAAAATTTGTGTGGTGTGAGTTAAATTATTAATACTGGATACTGAAAACAAATAATATTATAAGCTATACATATTCCATAGAGTATACAGGGTGTATCATAACTTCGAGTACATACCTTAAAGGTATATGTTGTTTGATATTCTGATTACGAATCAAAAAGAATTTTTTTAAATTCGAAAAATTAAGGATAGTTTACCTGCAGCATTTTTTGTAGTACTGCACTGAATTCGTTTTCCTATTAAACACAAACAAGAGAAATAGGTAATCAAACATCTTAAATTACATAATACTGGTAAAATATACATACAAAATTTAATTATTTTTAATGAAACAATTATTACTTCACCCAGTGCCAGTGGCAATGAAATTTTTTTGACTGGGAAACATGGAAATTAATTTTGTGATTAAAAAAAAACTTTTTGATTCGTAATCAGCATATCAAACTACATATACCCTTAAGGAGGTTCCCTACACATGCAGTGGCGTACTCAGATATCAGCTGTTAATTGATAAAAATATTTTTATTAATGTAAAACAAAATTCGGTCAACGGGTGTTAGTTGATATTGCAATTCGTTCAGTTGCGGTGATATATTTTTACAATAATTTCTAATTCACTAATCAAAAAATCTGATGTGGCCAGCACACGACCTCTCGCCTTAACACTGTAATTTATGTGAATTTGATTTTAGTTAGGCTTTCTTAAATTATAATTTTGCAATAAATTTACAAACTTTTTGAAAATAATTTTATAGTTCTTAGTTCTTTAATTAGCTCTTTATAGATAAAAATTTAACTTTATTATTACCTTATTACATTATGTTCAGTTGTTAATAATATTTACATTTCTTTTAAAATGGTGCCACAAACATTTCAGAAATTGTGTATACGTCTGTTCATCTGTCACATTGACATATTCGTTTTTGTTTTCAATTTTTTTTCCTATATTATGATTTACAAATCGTGGTAGGTAAAATTACAAATTTTTGAAAATTAATTTTCCTTTATTGGTAAGAGATATAGAAACGATGTTAAATAAATATTGTAAAAGATAATTTGTTCTTTCAAATGTCGAACGACAAATTGTAACTATCGCAGTATTTCCTATATTTTTTGCAAAAAATGTTAAAATTCTTCAAGAAAATACCATTTCCGGTTGACAGATTTTTACCAAAATCTTATCAGCTCTTCATTAACATATATAAATGTATATTGCAAAATATTAGAATTTTATGTTCAGTAGAATTTGAGATAATGAATCAGAACGAAAGACTATAGTAGGCGCACATACAGACACACACACACACACACACACACACACACACACACACACACACACACACACACACACACACACACACACACACACACACACACACACACACACACACACACACACACACACACACACACACACACACACACACACACACACACACACACACACACACACACACACACACACACACACACACACACACACACACACACACACACACACACACACACACACACACACACACACACACACACACACACACACACACAGACATCATCGTGAAAATAGTCAAAATGTGTTCTAAAGGTGCTAAAACGTGCTTATTGACAAAAATCTCGACATCGAATTTTTTCACGATCCCTATACCTCTCTAGGCGAGAGGTAAAAATGCTTGAAGATTTTTTTTTCAATTGACAATATTGTTACAACTATGTGGTCAACCTTCTTCAAATTTTGAGAAATTGATGTCCGTGCTTGCATAAGTTTATATACCAAAAATTAAGTAAATAGAACATAAGCCATAAGAGCCCATGTAAAATATTAAAATTTAACAATTAATTTCGTTAAAACTACGTGGTCAAAAAATTTCATAAAAATTCAGGTATCATTTTTATGACACAGACAACATAAATTCAAAGTTTGGTTGCATTAGAACATTTTTTAAAATGTCTAGGGAACCTCCTTAATGTATGTACCTGAAGTTATGAAACAACGTTTCGCTAAATTCGAATTTAAAAAAAAATCTTCCTGTAGATTTGAACGTGTGACAAGACAAAAATTCTAATTCCTGACTGTCCGAACCAAAGTCACAGTATTCGCGACATTGACATCTTCTTGTCACGCTCTGGAGCTCTGCTGCTGGCTACAGGACAAGTACAAGTACAAGAGATACAGAATTACAAGTAGGTTAGCGAGCACGCAACGACGCAAGTGCGAAGTGCAGGAGTACTGTGCAATGTTGCGCGTTGCTCTTGCTGCTGTACTTGCAGTTCATGTAGTTTCAGCTTCAGTAACGGACTCGCTCAAGCGTTGCGGCTTCAAATTGCCAATTGATCGGTTATCTGTATCCCATATCGGCGATCGGTTCTTGAAGGCGTGGAATTTGCCGAAGTATGAATTTGAGACGGAGATGAACAAGATTGTGTTAAATAGGTAGTACCAACAACAAAATGGTACCTATATATAAAATGGTTGCAGTTTTATTAAAAGATTCTTTGTTACTTTATGCCTAGTACATACGGGGAAACATTTCCTGTAATTTGTTTCCAAAAATGAGATGTTTTCTTTAGAAAATTAGAGCCTCATTACATAAGGAAAATAGCTGCAAATATCAAGTTTCCAGTAAAACTTTTTTTCTACGCCTGCTTCTGAAAGTTCATGTTTCTACATTGTTTTTAATGTTGAAAGCAGCTGTTTGTCGCAAGTGTGTTGCAAAGTACCTAAGTGTGTGACAAAGTACTTTGTTGCACACTTATGGGCACTTTGCAACACAGTTTTGCTTTTTTTTGAATGTCCATAGTTTTCGCAACAACATTGATATTTCACAAAAATTTGACAGTAAATGTCAAAAATTATTGGTTATTTTTGTATTTTTTAACTTCCTTGTTTTGCAGGAGTAGAAAAAATAGTGTGTATAACACGTATTGAAAATATTTTGTCGAACTTAAACGATTGCAACCCTCCCTTCGCTCGGGCTGCAATTTTCGTTCGCGTTCGACAAAACTATATTTTCAAAACTTGTTATACAAATAACTATTTATGTTAATGGCGCCGTTTACTTTCAAGAAATAATTTTGACAATATATTTTTTAAGAAACATTTTCCAGGAAACTTGTCAAAAAGATTCTCCGTGTGCACTGGGCATTAGGATGAAAATGCAAAATTTTGTTTAGTTTAAACAGAGTTTAAAAAACTGAGTGGGGTTCAAGAACAGTATGAGTATTAATTTGTTTTGGTTTGTCAAGGTTTTTTACCTTCCGCTTACCTGTAAAGGAAGGTATTGGAATCATGCAAAAAATCGGGTGGTGAATTTTTAGTGGATGAGCACGAATTAGGGTCCTTACAACTCATTTTTGATAGTTTCACGATAATGTCTGTGTGTATGTGTGTGTGTGTGTGTGTGTGTGTGTGTGTGTGTGTGTGTGTGTGTGTGTGTGTGTGTGTGTGTGTGTGTGTGTGTGTGTGTGTGTGTGTGTGTGTGTGTGTGTGTGTGTGTGTGTGTGTGTGTGTGTGTGTGTGTGTGTGTGTGTGTGTGTGTGTGTGTGTGTGTGTGTGTGTGTGTGTGTGTGTGTGTGTGTGTGTGTGTGTGTGTGTGTGTGTGTGTGTGTGTGTGTGTGTGTGTGTGTGTGTGTGTGTGTGTGTGTGTGTGTGTGTGTGTGTGTGTGTGTGTGTGTGTGTGTGTGTGTGTGTGTGTGTGTGTGTGTGTGTGTGTGTGTGTGTGTGTGTGTGTGTGTGTGTGTGTGTGTGTGTGTGTGTGTGTGTGTGTGTGTGTGTGTGTGTGTGTGTGTGTGTGTGTGTGTGTGTGTGTGTGTGTGTGTGTGTGTGTGTGTGTGTGTGTGTGTGTGTGTGTGTGTGTGTGTGTGTGTGTGTGTGTGTGTGTGTGTGTGTGTGTGTGTGTGTGTGTGTGTGTGTGTGTGTGTGTGTGTGTGTGTGTGTGTGTGTGTGTGTGTGTGTGTGTGTGTGTGTGTGTGTGTGTGTGTGTGTGTGTGTGTGTGTGTGTGTGTGTGTGTGTTTGTGTGTGTGTGTGTGTGGTCAAGGGGTGTTAGTCGCATAACTCAAATACGAATTACCCGAAAATTTTGATATTTGGTATTTAACATTTGTATATAAATTGGAAGAGTTCCCTAGATTTTGGTACAAATATCTTCATCGGAAGTGATATTTTTTGAAGATTGAAAAGGTTAATTGTCAAAATTGTATATAAATTTGGAAAAATATAGTATTTATTTGTAATAAGAATAAGAGGAAAAGTTATTTGCAACTTACGTTATAAAAAAATTGTCTTTATCTGATAGCATTAAAGAACTGCAGTAAAATTTAAAAAATAAATTTATCAAATAAAACGTTGAAATCTTGTAATCCATGTTCGGTTGATTTTTGTTTCTGCATAAAAAATATTGACAGATGAGACGGGTGACAAGTTGGCATACTAGAGCTATATAAGTCATAAGTAAGCTATTAAATGTAGTAACTGAACGGAGGATTGCTTCAACACAGAAGAGTTTTCGTGTGAATGAATCTTTTGATTCAGGTGATACTAATTTCTGTGTTTGAATATTTTAGATTTTTATTTGTATATTTTAAATGGGCACCGGATTGTATGTATACATTTCTGTTTAAAGTCTAGATATGGCGGAAGGTTGTGTGATGGCCACGTCAGATTTTTTATTTTAGTGTTCTCTTTTTTCTCTGTTCTGTTTTTTCATTGGCCTCTTTTTTCATTGTTCTGTATTTTAAGTGTTGTTCTTTCACAGTTCTGTTTTTTCATATTCTGTTTTTTCATGCTCTGTTCCGTCATGGACCTGCCAGTATTCTACCTACGCCACATCACATATTATACAATTTTCATTAATTATTTTTGGGCTTGTTGATAAATTTTTGTGAAAATAAAAAACACGGGTCCCAAGTTTTTGTATTTTCTTCATAAATATTTAATAAAAAAATCATATAAGTAGCTCTTTAGATAGAAAAGTGTGATCAAAATATGGCAGAATTACTATTACCTAACCACATCCACTTGATTCTTAAAACTATTAAAAATTCTATTTCCTTTTACGTCAGTCGTTCTCTTGCACCAAGCTGAGAAAATGCATGTTGCATGCATAGCCCGCTCTGTCGAGTTTCGCGTGTTGAACATACTAGAGCAGAGGTTGTTGCTGTTTATGTGTACAACCTTCGAGCATATACTGACTAGAGGCCGCCTTACGGCGTTTGTTGTGATCGGAAGATATGCGGTAGGGGAGATTAGCGGGGTCGGAAGCCGTGATGTATTGAGGGATGCGTAATTTCTTAGTATTATTCCACAAAGTAAAATAATACTCACACAACCTCATTAAACTTTTCACAAAGTAAACGCAGAACTTAGGGTTATAGTAAAATGACATGTGTGACAAGAAGTAACAAAGAATAACAGCAAAACGCTGCCCGCAATACACCATGACTTCCAGCCCCGCAAGTCCCCCCTACTGCATATCTTCCGATCACAACAAGCTATGCATTGGTATAGGGAATTACTTCTCTAGTCAGTATATGCTCGAAGTGTACAACACAAACAAAACACTGCGACATTACCTGGTTAACCCTGAACTTGAGTTCACCTTCGACTTCCACTCCACAGAAGCAGCTGTAATCGCTTGCGAAATGCGAAGTAGCTAGAGAGCTTAGAAAATGCAAGAAGAATACATATAGTTACTAAATACTGAAATTATGCTTGCTGTACACAGTTGGAATAATAATGTTTGTAGTAATAATGATAATTGTGTTCTGTTGGTCTGCAAACTCAAGCTTTGAAGCGAAAACAGGCAGAAAACATTTTTTGGTTTTGGGTGTTCATGATTTGAATTAACAAGTTTGGTAAAATAAATTTTGCAAATATATATTTCTGAGTGTAATTCTTTTAAATTAGCACCTATATTATATTTATCTTATATCTTAAATTGAAAAACACAAAAAATAAATTTAAATATAGAACTGTAGGTACTAAATTATTGACTAATTTTAAGTTCATTTATAATAGATGTTCGAGTTTATGTTGTGGTTTGTAATATTGTGGTAGTGGAGTAGCAAAAATTGATTTTAAAATGGCATCCCTAAAGCTAGATTAAGCTGCTCGTCTAGGTTTTTTCCGAATTCCTAGAATACTCTCGATTTTACTTTTTCCTCTATTCCATTCCCTTCCCCACTACTACACCTGCCAGAAACCAGCCCGAAACTCGTACTTTGTCGCCTCCTGTTAAAGTGTTTTCGTTGCGAGTAAACTGTCAGTTTATTATTGAGTTCAAGATAATGCTATTTTAAACATTTAATAGAGAAATAATAGATCTACAGATGTGCCTTTTTCAAATTTTAAAAATAAATTTGTATCATGAGATATAACCGTGTACAATTTGCATAAATTGGATTTTTTTTAATTTTTCGGAATTTCGGAATTTTTAAAATCATGTACAAATTTTAAATTAAAATTTTAAAAAGGCACATCTGTAGATTCATTCTTTCTCTATTAAAAACTTGTTGAAATAAAATTTGACTATTCTGGATTTTAAAAGGTATACGGGCCTCTTCAGATATTCCCAATGATAAGTATAAATGGCTAATTTAACCAACCAGCGACGAAAGTTCTCACTTTTAATTGAAATTGTAATAGTTTATAAGCGCTGTTTGGTTAATTTAATACTTTATACTAATAATTGGGTAGGTCTGTATCTAGCTTAAAACATACTAAGTATATTACAAAATAAATTAATTATACATTTACATTATAAAGCGAAGCACAATTACTGACATATTTGAAAATAAAATAATTTTACGTTTAATGCACCTGTACAATTATTACCTACAGTTTATATAATTCCTGTCATTAACCTTGATATTAACGATAAATTCAACTTTAATAAGGTAATTATTTATGTAACACAAAAACGATAAATTTTAAACACATAAATATTATGACTAGTGTTCTGGAAGAAAATTAAAAATTAAAATTTCTTACTCATAGTGAGCATCACCAATCATGTAATTATTTAAATTTATTTTTGAATAAATTATTGAACAACGAACTTACAAGTCATTGTTTTTATGTTTATATTCTACGTAGATTATGTAAATTTGTTATTACATTTGTAATTGTAACTAATTTGTAGTCAGAAACAAGCATTGTTTGTATCAAAAACTAATTTACTAATTAACAATCTCAGACTGAATGTAACATAATTAATAACTTCTTCGTGGGCAGCAAGCAACTTTGACGTCTCTGCCTCTATTGATTTTATCTTATATTTTAAACATAATTCTATCTGATTTTGCATATGAATCATCTAAGTTGTTCTGGCCTACCCATGGAGATATTTTTCTACTTTCCCTTCAGTACTTTCTTCATCGCATCATCTCTTATTATTCCGAACGAAATGTCCTCTTTTATTAGTTGGATTTTTGTTAAACACCTGAACCATTGTGTGTCATTCAACTTCGTTGTCATAGAACAATAAGCACTTTTACCTTTCATTAGTTTCCATTTTAGTTTTGTATTTACATAAAATTAAACATAATCCTGTTTTAATGAAAAGTTTTTAATCACACCATACAGTGGTTCTCAAGTTGGAATCTAAAATGACTTGTAAAGTTAAAAGTTATAAAAAGAAACTACAAATCATAAATGTAATTAAAATTATTTCAAATATTATTGTATTTTAATGTTTTATTGTATGTCTTTTCAATGAGGACATTTTGCCAGAGACGTTTTGCTGGGGACGATTTGTCGGGAACCAATTGAGAGGGGATCTTTTGCGTAGGGACATTCGTGTTTGGGGACGTTTTACTGGGGACATTTAGCCGGGGACGTTTTGCTGGGGACGTTTTGCCGGGAACCAACTGCGAGGAGGACCTTTTTCGTGCGGACATTCGTATTTGGGACCTCCATTCCGCTAGCGGTACCAACTCACAAAAAAAATTTAAAAACCTATGGAAAATTATAGGCTAATTATAGGCTAATTAAATGCCTCATCCCCCAATTTTAGGCTCTTTAATTTTTTTTGCAATAAAAAGTTCCGCTAGCGGAAGGAATGCCAGCGGAACTTACGGTAGTAACAACATAAACTTACTGGAACTTAGTTGATAATTAAAGGCTATTTATAGGCTCCACAATTGACGTCTCACTATCCCAGTTGGACCTTGTCCCCGGCTAACGGCTCACTGTAGTCCCAAAGGCGCGCGCAGCGCAAGTTGGAGCGCGGAGCGCGCAGTCCTCGAGTTATTTTTTAAAGTGCGCCGCAGGCTAACCTAAAAACATGGTTGTACCAAAACCATTGTTTCAGTGCCACTGATAATTTTTCGTTGTCGGTAGGTACTCCATGTAATCTCGGCTACTTTCCCTCAACAAGTATCTTAAATATTTATTTAAGACATTGTCCTATATTAAGTTTATATATACCATTCTGGAGCCTATAAATAGCCTTTAATTATCAACTAAGTTCCAATAAGTTTTTGTTGTTACTACCGTAAGTTCCGCTGGAATTCCTTCCGCTAGCGGAATTTTTTATTGCAAAAAAAATTTAAGAGCCTAAAATTGGGGAATGAGGCATTTAATTAGCCTATAATTAGCCTATTATTTTCCATATTTTTTAATTTTTTTTTGTGAGTTGGTACCGCTAGCGGAAGGGAGGTGTATTTGGGGACGTTTTACTGGACGTGGAATCAACTATACACATGGCATTATGTGAAGGAGGAGTTTGGGTATCAATATTCCACGTAAATGTATCAAGTTAAATAACTAATAAATGGGTTAAGTGTCTCGTTAAATTTTATAATTCCTAAAATAACTATAAGGTTTTTTTGTACGTCCTACATAAAAGTGTTAAAGAACAACATTGTTATACAATTCAGAGTATTTATTTTCCATTTACAATATTATATGAACATGAACACAATGCATTTATAAACTGTTTTTATACTTTACAATTTATATATTACAAGTTAATCGTGAATTGTGATTTCTACGTTAAAAATAATAGTAACGAACACTTTTGGTTATTATAATTTCGAAAACATGAACACTATATTGGTTTTGGTAAGACGTAAGACTCATGAAAGACAAATATAACAATAACAAAATATAATAATAGAACTATACAAAGTTAAAATTAATGATACGATTGAATATTAACATTATAAAGTAACAAGCTATTACTATAACTATAAAATTGTCAATAATTCATATGTGCCGTTAGTAAGAAATATCTTCTCGGGTATTACAGGAGAATGTCGATGACCCCTAATCCATTCTTGAGGAGATAAATATTTGATGAGAGTAATACATGATGACAGAGCTTGGTCTGGAGATGTTATCGTCTGCAGTGTATCAGGTTAAATTTAAAATATTGATTTATGATAAAACTGGTTCGTTGGCAATGATACCTTTTGAATACTAAAGCTTTCCGTTATTGATAAAAAAAAACTCTCAGAACTCAATATTTTAAATTGTAAACATTGTAGGTGATACTAGCATAGTCTAGGTTAGGAAGTTTGGGGGCAAATCACAATTGATTCCTACGGGGCCAAATGATACCAGTCCGACCCTGAGGTCACTTTGTATTTTCGCTAATATTAAATAAAATACATTTTTCCATATTATTGTTGCATAATAAACTTGTTGCTATTTTTACTACTATAATGTGTTCATTTCTTATGTTTTTTCGGCGATAATTCTACTCCTGTATAAAGTAAGCCATAAACAAAACACAATTTTATCGCTTTGAAAGCGGATAAAAAGGAAGGTAACTTTTTACAAGTTATAAAACCTTATTTACCTTTTTCTTAGCAACCAAACAAATCACTAAAATGTCATTTGCTTCATTTTTCTAAAATTTAGATTTTGGTAATATTTGTGAAGAAGAACCAAAGGAGTCGTTTAATTATCTCGTTAAATTTTACTCGAGCATTTTATTTCCTCCGAATAAATTTCTGTTTCACATCTCAACCTTGTCACCTGACAGCAATTTGACTCGAAAAATTGTTTTAAAGTAAAATCACTTCACCTACGGTCAGTGGCGGGTTTGCAGTCTTGGCCGCCCTAGGCCGTGTATTACCAGCCGCCCCTTTCTCAGCTCCCATCATTTAGGTACTACATTTATGAATTTACTTTCTTGTCAACTTTTATACATTGTCGGTGTACAACAGACATAATAGGAGTGCATCTGATTGTTATGCCATATAAATACGTCAAAATGTATGTTATGAAATAACAGTTGTTTCATTCGCATTCTCATTGCAGCCCAGTATACCGACATTAGGGTTAGGTACCATATTTGTTTATTTTTTTGTAAAAAGAGGCTGGGCGACCAATTTTTAACAGAATCAGAATTTGAACCAAAAAAATCTTATAGGAAATACAATAATAATAATAAAAATTCAAAACAGTTTTGAGAAAAAACACAAAGCTAAATAGCTTACTTTAATAAATTAACGAGGTATTGCAGCCGCCACGAAACCAAAACTATACGATAGCTGACATGACTAACGTATCGAAATTCATGGTAGTCCGATCTACTGGCGAGTGGCGAGATCGTAGGTTCGTATCTTACTAAGGATATTAATTGTATTTTATGCCACAATTGGCCGCCCCTAATATCTGACCGCCCTAGGCCCGGGCCTACTGGGCCTTATGGCAAATCCGCCACTGCCTACGGTGTTCTGATTTTATTAAACAATTTTTTTTTAAATTGCTAAGGCAACAAGGTTTCAATACAAACAGAAATTTATCCGGCGAAATAAAAAACTCGTGTAATTACAGTTGATAAATAATATTAGGAAAATAATTGTTATATAATAAAATACGAAATTTTCAGTGTAAAAGGTTACTAAAATTTTAAGATTTAGTGACTAAGAACATTTCATAGATAGCCACAAATGTATTTTCTCTTTAAATAGAAACGAAGCATTCTTTTGTTGAAAATTAAAAGTTAAAAATTCAATAATTTAAAGTACATGGCTAACTAATAACATAACAACTTACTGCTACATTTGTAAAATAGCAAGTTTTGTTTCTATAAAATGCACGACATAATCTAAACATATATTAAATTAATTGAATTGAGGTTGCGCTGTCGGCACTTAATTAAACATTGTAACGGAATATTATAATTAAAACACTCAGTGATGTTTTACAAAAACCACCAAGAGCTTAATTTCCAGATTATGTATTCAATTACACAATCCACTCTTGCGTTACCATCAATATTATGTAACATACGCACTCATACTTTGTACTGAGCAGTATTTAGCAGCATTTTTAGTTCGCGTAAACTAAATTTCGAGTATGACTAGTTTGTATTTCTTGTTTCATAAGCTAATATCTCGGTTTCGGTCGTCATATAGGTCTAGTCCCTCTTTTATACAAATCGTCGTCGTCGTCGTCCATCAGTTGTGCATCCATGTAACCTGAATCGTCGTAGCGAACAGATCTATCGGGTGTTCTTGAGAGCCGACTGCCTCCTGTTGGACTTCTGGCCGTGAGACGTAGCACAGGGTCATCGTATCTGAAATGATTCAACTTATTTAGAAACAATATCATTATCTGAAAAATGTATTGTTAAAATGCATTGAATAATTTTTTTACAATTTTGATGAAATCCTACTTTACTTGAATCCCCATGAAATTTAGCACAAAATTACAAATTTGAGGAGAATGCTATTTTTTAAGAGCATTCTGTACAGGAAGAATGTACACGTTAAAGCATTTTACACTCATACACCTCATCGACACATGGTTGCACATTTGAACAAAAACAAATTTGTATATAGTAGATAAGGGATAAAACTTCGTTCTATTAGTAAAAAAAAAAAATTTCTGCACGTTTAACCATCGAAATTACTTACTTTCAACCGCTTGCAGGCGTTTAGAAGCACCTACAGATTTTTCTTTATATTTCGCAGAACATGATATTTTAAACTTGAATCATGTAGTTTAAAGTTTAATCTACGTTGGGGTAGTGTTATTTTTTAGAAAAGACTTTCTGATTTCGAGAAAATTAGAGGTAAAAAAATGTGAATTTTTGTAGTTTTTCTTATTTTATAAACTAAAACTTCGGTACAAAACAGAAAAAATGGCACTAATAGAACGAAGTTTTATCCCTTATCTACCATATAAAAACTTGTTTTTGTTAAAATGTGCAACCATGTGTCGATGAGGTGTATGTGTGTAAAGTGCTTTTTACGTGTATATTCTTCCTGTACAGAATGCTCTTAAGAAATATATTTTACTTTTTTGACTAATTTCGTACGTAAATCTGTTAGGTATTATATTTCTAATGAATTTATTTCCTCGTTCTACAAGAGTAGGTACAACCTTATTAAAAAGTAAAGAAGAAACGGAGTGTTCTGGCTCAGATTTGCAATCATAATTCGTATTTGATGTAGTAGGTTCCATTTTTATTACTTGTTCAATTTTGATAACAGGTTACCATTCGACTTTCTATAGTTTCTGCACTTGTTTTGAAAAACAAAGAGTATAAAACCACACTATATCCTTAAACACTGTAGCAAGTCTAAGAGTAAAATAGGGATTAGGATGAAAAAGAGGAATTTTATTTAAGGATAGGGGTTAACCAGTTGTGGTCGATTTAGGAGGGGATGATTTGGGAGCGTGGAGTCATGATACTTTCACACACTCTTTTAATTTATTAAACTTTAATAAAACACATAAACTAACCGTTTAAAGAACACAAATTTATAAACGAATGACTTAACGTTTCAACTAAATTTATAATACGAATTTATACTAAACAATATTCTTAAATTTACGCTCAAAAGCGTAAATGGCGTAGCACGAGCTACATCTCGGGTCTTATCTCTACCCCGGACAACGAAGAACTGAACGCAGAAGCCCAAAAATCAAGGGAACGTCTGGCTTAGGGGTACAGAGGGATGCAGATGACCTTTGAACTATTGTTTCTAAAAATAACTTAAGATAACAATAATTCAAAGCATAACAGATGCTAAGGCCATCTTGTTACAACACATTATTCAAATTAATAATAATATTCAAGTCTTCGTGTTGTGATTTTTCCTTAAAAAGTTTATAACTTCTTTAAAAATTTCCTAATTTGCAAAATAAATATGAAGTTCTGTAGAAAAATTTCTATATTTTTACATTTACCTCACCTATCAACAATAAAATCGTATACAAAGTGTATTGCTACTAACTCCATTTCACTGGGCAAATGTAATACAAAATTGAAATTTTTAAAATACTTCTGCGTATTTTTGTTTCAATATTAAAGGTTTTTTTCATAGTTAGGCCAGTCATTCTGGATGAAATTTACATTGGGTACATGAAGTTCTCGTGCAGTCAATGAAAGTTGTACCCATCGTTTGACGAATCGCCAAAAAATGCTTTTATAATTTATTTTAAAATATCCGGGCATGTTTGGGGGTTGAAATGTGGTTTTATTTCCTCCCCTATACGGTAATAATTTGATTCTCGCGATCAACATTGAAATACCGGACTTATAGCGCGTTAAAGTGCCGTCGACACGATTCGTCGTTAGTTTTTTTTATTAATAATTAATGTTGCTGATATTTTGACGAGGAAACAAATCAATATGTTAATCAGGAGACTTTACTCTATCGTTTAGTACAAGTTTCATCGGCTGCAAGAGAACTTCATGTACAAAATCTACAATGACTGGACTAAGTAGTGTTCTATTCACAACTAAATTTAATAACTACTGTGCTTTTGTTTAAATTTTGCTAACATCCATATTAAAATTATTCGAGAACTATTAAAAAAAAGTTACAATTGCCCCTACTCACCTTACCTACTAAACAAACACCCTTACATTAGCAGACCAAATCTCAACCGCATCTCTCTTACCTTCTGGACACGAGCGTGAAGTCATGGTGCGCATCCACCAGTTTCTGCAGCCTCGATATAAGCTCGTAGTCAGGCATGGGGAGCGCCACGCCAAGGATCTTAGCCACGGAAGCTTTGAAGGACTGGAGAGCGGACTCTCGGCGAGTCATGTCGGACAGCTGGTCCTTCACACGGGCGAGCTCATCACGGATCATCTGGAGAGAGTGCTCGCTGATTGTGCGTTCTTGTTCCACGGTGCAACCGGTCGCGCGCACCTGGAAAGAAGTGAAAATAGTATTGAAGAGATTTTGATAAATCATTTAAGCTCAGTTTTTCTTTATAAAAAAGTTTAATAGTGCAATGCTGTCTTGATAAAATCAAAAACAATAAATAATAAATGTATGGTGATCATATACATTCGAGTCAATGTTTCGAGTGACTATATGTTATTAGTACCTATACACGGTGTTTCCTTTATTAAAACAACCAGCGCTTTTATGAGTGAACTAATGACTTTAGAAAAAATGTTATACACAAAAAAATGACCAGCAAAAGGAGCCTCATTTAATAACAAACAAAAAATTCAACCAGTGGTTCTCAAACAGCAAACTAAAATTATATATTACCTCTCGCCTAGAGAGGTATAGGGATCGTGAAAAAATTCGATGTCGAGATTTTTGTCAATAAGCACGTTTTAGTACCTTTAGAACCTATTTTGACTATTTTCACGATGATGTCTGTGTGTGTGTGTGTCCGTTTGTCTGTATGTGCGCCTACTATAGTCTTTCGTTCTGATTCATTATCTCAAATTCTATTGAACATAAAATTCTAACATTTTGCATTATACATTTATACATGTTAATGAAGAGCTGATTAGATTTTGGTAAAAATCTGCCAACCGGAAATGGTATTTTCTTGAAGCATTTTAACATTTTTTGCAAAAAATATAGGAAATACTGCGATAGTTACAATTTGTCATGCGACATTTGAAAGAACAAATTACCTCTTACAATATTTATTTAACATCTTTTCTATATCTCTTACCAATAAATGAAAATTATTTTTCAAAAATGTGTAATTTTACCTACCACGATTTGTAAATTATAATATAGGAAAAAAAATTAAAACAAAAATGAAAATGTCAATGTGACAGATGAACAAACGTATACACAGTTTCTGAAATTTTAGTGGCACCATTTGTAAAGAAATGTATAAATATTAATAACTGGGTTTGAAATTTAGTAACTATAGTAGCCGAAATTTAATAAATAAAAAACTGACTCAATTCCAGTAAGTTTTTATCCTTCCATTAAACGTATCCAGTCAAGAAGCATCATCGATTCATTATTAACTGGATATAATGTAATATGGTAATAATAAAATAAAAATTGTATCCACAAAGAGCTAATTTGATTTCAATGTCAATCGAAATAGGTACGTTGCTTGAAGAACTATAAAATAAATTACAAAAAGTAGCCTAACAAAAACCAAATTCACATATTACAGTGTCAAGGCGTGAGGTTATGTGCTGGCCACAACAGATTTTTTTTAAATGGTAACCTATATAAATGTTTAGTGCATTAGATAGAGATTTTTTTGCTGATATCAACAATATAAATATGACATGGGGTTGTATAACAAGTATAACAAGTATATTGATCTAGTGATGATGATCTATCATTCTTGATAAATGAAAGTCAAAATATAAGCCCAGCTAATGATGATAAGCAGGCAGCAAAATTCAAAAATTAGCAGGCTGATTAATAAGTTTATAAGGTGATGAGTGATAACTTACCTGATCTTTTAATACACTAACTTTACGGTTATACCGAGTACGTAACATTTCAGATTCTACTAAACGTTTTTGTAATTCTTCTACTTTTCTTCCTCTTTCTAGAGCAGTTATCTGCAAAATAGATATAGATAAACTCATTTATAGTACATTGTACATGAATGTGTGATAAAATAGTTATTTGTATGCTTAGGACTGAAAGTAGTCTTTTGCAGATTAAGGCTAGAGATTCAGATATTGAGACTAATCGAAGTGTGCAAAAATACTGTCAGCTAGAACTATACACAACATTTTTACCTCTCGCCTCATATTCTATAAGAGAGGTATTGTAATGGGTCAAAATTTTCGAGTATGAGTTTTTGGTGGATAAGCACGTTTCAGGGTCTCTAGAATACGAATTCACTATTTTCACGGTGATGTCTGTGTGTGTGTGTGTGTTTGTGTGTTTGTATGAACCGAGGATTTTTCGTCCACGATAACTTAAAAAGTATCAAACCGTTTATAACCAAATTTCTTATTTAAGGTTTTGATAAGTATCTTAACACCGGATAACATTTTGGTAGAAATCTGCAAACCGGAAGTAGTACTTTTAGAAGTTTGGAAAAGTTTTCCTTAAATATATTGGTACATTATTTATTTATGACAATTTTTGCAATTAAAAATAAAAGAAATTGTGATTATCTATGTGTACAGTTAATTATAAATACAAATTGCTGAATCTGGAAGTATTTAACAATAAAATAAAGTACAATTAATATTCTATCTTGTTGTCCATGATATGAAATTTGTTTCTACATAAAATTTGAATTATTATGACAGTGACAGTACAGTTGACATCTTTTGCTTGCATATTGGTTTACATTATCGTTTACATATTACATGAAGATGAAACTATTAAAATGTAAGTAAAACTATTTATTAGATTAGTAGAATAAGCAGAATTAGGCGAGAGGTCGTGTGGTGGCCACAGCAGATTTTTTCTACGATTAATTGATTTTTATTAGCAATCAACAAAAATTTAGTAATTTTCCATCTATATCATCAGTTCAGCATATCTACGAAAGCTAAAATTTTGAATGTAGAAAAATAATACAACAAACAAAAAATGTAAACAGACTTGACATTTTAGATATAATTTTGATTGAAAATTGTAATATTCATATAAATTTAACCAATTCTTAATCATTTATTTATAATTATTGGAAAAAAAATTATAACCAGCAGCTTGAAAATATTTTCAGACCGTCACTATTAGCAACGGTCTGCATTTGTTTATTTTCAAGTAACCAAGTGAAGTCAAAAAAACCTACTTTAAATGCCCGGACGTAGAAAACTTATATTAAAACATTCAAAGTGGGAGTGATTGAAATTAGCAAGAGTTTAGTTTGTTTATAAGCTAAAGAAATTTACATTTTAGATTTAGATATATAACACACATTTTTTCACAGCATCACAGCTCAGTTTGAGAGGTTTGAGATTAACCGTGGTATAAGATAAAACAGGTATACCTCTTCTATCTCTCTCCAACTACTACTCTATTGCTACAAGAAAGAGATAGTAGAGGCAGGCTACTGAGCCTGTACGCGTCGTGCACAAACCTCGCACAATGACTTCAGTTTTGTTGTCAAAATTTTTACGCTCAAGTAGCGTGCGTTCATACATACCTGTCTTATATTATACCGTGCTGAAAACTGATCTGAGCCGAGTTTTAATGTAAATAGCTACTGTGAATCTACTTCTGAGCAATTATTATTTAGCTAAAGACATGATAGAAATGTATGTAATTTCCAAGTCGCGTTTACCTTATAATCGGCAGCTTCCGCCAACTGAGAATTGAGATCTCTACACTGAGCTTTAGAATCAGAGAGTTGTATCTGCAACCTCTCCACTTGCTTCAGCAGTTTCTTCACTCGCAGGTTCGCTTCATCTCGTTCGCTCTGAAGAAAAGTTTTGACTTTAGTGTTGTCTTCTTGTAAAGCCAGCTTCCGGCGAAGCAGATCTAAGTGAAGATCTTTTCTTTGCACTTGTTCGCGTAATGTGCGAACTCTTCGCTGGAGTTGGTAAACTGTTGAGGTCTAAAAACCAGGCTTGTTTAATCATCTCGAATTATGTAATTCATTGGGTAGATTCTTCCATAGTTTATTATTTTGGAAAGGTTTCTTGACTGAGTGATTCATTTTGATCTTAGGCCTTTACACACAAGACACTTTGTGGTCAAGGTGTTGAAAATTGTTTTTTTCGTATGTATAAATTAATTTAAGTAGATATCCTACTAAAACTGACTGCAACTGGCAACCATAAAGTGTCTCGTATGTAAAAACAAAAACTGTAAAAAAATCTTCACATACCTACTAAATAATTATTATTTAGGTACCTAAATCAAATGTGCACTAAGCCGTGTTGCTTTGCGTTTAGGAGAATACATATTATTTATAAAAAGTTAAATCTAGAAGTAGTCTGCTACAAAATTATGTATACCTACTAAGGTACTAAATTGATAAATGCATCTGGTGGAATTCTGTTAAAGTATTGCAGAATATACATTTTTATTACAAATGTAATTGGTATTTTATTTAAGAGAAAGGTAGGTATTTAAATAGGTTTTTAAATTTGTACAGAATTACACCGATTGTCTCGACACTACTTACTTTTGTGCGAAATTCATTTATGAAGCAATAAAATGTAAAATGAATACAAATCCATTAATATTGAACTACAACGGTGGATTAATAGCCAATAAATGCTAATACCTTTATAAATGGCACAGTATTTCTATTTTAATTAAAACTAATGCGTGAAAAAAATTTAACTCCTCTACTTCACATAAACGATAATTGAGGGAAAAATATGGATTAAAATTTCCAGCAATGTGTAGTGGCGGATATAGAACTTTTATCACCCAAAGAAAACACAGAAAAACGATATAATACGTATTTACATAGTAAATTTGTTATTAAATTTAATTAAGGAAAAATAATAATAAAAATAGTTCTAATAATAATTATTTTTTAATCAAATACCGTCAAATACCTAAAAATTATTTTTTGGCTTAATATTTTCTATAATTCTTATTTTACTAGTATTTAAGTGAGACTAGATGTAATCAGAACAAAAAATAACCTATTTTCTTCACGTTTAAAATTTTCGACATGAGAATGTATGCATTTTAGAGGTTCAGAAAAATTTCTAGTCTCGACAACATCGCTAATGATTTCGAATCTGTCATCTGTCCGAAAAGATTGAATCAGCTTATTTCTTCAATAGTATATTACATTACAAGTCACTGCAATGTTTCATTGCAGACGAGGAGGCGTTTGAAGAATGCGAGGATGCGCAGCGTCCGAGCATTTCTTCAAAGCCTCCGAGTCAAGCAAAGACATTGACATGACGCGTGATGTATTCTATTTTTTTTAAATCGGCAATTAAGCTTAAAATTATAAAAAAATTAGGTTTGCATAAATCATCAGAGCTGTGACAAATCATCAGAGCTGTCACAAATTTTAGAAAAAGTTGTCATGACAAGTAAACAAAGTTGAAAGTAAAAATGACTAGGCATGAAAATCTTACTTTCATGCCGCAAATTAGTCTGGAAATGACGATTTTCATGCCGATTTTGAAAAAATAATATTTTCTTGCAGATATTAGCATATACCTATTGCTTAAAACAAAATAAACGTTTTTAGTGATCAATTTAGTTAATTTTACGAATATAATGTCATATTTGTAAATTTTCTTGATATCCGTAATTTGATTATAAAATACCTTATATCTAATAAATTTATCTGGTACTAGTGGTAGAAAAATAGCAAAATATCTTGCATAACCCGTCTTTAATGTTGCGGACATTATAAAAAATAATTTGTGTGTGATAAATAAATACAAAAACACCAAGTGTCCGAAGATATAGTTGACGGGGCTCGTATGTACATAAAATGAAAATTTGAATGCCGTGAAGAAAAGGGTAAGCACTAATTGGTAAAAAGAAGGTCGCTTACTTCCCGCCACCACGGAATGTGGTGTAAGTCATGGCAAGAGCGTTCTCGCCTCAACCTGGGCAGGGTTCCGTAGCCACAACACAGCAACTGCACAACACACACGTACAGACAGACAGAATATGCTAAACACTAATGTATGCTCACTCACGCCCTCAACTCATGCACACAACTACAACAAACAGCACGATTTATGCCTTATTTATTACGATTGGAAAATATACATCGTGAATCAAACCAATAAATTCATACGAGTTATACATTCAAATCGGTTCAAATAAGGACAGGGAATTCTATACATGGAACATTGAAATCTTATTAAACTGAAGATTTACTTAACTCATTTGGATTGGGGCTTCTGTCACAGTAAAAAAAGTATTTAACAAATTACTCCCAACCTATAAATCTAAAAAATATCATATAAAGACAAAGGCAGTAAAAACCTAGCTACAATGTCGAATTTTTAAAATTGTTTCTATTTTTATTTATAAACAATTTTTTAAAATTCTGCGAAAAACTCTTTGTAACTCTGATTGCATTGTAAATTAAAATGTTTGGATCACATTGTTATATAAAATTTTCAAATAGTAATCGAGTAATTTGTTAATAGTTATTTACTTTACAAGTGTGCAAAGTAAGGAATTATCCACGAGGGAAATCTTAACTCACGAGGCCGAAGGCTGAGTGAGATAATTTTCTCGGGTGGATCATTCCATTTTGCCCACGTGTGAAGTATAACGTTTTATCCAACATCTCTTCATAACTGCTTAAATATTTTAAAAATATTAAGTTTCATCCTAAAACATCGTTTCTATGGTCACTTCCAACAAGCAAAGTAACAATATACCCACAAGTGGGTATAATTTTGATCAAAGCCACTTGTGGGTAATTTTATACTTTGCTTGTTTAAAATCACCATAGTTATGATGCTTTTATTAAGAGGTGTTGGATAAACAAATTTAAAAATTGCATGCGCGCTCAAATCAATAAATTGAACGGAGCGATACATAGCAATAAGATACATAGACAACAACAAAATCACAAGGAGCCAAATCGGGCGATTCATCATAACTTGCTTTTTTAAAATGCGTGCCATTCAGGCTGTAGGGATCGTAGTGGCGGGAGAGTGATCTCATTCGACAGGTGCACTTTTAAAGTTTTGTTCCCCACCCGGTAAGTCGCCGTCATGCGTTGGAGCACGGAGCAGCATCGATGGCTGTTTTGAGGGAACACTTCCCGGGGCGCCTCATCTCAATAGGGGACGATTTGGAGTAGCCAGCCCGCTCGCCCGATTTGGCTCCTTGTGATTTTTGTGTGGGTTTTTTTGAAATCCCGCGTTTACGTCAACCGTCCAAGGATTTTAGAAGACCTGAAGGCCAACATCCGGGCCGCAATTGCCTACATACCCGCTGCCATGCTGGAAAGGGTTATGACAAACGCCAGAAATCGGCTTATTCAGTGTATAGACAATGGGGGGCGTCACCTACCTGATATGATTTTGAAAACTGGGTGAAACAAAACTTTAGATATGTACTTACATTATAAAATAAAAATAAAAAGTTTCTGATTCATAAAATGGGCATTATTGTGTTTTGAAATAAGTAAGTTACGATGAATCACCCTGTATATCTGTGGTTGGAAACAATAGAAGGGTAAAAGTTTACAAACCTTGTCCACCAGCTTGTCGCTTTCCAGTCTAGCCAACTGTTCAGCCCGAACTAACAACGATTCAGTATGCATATCTACTCCTAATTCTGCAGAGATTTCATCCATGTTTAGCGCTCGGCCGAGACGGTCCATAAACGCCATAAACTAAAATATTTCTTCCATTATTACTTGCTTATCATTGTCACAAGAAGCTTATTACCGTGCTTTTGTCTCTTTTGAGTCCATCTCTACTTATCTCGGAAGAATTTAATTCTGCGTCTAGTTTATGGATCTTAGATTCTAGGTGATTTTTGTCATCCTCCAAAGTGCGAATTCTGCATGTTGCTTGTTCTTGGAGAACGTTCTGTCTGCTAACTTGTTGGGATTCTAACATTAATTTTTCTTTGTATGTATCTAAATGCTGAAATATTATACATAGATATTACACGACAGTTTTTACTTTCTTTTAAGTAATATATTACTACTTTCTTTTAAAAGTCTAAAAACAGTCATTATTCATCCGTGTCGGATTCTTGCATTGAAACTACATTTTAATTTTAATTCATTAATTTTAATTCTTGTTGCAGAAAAGTTTTCTCGTTATTAACAAATTAGGTGCGAACTTCTAGGCAAATCGCTTTTGTTCTTTTTAAAGGCTGATCAGAACAAAGATTTTTACCTCCCGTCTCATATTCTATGAGGGAGGTATTGTGATTGGTCAAAATTTTCCAGTGTAAGTTTTTTGTGGATAAGCACGTTTTAGGATCCATAGAATCCATGTGTGTATGTGTGTGTGTGCGCGCGTTAGGTTGTATGTAACAAAAAGTTACAAACGTTTAATAACCAAATTTTGTAGATATATAACGTCGTAATACAAATTTTAAGAACCCAGTTATTTTTTCAAGCAATCCCGAAACCAGAAGTTTTACTTTTCTTAAATATTTTGATAAATAATTAATTTTTCGCAGTATTTTTACTTCCTTGTACGGAGTAATAAGGAAGTATTGTAATCCCGAAAAATTTCGGTTTTCAGATTTTGATGGAAATATCCGTTTTGACCTTTTCTGAATCCATTATGACTAGTTTCGTCGTGACGTATGTACGTATGTACGTATGTACGGACGTATGTGTGTCGCATAACTCAAATACGGTTAGACCTAAAAAGTTGAAATTTTGTATTTAGGACTGTTATAGCATCTAGTTGTGCACCTCCTATTTTTGGTTTCAATCTATAAACCGGAAGTAGTACTTTTTAAAAATATTTCGATAAATATTTAATTTAACACAAATTTTTTTATTTTAAATGAAAGATTATGTGATTATTACCTAAAATCGGTATTTTATAAATGTTTTTGTATCTGGTATCATTTAGGAATAATTAAAGTATATATTTTTAATTTAGTATTTCTTGTAGTCCATGATCGATTAACATTTGTTACTACGTAAAATTTAAATGATTATGACATGACAGTGACAATAGTAAAATATGCTTTATATCTTCTTCTGCAGTTTAAATAAAATGACTAAAATATATTTGTGAGTATACTAGTATAATAAGTTAAAAGAATTTTTTATATTATTCTACATTTTAGTTATTAAGAAAAGTATGAACACACAAGGCGTACAAGGAAGTCATGTGGTGTCCACGTCAGATTTTTTATTTCAAATAAAAGATTATATATTATTATTTACAATTTTTAGCATTTTGTAAATTATTCTGTCATAGTACTTTAGGAATTAAAGTATTATTTATAATTTAGAGTAATGAAACTTCAGTATCTTGTTATCCATGAACCGTGATTGTTTAACAATTACTACGAAAAATTTAATAAATAATGACAGTGTCAGAGTGAGTGTCAATAGTGATACATCATTTATATCTTCTACTAGTTCTACAATTGATTAAATGACTAAAATATATTTGTAAGTACCTATAATTTGTATAGTAGTAAAAAGAGTAGGGCATGGCGGAAGGTTTTGTGCTGGCCACATCAGATTTTTTCATTTTATTTATGTTGAATTTTATTTTGCGTGTGATAAAATACCTGCTTAAAATTATGCCAAAAAATGTTTTATGCCAATTTGCTGTGTTTGCATTTTGTGTCTAAAGGTCGTTGCCCATAAATAAATCTTACCGCTGCTTTATCCTTATTCTCGGCAAGGATTTCTCGTATCCTTTCCTTGATAGAAGTCTCATGCGACTCAACAAATCTCGATGGTGCGCTTAGTTGTATCGCCAAGGATTCCAACAAATGTCGTAGTTCGTTCTGCAGGCGAGCGCATTTTTCTTCTCGCAGTTTCAAATCGTCTGAAATCATGGATTACGAGTTAGTTAGTTTGCAAATTATATGTGCAGTATATTAGTCTGTGTAGAAGATTTTAAAGAAATTATAAAAGACAGTGCTCGTGGTAGAGTTGACGGGACCAGGATTTGAACCCTGGTCCCGTCCCGGTATGTTCTAGTGACAGAAACCACAGAGCCACGCGCACTGCCCGACTACAACTGCGTATTACGTGTTCTTCAACAATTTAATATTTAAAATTTTATGCAGCCGTAACGTTCTCAACGCAACGTTTGTTGCAGAAACACTTTCTATAAGTTCACTACAAAATAAGTAAAAGAACTAAGTATATTTATAGCCTAAATTGTTTATCAAATTTTGTTTTATCGTAAGCAATTTATTTAAATACTTGAACTATTTTTACTACACAGACTAATATTTTTTAGATTTTTTGACATTATCAATAACATTTTCTAATATGAGAAAAATTATAAACGTTCTTTAAACTGAAATTTTTCGTAGACTTGAATTGATATCGACAAAATATTTTCTTTCTTCAGTTATAGATCAAAAAAGTTAAAAAATCTGTAGGTATTTAAATGCAAATTATTTAGAAAACGAAAATAACTATTGGCATTTGCTTTCAACTTTCAACGTTTGGAATTTGTGCATCACTGATTGCAACAAAGTGTATAGTGATTGTGCATAGATGATTTTGTTTTTTACTGCTTTTTCAAAATTTAGATGCAGTGTTATTTCTCCCATTTATACAGGGTGTAACAGCGAAACCAACCACCGCCTATATTTTCTTTATGATAGTTACAAAAAAATATTTTAAAGCAAAGTTGTAGGGGACCAAGGGAGACATTTGCCTAAAGAATAAAATAATTTTTTTAACCAGTGGTTCTCAAGTTACAACACAAAGTTATACTTTTTCAAATGGGAATATACATATTTTGTAGACCAATTCGATAGTTTTTTTTTCTGGATTCAACCATGTATTCGTTTTATATCCTTACATAATAAAAATATTGATTTAAATAGATTTTTATTTTTAATATTAATGTGAAGTAACTAACTTAACTAACTTATGATCTAACTTATGACATGAGCATACTAAAATATCAGTCCGCCATCTTTAAACAAAATGACGGTAACCAATTGGGTTCAAGTTAGTATGGTATCATGGGCGTAGTTAGAATTGCCACCATGTATGATATGGTAATAACTTATAACGAGATTCCTTTAAATTCGAGTTGGAGGCGTAGCAACGCGCGTCGGGTTTTAATTAGTAATTAATAAATCAGAGAAGTTACTCCTGACTTCCTAAAAAATTACAAATAATTATTTCCCACCAACCTCTCAACTGACAGATCGTCGCCTCCTGGGTGACGATGTTCCCGCTAGCGGAGCCCAGGCTCCTGGTGGAAGACGCAAGCTTGTCCCTGAGTTCCGAGGCCTCTCGCTCCACGACTCGGGCGTGCATCTCTGCCGCGTCCTTCTCCTGACGTAGACGCTCGATCTCCAGCACTTGGTTCCCTGATTGGCGGTGAAGGTTGTCTCGTTCAATCAGAGCCGAGTCCAGGGAGGCCTTGCAACTGCGGAGCTCGAGCTCGATCCCTGATATGCTGTCAGACATTGTGTGGGTCCGGGACTTCAGCCGGGTTGTTTCCTACAAATTTATTTTTAATACCTGATTGATTATAAATAGTGATTTTTTAAAAATAGTAGTTGTGATGATAATCAATTTAAAAATTCTTAGTATTATTTAATGTCAAACAATAGAACTTAAATGAGAATGGATTTGTCGACTGGTAGAATAATGAAGGATGGAATAATAGGAATGCAGTCAATTGAGTTTTATTTACTAAAAAACCGACGTTTCGCCACACCCTTGTGGCTTCTTCAGGGTGAATTAGTTGTTAAATTGTTGTAAAAATTCTTTTACATAAATAATATACAATAATAATTTTAAAAAATTCTACAGAACATGTAGATGGGTCAAATAAATTGTCTGTCTGTCTGTCTCCACCGTTAGGTTCATTTTGACTGGTTTTTCAATGAGACGTGTGAAATTTAATTTATTTGAGTACGTATAGAGCATTGTTTGTTGCACGCGGCGAGAAATTTGTTCAGTCGAAGCGAAGCCGAAATTGACGACTCGTCAAGAGCAACAAACAAGCTCTAACTAACGAGGTGCACACAATATTTTTGAAATCTTATCTTTAATGTGATGCCAATGTGACAAAAAATCCACTTCACCACCTCCCACCACCCTAAGAAAAATTATGTACCTAATGTCCAAAAAGGTCCAACTTTGGCAGCTCATACGCAGTGCCAAAAAAATCGTGGACCTTATTGGCCAACAGGGTAATAAAGATCAGACTTTTTCCTTCAAGGTCCGTAAAAAAATTATATTTTAGAATAGTGTAATCATAAGCTTTGTTGTTATTTTTTTGTTAACGTAAGTTTTTTTTAAATGTCTATATTTTATTTATAATAATCAAATAGGTAAGTCAATATTTAAGATCTTGGTTACTAGTAATCTTATAAGATTATATTTCGGTTAACAACTTATTAATCTTTAAACCCAACTGACTATAATTCTGAATCCGATAGCAGGTAAGTTTGAGTCACCTGCACAATCTCCGTAGCCTTGATCACGACACTCTCGGGCGCCAGATGCCCTCCCTCGCAGCAATCCACTCCAAGAACCACCGCCAGCCTTCTAACCAAATCATGCATGTTGTTCCTGGCGGCCTCCTTCTTCTGCTCCTCGCCCTGGCACTCCACCTCCAGGTGGCGCAGCTTGCCCTCCAGGTCCTTGGCGCGGTCCTCGTGGTAGCGCAGGTCGCGCTGCAGCGTCTGCATGCTGACGTCACTGTGGCCTTGCTTGGCGTAGAGTTCACGCTCCCGGTCTTCTAGTTCCTTGATGCGCTTCTTCAGCGAGTCGACCACGAAGAAGGAGGCCGCCAGGAACGCCATGCATGACCTGGTTAGGAGGCTGGCGGTGGTGCTGGGGGTGGATTGCTGCGAGGGCGGGCATCTGGCACCGGAGAGTGTCGTGATCAAGGCCACGGAGATTGTGCAGGTGACAACCTCAAACTTACCTACTATCGGATTCAGAATTATAGTCAGTTGGGTTTAAAGATTAATAAGTTATTGTTAAAAAATATTCCAAACTTTATAGTAAAGTATGTACACCCAGCGCCGATGAATCGTGGAATACTAGGTTATATTGTCATGGTTTTAGTTTGGCATATGCGGCGCGCCAAAAATGTTGCCAACTTAAATCGAAACTTGTCTCGCAACTTTATTATTTTTGAGGTTATATACAGAAGGTTGGTAACACAAAATATACATCCACTGCGCAAGTCTAGTATGAAACTTGGAGGGAAATTTTCGTGTTTTACATTATGATATTTTACATTCTGAAATCTAGTAATACTAAACTATTGTAATCACCTGCACAATCTCCGTAGCCTTGAGCACAACACTCTCGGGTGCGAGATGTCCGCCGTCGCAGCAATCCACTCCAAGCACCACAGCCAGCCTCCTGACGAGATCATGCATGTTGTTCCTGGCGGCCTCCTTCTTCTGCTCCTCGCCCTGGCACTCCACCTCCAGGTGGCGCAGCTTGCCCTCCAGGTCCTTGGCGCGGTCCTCGTGGTAGCGCAGGTCGCGCTGCAGCGTCTGCATGCTGACGTCACTGTGGCCTTGCTTGGCGTAGAGCTCGCGCTCCCGGTCTTCTAGTTCCTTGATGCGCTTCTTCAAAGAGTCGATCACGGCGCCCATGCGCGCGGATTGCTCCCGGAGTTGGTCGGATTCTACTTGGAGCTCCAGGACACGGGAGTCGCGCGAACGGAGCTGGGACTTCATGTCGTTGATCTGAAACATGGATAATTATTTGTTTTTGTTGTTGTTTGTTCAAAGACGCAGGAAACTTCTACTTAATTATTTTTTCAGGGACGAAACTAAGGGTGGGCCAGGACCCACCCTGGAAAGTCTTGGTCCACCCAGTGGCCCACCCAAAAATATTACAATATTTTTACATTTGTTTACAAAAGATATTCCTATATTTAAAATATTTTTAAAAATTTCAAAATGACGTTTTTTGCGGTTTTTTCATTATCTGATATGATGTTTTTCACTATAAATGGCAAGAAAAATTTAAAAAGCAAGAAGTACCTATGCAGTTAAGCTTTCTTTTTAGACTAATTTTTGTTTTACTTAATTTCTTTAAAAATACAGAAGCTATTATGGGAATACTGGAGTTATATTTACAGTATTTTTCTAATTCAAAATGACATTGCATAGCTAGGATGCGGGAAAGTACGAGTTTCGGGCTGGTTTCGATCAGCCGTAGTAGTGGGGAAGAGAGTGAAATAGAAAAAAATGTAATATCAAGACATCGAGAGTATTCTAGGAATTCGAAAAAAGGTAGGCGAGCCAATTGAGGAAAAAGAAATGTTTATGAATATGAATAGCGGACAGATATAGATTTATTGCCGATAAATGTTGTATTTTTGAAGAGATATAATGTATTAACTTGTCAGTCTGAGTGCTTGTGCAATCTTTATCTATGCATAGGTACATATTTCATAATTATATAACTTGGTACTGTTTTTCTACGAAATTAATATCAGGAGGAACTAAGTCAAATTCCTTCAGCAGTGAAAAAAAATTTCGCCGAGCGAAGCGAGGCATACTCCTGTATTTTTGAAAACAAAAATTTTACTATAAAGAGTGTAGCCCACTTTAATTTTTTACTGGCCTACCCTTCCCTTTGCCACCTTAAAAAATCCTAGTTATGTTTATGTTCCTAAAATTATGTGCTATTGAATTGTTCTATTCTGTTGTTAGCTACGTACCTAGTATAAAAATTGTTCCTCTACCATCTACCATACTAAACAAAAATAAACGAATGTTTGATGGTAATCCATAAACTGGAAGTAAAATCTATTTTTCTTGGGGATTGAAGAACAATAAAGAAAAAAATAAAGTATTTTTTAAATATTTCGATAAATAATACAAATTTAATATTTAAATTTATGTTTACAAAATAAAACATGGGAAACAATTTGACAGCTAAATTAAAATTTCTTATGCTTGAAGTCAAAAAGTTTTATTGACTCTGAAGGATATTATTTGTTATTGTTAATCATAATCATAAGAAACGTTTGAAAAACTACCATTCTTATTGATAAATTACATATAAACACGCAAGAATAAAAATTAAATTTTCATAATATATTTTCCTCGTATTGAATGAAAATAATTTGAAAATGAAACGAACTTTACCTCGTGTACTAAGCGATCTCGTTTATACTGAAGTGCTGCCACTTCACTTTTTAGGGCTGTTGTCATATCGTGTGAAGTCTCTGACCCGTCCATCTAAAAGCAATCATATTTTATACTGAAACCAGAATATATTACTGAAAAATTGTTTTCAAAATTATTTCTAAACAATAAAGCTACTGATATACTATTTACTAAATAGTACCTAACTTAAGTTTTAAGTTTTAGAAATTCGATTAAAACTTACTCCTCTAAACAGTAAACATATCTGATATTACAAAAAAAGAAACGCATATTTAGTAAAAATATTTTCATTTTAATTAATTTCAATAATAATTATTATCTGATTAACATCCTATTTTCTATTCAAAAACATATATACAATAGAATGTCATCTAATCAACAAATATTTTTGTGGAACGTATAAAATTTATTTCGAACTGCCTATTTAAAACCAAAAATTAAAAGTTTATACTGCCAACAACCTTTAGCATTTCCTGCGAATGTACCTACATAATAAAGTGCATTCTACTTTTATTGTGTATAAGAAATTTCGAAGAATCAATTAATAGTAATTTGTATTCAAAGAATCTTTATTGTTGAAGAAATTTTTATATATTTTATAGCAAAGTTTACATCAGTAATAAAATACTGAGGTTCTACATTTTCTATAAAATCTTCTACATCTTACCAAAACATTTTTCTCATTTTAAAATTAAATTCCTTCTCTGTGGTAAAACTGATTCTTACCCTGTCTTGAAACAATTGCAACAGTAAAACAAATGCAACCCTAACTGTAGGATGTCACGTGACTTAACATGATACACATTCTAAATATACAACCCCCGCCTCTTCCGGTTATTTATACCACTTCCGCTTCAGTTCACAGTTCAGCTTCTGAAATCGGATCAAGGCTACTGCGATGCAACCTGCCACAGAACGAGTGACGCGCGGGTTCAAGCTGCTTGGAAATGTGGTCTCGAATCAATTTTTAGAGACTGACTTTTGCTGGTACGAAACCACAGATTTGTCTACTTTGACAACGACCATTGTTTTTATGATTATTAGCGATGGACTGATTGATTTTGCAAATTTATAACATAATTCATAATCTCATAATATCTACCACAAGAGTAAAGTTTCAGAGGTTCGTTGCTATTTTTGGCAATTTATAAAATTATTATATTATTGTCTCCTCGTATTGAATATAATACAAAATTTAAATGTAGTATTTTAATTATTATATTATAATTATTAAATTTTCAGTATTACGGGGTACAACTGTTCAGGATTTTCAATAGAAGGTACGATAAAGAACATTATAAATTATTGTTATTGTTTACTGCAACAGATTATTTAATATAATATTTTATGTGTTTCTGCGGTAGAAAAATACTGAACAATTAAATGTACCTAAATTAGTAATTTTAATATTGATTTTTAAGTAATAATAAAGTCAACAAACACATATTTAGATTTAAAATTTACTTTTTCAAAAATTGAGAAATTTAATATTCACCCACGAGTTATAAATAATTATTTGTTTTTTACTCAATTATTTAGTACAGTATTAAGAAACAAGATAAATAAATCATTTATTATTATGAGTTCTGAAAATTTCTTTCAATCCATGAATATATTTAAGAATTTTTTTCAATAGGTACGTTTTAAGTTGTAGGTAATTTTTTGTGATTTTTGTAAAACAATGAAATGTCTGAATAGATTTTTCATGGAAAGACAGATTTTACAATAATTAGGTATACTATTACACTATATTTAGCATGGTACATTAAGAAGCTATTTTAATAGTACCTAATAATTCAATAATGCTGAAAATTTTTATTATAGGTACTCCATTTAATATTCTGTATTATAATTAATTCCTTTGAACTGTCATCGCTAGGTATTGAATCCATATATCACAATAAAAAATGGCACAACCATAAATTATAACCACAAATCGCTATTATTCAAATGACGTATAGATCATTTTCTGCAAAATATTGTGCACTATTAGTTTCCTTTATTATTATACTAACTTATTATACCTACGTCGTATGTTATTATAATATGTGAAGTAAAAGTTTTTTAATGTACCTCTACTTCAATTAAATAAGTGAACAGGAAAAAGTATATTATACGAAAAATTAAAACAAATAAATAATATTTATGATGGTACTAATCTAAGTAATTATGTGATCATAATGTATAATTTTTCTAAATTTCTTTGAAGTTAAACTTAGATTAAAATATTATTTTGTACTTCATACAGAAAGATGTTAATTTTATTATTTTAGTAAAATAAATGGTTCATTTTGTGTACTGTATAATTGTATTGAAAGTACATCTCTACCACTATAATTAAATTTTTTTTATAAATTTGTACTTACCTTGGTATCACCAACAAGTATTTCAAAAACTTTCCAATCTTCTTCAGTATTACCGGAAGTGACACTTTCTCGATCAGCCATATTTCCACAAAAGTAACATTATTTAATAAATATTTTTAAAAAACGATGTAAAATCACTTATTTATTAGTATTAACTATCAATTATCCATTTTAATTCTATTTGACACATTTATATGGCAGCACTAGTCACAACAATAACAAATCAAAACAAAGAAAAAATATTAACAATTTAATAACCATGAAAACATATTGAAATATTTTAGTTTCGCATTTTTTTACACATAATTTGTTTTGTAACGAACAACGTATAGAGTCTTAAAAACAACTGAACTGTTTCTGTTTTATTACTACGTAAATTGTGTGGTCGATATTGTACTGCACTTGAAAATTTACCAAGGTAGCTATGATTATGGTAAAATCGATCCTTTTACTTGCATGTCTAGATTTCCCTCGGTTCAAGTATTATTTTATTGTATGTTGTTTTATTATTATCTTTTTTGTGTAACTTTTTTGAAACTAATTTTTGCTTGTTCAAATATAAACAAAGTTGTATAAGAATCTAAATCTAAATTTACTATATTTGAAAAGGCCGCGGAAGAGTGTTTTTAATATGTTTTTTTGAAGAAAATGAAATTTTTTTGGTTAACCTCAATGTGTCAAAATTGCAAAAAAATGAATAAAATGACGTTTTTGTATGTTAACCTGAAATGTCAAAATGGCTAAAAATAAAGCCCCACAAACTCGTTTTTGGTATTTACTGCACTAACATAGCTAACAAGACCGTAATAGAGCCCCACAAACTCGTTTTTGGTATTTACTGCACTAACATAGCTAACAAAACCGTAATAGAGCCCCACAAACTCGGTTATTGTTTTTACTGCACTAACATAGCTAACAAAACCGTAATAAAGCCCCACAAACTCGTTTTTGGTATTTACTGCACTAACATAGCTAACAAAACCGTAAGAGAGCCCCACAAACTCGTTTTTGGTATTTACTGCACTAACATAGCTAACAAAACCGTAATAGAGCCCCACAAACTCGGTTTTTGTTTTTACTGCACCAACATAGCTAACAAAACCGTAATAGAGCCCCACAAACTCGTTTTTGGTATTTACTGCACTAACATAGCTAACAAAACCGTAAGAGAGCCCCACAAACTCGTTTTTGGTATTTACTGCACTAACATAGCTAACAAAACCGTAAGAGAGCCCCACAAACTCGTTTTTGGTATTTACTGCACTAACATAGCTAACAAAACCGTAATAGAGCCCCACAAACTCGGTTTTTGTTTTTACTGCACTAACATAGCTAACAAAACAACTGCTGCAAAAGAGACACAAGTCTTTACCTTTTGCTTCCTTTGGGAGGTCCTGTTCTGACATCTCCAAATCCAGCCGTCTATACGAGAAGAATCCTCGGTCAACGTCAGGCTACCCCCACATTTACGACACCGTCTAACACTCACACTCACTACAGCAGACATCGTATACAACAATTAAACAATGGTTGTTATAAACAAACTTATTTTTTTTTGTATTCATGTTTTTAACATGGCAAACACTATTGAAATTTATATTAATCTAAAACAAATGTAATATTGTATTTATGTCAAATAATTTCGAAAACTTAAAAAAACAGGTAATAAAAGCCTTATATCTGTGAAAAATATATTTATTTATTGATATCTCTATTACATAAATGTATAGAAACGTTAAATCACATGTTTAATCTGTTAATTTTTCAGCATAACTAGTGTTGACAGTTGTCAAAAATTTTACCCTAAAAACTAACAAAATCGGCCCTAATCTTTGCTTCCGCGGCAAAATTTTGCTTTATTCTAGAACAGAGAATGGGAATGAACCGATTGACACAAAAAAACGAAATTCCTTTTAAACACCTATTCTACACTTTAGCCAAATTATTGAAAAAGGGTGTTTTAAACAATCAATTATTTTTATGTTTTATCTTATGATTGAGAGATTTATTACAAAATGTAACTCGGCATAAACCTAGTTCCATTCTTCGTCTGTAAAAAATATGAAATTTTGCTTTATCTGTAAACTTCGTGAGCATTTTAAAAATTGCTTGACTGCTTTTATGTTATGTTTATGTTATGCTACTGAACTCTAGTTCGAATCAGTTTTTATAATGCCATTAAATCATATCAGTTGAATATAATGCATGTAGATAAACATACTAGAGATTTGAATTACGGCTTTACCTACATATTGATATTGTTACTTGTCACTTGTCATCCACCACTATGAGTAACATCGATCATTTCTCAATCCGAATCCCAGATTCCAGTCATCGCCGGTTCGTCGTTCATCATAATCTGTTCAATTAACAGGAGTTAATTTAGGGAATGATCAGGAACATGATTACCGTGTGGTTAATAACTGAACTAACTATATATACCGCGCTCTCATTGCAGATTTTTATGGATGCAAAATGCTTTGAAATGTGATATTAATCAAAAAAATTCAAGGTACCTACCTGTGCTATCCTACGGGTACACAAACAGCAAGATTCTGCTTTAAACACTTTATTCAAATTATCGTACTACAATCCAATAATCAACCACAATACTTATAGACACTCCGGTTCGCTACCCAGCTCCCAAAACAACAACTTAATAAATACTTCTAAATTCATAACAAATTATTGTTTATTAAATTAATTAGTTATCAATGACTTGCTCCCACCTATAATAAAATAATAAATTATTATTGATTATCTTTGGGATGCAAAATGCTTTGACAGCGGTGGGATTCGAACCCACGCCCTTTCGGACTGGTGCCTAAAACCAGCGCCTTAGACCGCTCGGCCACGCTGCCTTGCTGGAAGCCTATCTGGTATAATCGTTAGCAAATTAATTATCAGCAAATCATTTATAATTATTATTATAAATCTTAATATTTCTAAATAGGTATATAAAGCTATGCATATTAATTATATTATAGTTTATTAATGCAAAAGGAGCGCAATACAATTTTTTAAACATGCGCGCTTCTTTTTTTGAGTGAAACTAAACGGTAATTAAAAATGTAATCAACTGCAGCTACTGCTACTGTGATTTAGCTATTAATCTAACTTTATTTATTGTTTATTATCTAGTACCATAACTGCCTCCATTTTTTTATCTGATCATTTGAAAAAAATACTTACTTCATCCAGTTTATAACAAGTAGGTAACAATAAAATATAATTTTTAGATTTATTATATAAATTAAAATATCAATTGAATTGATGCAACATTAGGACTTTAGTCCAAATTTTAATTGCGTATGTTGCTTTTATTTTTACCTTCAACTTCATTCTATAGTTTGGTTTCGGCTTCACATTCGACATTGAGTAGTCTTAGTCTTAAAGATCATTGTCTATATTTAATTCGTCTCTGCTTCATTACATAAAGTCTGCAATCAGTGCAATTTTAATCAGTGCCTTTACGAACCACCTAAACGACACATCTTCCGTCGACGGAGATGTTTACCATAGGCGGCAGAAATGTAGACGGCAGAAGAGAATCAAAAGTTTTACAGGTATTTAAAAAATCTATATTATTTATTTATTAATGATTATTTGTGTTCTATATTATACAGAACCCTCATAGTATAAAGTCCATCCAAAGACTGTACGACCTACTGTCCTATTATAGCACAATTCCAGATTCACTTAAAAGTAAACAGGCCCATTATCAAGTACCAAATGGAGTACCTATCTTTTTGAAAGGCGGAGCAATGGACAAAATTTTGTTTGGAGCAACTATTGGTTTATGTGCCCTTGGTATTAGCAACATGTTCTACATGTTCTATTCCATGGCATATCCGCCCAAAAAGAAGTAAATCAATTTGAAATACTATTTATTTGTTGTATAATAATTACTCTAATGTTTTAATAGTATGCCAGCTTTACTAGTATTATATGCTTATAATACAATATACTGTATTTACGATGAATAAAAGGAAAATAAAATAAATATTTTAAATTCTCCTCTATTTGAAAACATATTATTTGCTAGTTGCAGTTTATCCGCTTTCCGCTAGAGGCAGCACTTCCTCAGCGTCATATTGTATCGTGATCGTGTAACAACTGACAGCTGACAGCTCAGCTGATAAAAAATGTCATTGGCAATGTAATGTAAACAGTAAAATAATATTATTATATAGTTTTAATTTGAATAAGAAGTAAACATGGATAAAAATTATGTTGTTTTCCACCCTATTATAAGCTCAATTCAGAAAATAGCTTTATACGAAACGAAAAACGTAAGTACACAAAATTTAAGTGTTTAAAAACATTAATGAAGTCGTTTTAAATTTAAGAAATATTATATGGTTGGTTCAAATAACACTCAAACACGTTTCCGCATAATTAAAATTGACAGAACGGAGCCAAGAGAATTATTATTAGAAGATGATAAAATTGAATACACTAGGGATGAAATTCAATCAATTTTAAGCAAAATAGATACTGACAGTCGCCCAAAAACATCTTACTCTGGATTTGGAATCGTTGGTAATATATCTATGATACTATGATTAATTTATTAGCAGAATTTTTATTACAATTTATCTCTAGGGTTCATCAGATTTTTAGAGGGATACTACATCATTCTCATTAATAAGAGGAGGAAAGTAGCTGTTGTTGGGTATCATACAATATATAAAATACAGGATACTTGTCTTATATACATTCCAAATGATATAGTTCGTATATTACATCAAGATGAACAAAGATATGTTAAAATGTTTCAAAGCATTGATTTGTCAAGCAACTTTTACTTTAGGTAAATGATAAATTCTGAACGAGTAACTCCATTTTTAATCGTGAATTCATTTATAGTTACAGCTACGATTTAACCCACACTTTACAGCATAATATGAGTCCACCTAGATACGTGGGAATGCCTGATACCTTTGATGAAAAATCTGATTTATTAAATGCATCCATCTTTCCAGAAAAATCTGGAGATAATGGTAATAATACAGCTGAGAATTATGGAATACGGACTAAACCAAACCGAAAATTTGTTTGGAATAATTATTTACTCAGTCCAGTGGAAGAAAAACTTCATCCAGACTGGATTTTATATATGACTCACGGTTTTATTGATCAGACAAATCTAAGCATCTTTGGACGATCAGTATACATTACTTTAATTGCAAGGAGGTCAAGTAAATATGCAGGAACAAGATTTTTGAAACGGGGTGCTAATTTTCAAGGTGATGTAGCGAATGAGGTTGAGACAGAACAAATGGTATATGATTCTGGAATATCATCGTTAGCACACGGACATTTCACTTCTTTTGTACAAATGAGGGGTTCAGTACCTGGTCACTGGAGTCAGGATATTAGTAAAATAGTTCCAAATAAACCGGCTATTGGTATAGATTTGCACGATCCTTTTGCTGAAACAGCTGGTGCTCACTTTAATGAGCTGTTTAGAAGATATGGATCGCCTTTGATTATTTTAAATTTAGTAAAGAAACGGGAAAAGAAAAAACATGAAAGTTTTTTAAGCGAAGAAATGAAAACTTCCATAAAATATTTGAATCAGTTTTTGCCACCTCAATTTGTAATTCAATACAATACTTTTGATATGGCCAGAATGAATCATTCAAAAGAAGCAAATGTAATGAACCGTCTTGCATCTATTGCTAACAGCGCAGTTTCAAGAACCGGCATATTTCAAAGCAAGAATTCTTATTTTGCTCAGAAACCAAATACCATTCTTGGACATACAAATCAAGCAACTAAAACTGGAAGATTGCAGACTGGAATAATTAGAACCAATTGTGTTGATTGTTTAGATCGCACTAATACAACTCAGTTTGCAATTGGAAAATGTGCTCTTGGATATCAAGTGAGTATATTTAAAAACATGCTGACAAATCAATTTCTCAAGCCTAAGTAATTTGTTAAATTTCATTACAGTTATGTGCATTAGGAATACTGGATTCTTCAAAGTTAGAGTTTGATACTGATTGTGTTCGAATGTTGGAAGGCTTATATGAAGATCACGGAGACACATTGGCTCTTCAATACGGAGGATCACATTTAGTGCATCGTGTAAAAACTTACAGGAAAACAGCACCGTGGACATCACAAGGCAACGACATTATGCAAACTTGTCGCCGATATATTAGCAATACGTTCTCTGATGCTGAAAAACAGAACGCACATAATTTATTTTTAGGATTATTCATTCCTGAGGACAATAAACCGGCTATTTGGGAACACATGAATGATTATTATTTACACCATTTTCCTATATTTAGATACTTGCAAGAAAATTGGTAAGAAATATCATACTTCATATTACAAGCTTGTTTTAAATAATCCTATTGCAGTCCTCCACTCACGCAATGGTGGGAACCAAATGTTATACGTTGTTTGCCTTTTGCTTATAACGAAATAACAAAATCTTGTTCTGAAATAATCAAACTTGAAAATAAGGAAATTGATATGATAGATGCGTATACCGATTACCATCGGCCTGATTTATTAAGTGAATTGAGTGATGTCTACGCTTTTAAAATTAGTAACTCAATACGAGATTTCATGCCCAACTGTACAATAAATTACAGCCCATTTGTAATTAGAGTTGGGCATGGAAGACGTAGAGAAGAAACTGCAAGAAAAGGAGATACAATCAAAAATCCTTGTTTAACCGGGAAAAGTTCTACTGGTTCAACGGATTCTAGTACTAAGTATGTTTTAATTTTAATTTAATAGAATATTTATTTATTCAAATTAACACTAAACGATTTTTTTTGTAGTAACAGCGAAGCCAGTCATTCTTCTGATGACGAATACAACGGATACATAAATGATTCTCAAATAAGTGGCTCGAAAGATAGTGGTTCACTGACAGTTACTTTTGAAACTTTATTTCCAAGTATGCAACAAGTATATGGGTCAGAACCACAAATACCAAAGAAAACTGACATTTTATTATATAAAAAGTGATTAATTTCAGTAGTGTTTACTTTATTATACTCAATTATTTTTTTCAGATATGTATTAACTGGATATAAAGCAAGTGGAAGATTAAAAAATTCAAATGTTGCTTTTAAAACATTATCACAAAGTGTATTTTCTTCTGATACAAGTGAACAAGTTAGTCCACCAGTTGTTAGTCAGGAATCAAAAAGTATTTACAGAAAATATATTGAAACTGGTGTTAGGGGTGGATTGGAACTTTCTACAGCAAATTTAAATAAATATCAAAAATATGTAGATAATAAAATAAATGAATCATGGATTTATTAATTATAAATAGTGTATTCAATTAATTATTATTGAAATATATTATATTGAATAATTTATTAGTGATTTGATTATTTTGAATCTACCGCGCAAAGCATACTTCACCACATGACCACATAACGGAAAAGAAGAAGAAGAACAGCTATACTTATCTTTCTCTGTAAACGTCTGTGGTGAGCACGTTGTGCAGAAGGTGAGTTATTTCAAGTTTTAATAGTTTTATAGTAAATTATTTGTGTATTTTTGTAATTTATTAACTTATTTCAATAACTAAAACAATATGTGAGTGTTAAATATGTTATTTTTGGGTTTTTAAATATTTTGCATGTTGTCAAATGTCAGCGTGTAACTTTTAAAATTTGGTTGCAGATAAACCATGCAGATTTTCGTGAAAACCCTTACGGGTAAGACCATCACTCTTGAGGTCGAGCCCTCAGACACAATCGAAAATGTCAAAGCTAAAATTCAAGACAAAGAGGGTATCCCTCCAGATCAGCAGCGTCTGATCTTCGCCGGAAAGCAGTTGGAAGATGGTCGTACTCTGTCAGACTACAATATCCAGAAGGAATCTACCCTTCACTTGGTACTCCGTCTCCGTGGTGGTATCATTGAACCATCTCTGCGTATTTTGGCCCAGAAATACAACTGCGACAAAATGATCTGCCGCAAGTGCTACGCCAGACTTCACCCAAGAGCCACCAACTGCCGCAAAACCAAATGTGGCCACACAAACAACTTGCGCCCCAAGAAGAAGCTGAAGTAGATCTATATTTTGTATTATACTACTGGATGTTACATTACAACTAAATAAATCCACAGTTTAAAATTTCTTCTTAATATTCTGTATAATTCGAAATTCTAACCTAGTTTCTAGAAGGTAATGGTATGTATCATTAAACATTCATTATATTTTTGTATTCAAATTTCTGTATTAATAAGTGTTTATGATGTTCATTCAATACACTGATACTTTTTTATTTTTACTTATTCAGTGATAGTAGTTTTACTTGCAAATAAATCGTAATACCGACAATTAATACATTATATTTTTGTATTACTGATTCTGTTAAACTAATGAATGTATTTTCATGATAAGAACTAATAATTCATTTACTTTAATGCTAATCTCTATAATGAGAGACGTATTTAATTGTAGGTAAGTATTTTTGTTGTTGAAATTAGTGATGGTGAAGTAGGTAAAACATTACTATTATATTAATCACAAAGAATTAAGGTAGGTATTTTCTTTTTATTGCGATTAACCGGTTAAGCGTTAGTTACATGAATATGAAATAAAAGGTAATACGTTGCGTAGTGAGACCGACTTTATAGAAAATATGCCTTTGCTTAAAATTGAGGGCATAATAAATATTTTTTCAAAGTCTGGACGAATCAGGTAAAAAGAAATCAAATAAGATGGTTTTTAAATTTTCATGCCTAGTTTTCATTTTTATGCTTACTTAGAGCCAGGGTTGTCGTAGTATTGTCCAGCCCGAAAAAACTCACTGGTTTTTTACTTCCTTGTACGAAGTAAGGAAGTATTGTAATCGCGAAAAATTTCGGTTCTCAGATTTTGACGGAAATATCCGTTTTGACCTTTTCTGAATCCATTATGACTAGTTTCGACGTGACGTCTGTACGTACGTACGTACGTACGTACGTACGTACGTACGTACGTACGGACGTATGTGTGTCGCATAACTCAAATACGGTTAGACGTAGAAAGTTGAAATTTTGTATTTAGGACTGTTATAGCATCTAGTTGTGCACCTCCTATTTTTGGTTTCAGTCTACAAACCGGAAGTAGTACTTTTTAAAAATATTTCGATAAATATTTAATTTTAGACAATTTTTTTTATTTTAAATGAAAGATTATGTGATTATTACCTACAATCGGTATTTTATAAATATTTTTGTATCTGCTATCATTTAAAAATAATTAAAGTATATATTTATAATTTATAGTATTTCGGTATCTTGTAGTCCATGATCGATTAACATTTGTTACTACGTAAAATTTAAATGATTATGACATGACAGTGACAATAGTAAAATAATATGCTTTATATCTTCTTCTGCAGTTTAAATCAAATGACTAAAATATATTTGTGAGTATACTAGTATAATAAGTTAAAAGAATTTTTAATATTATTTTACATTTTAGTTATTAAGAAAAGTATGAACACACAAGGCGTACAAGGAAGTCATGTGGTGTCCACGTCAGATTTTTTTTTTCAGAAAAAACAACTTTTTCTAAAAAGTGTACACTAATAAAAACTTAAATATTGCCAATTAAATAAATATCTAAATATATTAATTAAATAATTTATTCTCTTTCTCATTATATCGACAAAAATAAAATGGAATGTATTTATTTATATTTTACAGCTTCTTAAATTCAGAACAAAACGATACAGGTTTTTGGTTTATTATGAATTACTAATGCTTTTTTCTGAAAAATGTTATATTTTTACTTCCTTGTACGAAGTAAGGAAGTATTGTAATCGCGAAAAATTTCGGTTCTCAGATTTTGACGGAAATATCCGTTTTGACCTTTTCTGAATCCATTATGACTAGTTTCGACGTGACGTATGTACGTACGTACGGACGTATGTGTGTCGCATAACTCAAATACGGTTAGACGTAGAAAGTTGAAATTTTGTATTTAGGACTGTTATAGCATCTAGTTGTGCACCTCCTATTTTTGGTTTCAGTCTACAAACCGGAAGTAGTACTTTTTAAAAATATTTCGATAAATATTTAATTTTAGACAATTTTTTTTATTTTAAATGAAAGATTATGTTATTATTACCTACAATCGGTATTTTATAAATATTTTTGTATCTGCTATCATTTAAAAATAATTAAAGTATAAATTTATAATTTATAGTACTTCGGTATCTTGTAGTCCATGATCGATTAACATTTGTTACTACATAAAATTTAAATGATTATGACATGACAGTGACAATAGTAAAATATGCTTTATATCTTCTTCTGCAGTTTAAATCAAATGACTAAAATATATTTGTGAGTATACTAGTATAATAAGTTAAAAGAATTTTTAATATTATTTTACATTTTAGTTATTAAGAAAAGTATGAACACACAAGGCGTACAAGGAAGTCATGTGGTGTCCACGTCAGATTTTTTTATATGCTTTTTCTGTTCTCATGCTTTTTATTCAATTTTATGCCTTTTGTTAAATTTGTAAGCTTTTTCAATGCTTTTTAAATAAGAATTTTGTGCACTGTTTTCTTTCTTTTAGTCCGGTTTGTATTGATTGCCTTCCAGTTATCTTATTTTATTTATTTAAAGGAATAACAATATTTATTTTATTAAATATTGTGTAGTAATTTGATTAATAATGAGAACACTTCGTTACTTCATAAGTGGTAGTAATAAACTTTTAGAAAAATCGCATAAAACATTAAATTTCATGTGGTCAGTGTATGTAAATTTAAAGTTGCTTGAAAGGGTGAGCCTGTTGTGGTAACACGAGCACATTTTATGCTTTAGGTTGTGAAATAATTCAGAAAGAAGTCTCACATGTCCGGCCGGAAACTCACTCGTTCTTTCCGTATCCGCATCCGGTCCGAATGCCGAATTCGCTGCCAACTTTCAGGTATGTATGCAAAAATGTTTTTCTCGTTTTATTTATTATATTAGACAAGGCAATTCAAAAGTAAACTTAGATGCTTGTGAATTTTGAAATTGAATTTTTCAATACATAGAATTTTTTTTATTTGCTATTTAAAATTCAAGTGCAGTAGATCAAGTTTTGTATACCTGCGATTATTATTTAATTCATAATAACAAAAAAGTTACCTAATGTCTAAATTATTATTAAACAAATATTATTTAAAATGTGCGTAAATTATGTAATAACTTTAACTTTTAAAATCGTTAACACTACGTGTACCAACGCTGTACTTTATGTGTATTGTATATGCACTATACTTACTGATGTGTTTTGTTGGTGTCATACTCTAGTAAGAAACAAAATTAGCTTTTTCGAATTATTTATTCTTCCAATTAAAAATATAACGTAGCATTGTAGCTCTACTCATAGGTAAACCAAAGACTAAAAATAAACGAGTCATTTTAATACATAAAATAAAACAAATAGCAATTAATATTAGCATTTTACGCTTGACAGGTTTTACAACATAGAGAGTTAACAATATAAATTTTTTGGGACATTTCTGTCCATGTACTTAATTTTTAATAAGATAAAATGGTCGTTCAATAGCATAGAAAATTTATGCAAACTTAATAAAAATGCAAGACGAGCATGTAAGACCATTACTTGGTGAATTATTGGTGCGTTCGTGGGTTGAGTTACGGTACGCGCATTAGCGATATTTAATGGCGGATTCACCGTAGCGACATCTACGATATGGGACCGCTGGCTTCCGGATACGATAAAAAAACACATTAGGATGTTAAAAAACGCACGGACGATATTTATGAGAATTTTAACTATCACATTTATAAATAATATCTACTGTCTCGTAAAATTTAATTGTAAAGTCGTGAAGTCGAATTCGACGAAGTTGTTGCCATTTTGACTGCTCCTTTTCGAATCCTTGATCTATATTTGTTGGAAGATTTAAAAAATGTAGAGCACACCGGGGCTGGTTGTTACGGGGATAAGTTGTTTTACGGCATATAACCAGTGTTGTAACTTATCTAGATAATTTTATCTAGGTAAATCATCTAGATAGTATAGTTTCATCTATTATTTTATCTAGATATAATTTTCTTATTTATCTATTATCTTATCTAGATAAAAATAGAAATTATCTTTATTTGTTTTTATCTCCCGCCTCATATTCTATAAGGGAGGTATTGTGATGGGTCAAAATTTGTCGAATGCGACGAAGTTGTTGCCATTTTGACTGCTCATTTTTGAATCCTTGATCTATATTTGTTCGAAGATTTAAAAAATGTAGAGCACACCGGGGCTGGTTGTTACGGGGATAAGTTGTTACATGGCATATAACCCGTGTTGTAACTTATCTAGATAAATTTATCTAGATAAATCATATAGATAGTATAGTTTCGTCTATTATTTTATCTAGATATATATTTTCTTATTTATCTATTATCTTATCTAGATAAAAATAGAAATTATCTTTATTTGTTTTTATCTCCCGCCTCATATTCTATAAGGGAGGTATTGTGATGAGTCAAAATTTTCGAGTGTGAGATCCATAGAATACGACTAAAGTATTTTCGAGATGATGTTTGTGTGTGTGTGTGTGTGTGTATGTGCGTGTGTATATGTGTGTGTATGCATGTAACATTTTTTTCGTTTTCTATAACTCAAAAAGTTACAAAAATTTAACAACCAAATTTTATAGTCCAGTAACCTAGTACATCGTAAGTTGCATCAAGTGGTGGTAGTAGGTTTCTATTTTTTTTCTTGTATAGGATGTGACTGAGATGCAAAATCCAAGTTTTCGACCTCGGCAACCCTCCGGAACACTTTTGAATATCTCAAAAACTGCTAAATTTTGGCACTTTTTTCGGATTCTTACCATTTTGACTATGAAGGAGCACGATTTCGACAAAAACCATTCTATACATTTTTAAACTAGATTAAATTGTCTACAATCTAAAACCAGAATGGGCTCGGTAGCCCTAATAGTTTCCGAGATACAGCTTTTCAAAGTTTGGCAAAATATACAGATTTAAAACACCAACCGTTTCTCTTCTACAAAAATTTTACTATATTCTCTCGCGGAAGAACTTTAAATTTCAGCTCAAGGAAGACCATTGAAAATTTTTGACAGAATGTAACTTATAGAAAAAAGTACGAGGAATTTAGTGCTGCAAACCGGAAGTCAATATCATTATTCGTTCAGATATTATAGTTAATTAAACACAATAAACAAAAGAATAAACAAAATTTTTACTATATTCTCTCGGGGAAAAACTTTAAATTTCAGCTCAACCAAGGCCACTGAATTTTTTTGACAAAATGTATTTTATAGAAAAAAGTACGAGGAATTTAGTGCTGCAAACCGGAAGTCAATATCATTATTCGTTCAGATATTATAGTTGATTTTCAAGTGGTGCGTTTTTATTTTCCTCGAGTGTACTTTTAGCAGCTATTGCTAATAACAATGAAAACTGTGCACACGTACAACGCACAAGGTCGCAACGCTGCCGGCTCGCCTGCTGCTACGTATATAAAAATATATATTTTTAAATTATCTAATAAATTTCTAGATAATAATTATTTATCTATTATTTACATAATTTCTTTACTGATTACTTATCTATTATCTTACCTAGATAAATAAAAAGTTAGTTATCTTTATCTTTATCTCGATGAAAACTACAATAAACAACTTAAAGAGGTAGACTACCCTACTACATCAATTAATATAAGTTAATTGTTTCACTGTTTGTTATTGGGTATTTAATTTTCTCCTTATTTTTATGGCTATATTTCTGATAAAAGTTTTTCCCAGTGCTACTGCAAAAGTATTATTTGATGCTTTGTGCAATTTCACTTCGTACTTCGCTGGAACCGACCGTATTATTTAACGCCGCCCTTTCGGTTCCGCTGTTGGCGGGCGTGGCGGACGTGCAGCAGTCCAAGTTTTGAATACGTATTTCTTATGAAAAATCGTGAGAGAAATATTCTTGGAAAGTTTGTTTTTGCTCCTTAAAAACACCAGATTTATGTGAGGCCTTTGAAGTACGGCCAAGGGAGAAATCAGAATAACGGGGAGGTTAGGAAAATACGCAAGATTTAAGTGAGTTTATTATGGGGTTGTTAATAAGCAGCAAGGAATGATTTACTAACTACCGAAGAATAAAGTTTTCTTTTAATTTAATTTCATTTACCCAAAATGAAGTTAATATTAAACAAATAATATAATATTACGTAACGGGATTATAATAATATCTTTAACAACCGAATGTAACATAAAAAATTATAATGCAACTCGTGTATCAATGATACATGTACTTTATAAATTTGTATTTTATTTCTTAATTTAAAAGTATTTAATTATTTTTTACATTAATTAAACTAATTATTAATTATTAATATTCTTCTCTTTTTTTACTACTACTATTAATATGGATTTTGTTAATTATATTCCGATTTCCAAGAGATAAGGCTAAAATTTATATTACGCTACTATTAAAGTGGCAAAATAAAATAAATTAGGTTTTATATTCTTGATTGCTGCATATTTCTAAGATTTATTGTTCTTAATGTTCTTATATTTCTGTTGGACAGAGAATTTCTTCCCCTAGAAAATTTATTAGGGGAGGGGCGAGACAAGATGAAGATTACAGAATATAAATAGCAACTGGATAATATCCTGTTTATTTAAATAATATATTCTTAGCTGTAATTATAGTATTGATTTTGTGATTAGAGTAATTATTATTTCCTTAGCCAACAACTATAAATAGGTACCTACCTATTCTGAAAAAAATAATCAAATTAATAAAGGAAAAACTGTTTTCTCTTTGTCGTGAAATAATTAAAGATTGTACCTATTCATACAAAAAATTGTTATATATTTCGAATTTTGATCAGAAGATAATGATTACTTAGTAGAATACCTACTAGTAATTTTTAAATTCACATTTTAATAGAAAACATAAACATGAAACTTTAGTGCTTTAGTTTGACATACCTGTTCTTGTTTGGAACGACATGTTTCAGCGAATCACAATTAAAAGGAAATAATTTTAGAATTTTGTTTGTATACTCCTCCTAGTTTTAGTCCGGGCAAAACGCTACAAAATTCGCCAAATAAATAAAAAAAAGTAGGAGACTTCTGAAAAGTTATAAAAAAATGTGCTCGAGCCGTCATATAGGAAAAAATTTGATAGAAAAATGTCTGTAGAATCTAATGCTTGAAACTAGATGTCGATATTTTTATCCGTTCGCCAGTTACACCCGTTTTTGGGTTAGGACACAAAGTTAAGTCATGATTTAATTAGCTTCGTACTACCAAAATATATTTTTTCCTTTTTCTTGTGAACTGGTAAAAAAGTTATAGCATTTTTTGTTAGAAATTTTATAAGCTACAATATTATAATAACAACATTTACCGTAAAATTGACTGTTTTTACCTCTCGCCTCATATTCTATAAGAGAGGTATTGTAATGGGTCAAAATTTTCGAGTATGAGTTTTTGGTGGATAAGCACGTTTCAGGGTCTCTACAATACGAATTTACTATTTTCACAATGATGTCTGTGTGTGTGTATGTGTGTGTGTGTGTTTGTATGAATGTATGGACTGACGATTTTTCGTCCACGATAACTGAAAAAGTATCAAACCTTTAATAACCAAATTTCATATTTAAGGTTTTAATAAGTATCTTAACACCGGATAACATTTTGGAAGAAATCCGCAAACCGGAAGTAGTACTTTTTGAAGCTTGATTAAGTTTTCTTTAAATATATTGGTACATTATTTATTTATGACAATATTTGCAATTAAAAATAAAAGAAAATATAATTATCTATGGGTACAGTTAATTATAAATACAATTTGCTGAATCTGGTAGTATTTAACAATAAAATAAAGTACAATTAATATTATATCTTGTTGTCCATGATATGAAATTTGTTTCTACATAAAATTTGAATTATTCTGACAGTGACAGTACAGTTGACATCTTTTGCTTGCATCTTGGTTTACATTATCGTTTACATCTTAAATGAACATAAAACTATTAAAATGTAAGTAAAACTATTTAATAGATTAGTCTCGAGATTAGTAGAATAAGCAGAATTAGGCGAGAGGTCGTGTACTGGCCACAGCAGATTTTTTTTAATATGGCGGCTCGAGCACATTTTCTGCTGCTCGGGACTCATCGGAATCTTGAATGTTTCATATTTTTCTATAAAGCCCTGTTCGCACAATTTTTTTGTAGATTCTACCCAGATTCTGAATCCTGGAAAAGAAGAAGTTTCAAGATTCTGAATCTTGAAAAAATGGTTTTGAAGCAATGAATAAAATATAAATTCTTCTTTTCCAAAGACTAATTGAAAATTCAATTTAGCGGTACCGCAATTTAACTGGTAATTATTCTCACTAGAAAGAAGAAAACTTCTTCTTTTCAGGATTCAGAATCTTGGAATCTTACTCGTAGGTCTGTAAACTTTCAAAAGTCTCCTACTTTTTTGTCTATTTTATGCAATTTTTCTTGCCTATTTATAAATAGACAAAAGTGAGAATAAAAATTAAAAATAACTACATGGTTTAAATGCGTCAAAACAAGACCAACATATTTTTAAGAAGAAAAATTCCTCTTTCAATACATTCGCGTGAGCCATACATCAAAAGTTTTGCTTTGGCTTGGTGTACGACAGCTCACACGTTATTGTAATGAGGATGGCGGGTATCGGGAATCGAAAAAAACCGCTAATCGAACACATGGTACGATGTGGCTCCTGGCTTCGAAGCTTCTGTTCACTGCTCCGTCAAACTATTGTGATACATTCCGTACCTCTGACCTTTCTCAGCGATAATAGATAGGTGCTCGCTGGAACGATGGTGATAGAGAAGGAGGATAATTTATTACCCCATTCGATGTGTGTTTTATATATTGCTTCACGAATCCTAATAGCGTTTTTACAATATTAGCAACTTGTTTCGACTTTGTACTGGGTGGCAGAGGAAAATTCATATTAGGTTTAGCAGATTTCTTTGTTGCTAGATTTTTTGTTTGATTACAGAGGTTGTGGGTTTGAACACAAACAGCTATGAAACCAGTGGCACTTAACATGTTTTCTTTATGTAAACCAGCCTTAATTTTACGAAGTTTTGAAAAATTCTTTTTGTTCCGTTATCAGTAGATCCATAAGTACAGAAACAGCCTTTTATTTATTATCAATGATTTAATCGTATCATCAACTGTTATTACCTTTTAATATGCAAAATTTATTGATAATAATTATAAACAACATAATAGATAATAGATTAGTAACTTATAATACCGTAGATCCTTATAATTCATTAGTTACGATCTTAATACGTCAGATACAACCATAATATCATCAAAACATTCCATAATGTGCAAACTGTCAACAAATTGACAGATAAAATTTTTGACTTGTTTTAACATCGCTGTCGTTGATGATACGAAGATACGAATAAGCTTTAAATATAACACGAATTTATTTTAACATGAAACATAGGCTTTTCATATACGAATTTGACAGCAATGTATTAGAGCGTTCTTTTTAAAATCGAACATAGGAAATCAATTTAACTGTATTATTCTTGACTAATATAACATATTTGGGCAGCTGTAATAGTTCCAAGAGACGCCTTCAACATAAACTTTTAATTGTTTAAACTATACCTACTTCGTATTTCCAGGTAGCAACATTTGAATTTGTTAATTGACTGATTCCCTAGTTCGATTTTAAAAAGAACGCTCTAATACATTGCTGTCAAATTCGTAACCATAGATATGAAAAATCCCATGTTTCACGTTAAAATAAACTCACGGTATATGCGATTTAATGGATGTTCAAAGAGACTCGGTTTCACCTCGTCGCTTTGCAACATCCTCGGTATTATAAATGGCATAATATTCTTATAATATTAATACGTAGCTATAAATTTTGCTGTTATGAGCAGCGAGAAAAAGTCAAAAAATAATTCCGCCCTACTTTTGATGTAATTTTTGAATCATGTGAATAATAATTTTTAGTCGAGTCAATATACTAATCCACTTCCCGTTTTTTGCGCAGTAAGATGTATCGAAATGGGGTTTTTTACATTCGCTTCCTAAAATTAAATATAAACTTCGTGACTACTTGTGATCCGCTTGGGTTTGCAAATTGCATTTGTGCACTGCAAAATGCATTCTGAAAAGTGCATTTTTGCAGGCAGTAGTTAAAAAATGAATAACTTGGCGAATAACGACTGCAATTGCACCAGTGCGGGTCCCCGGGGGTTTTCGAGGTCGCAGAATCCGAATCTGACATTAAATTCAGCTTCCCGGGTACCTGGAGCACCGTACCTGGACATATACGCCATCCCTTGGAGTTTTCGTGAAATTATCGTGCAAGGCGGCAGAAAACCGGCACCCGGGGGTTTCTTGGGACGCTGATCTCGAATCGTCCATCGGCAACCCTCTCCCGGGTACCTGGGGCACCGGACCTGGACATAAACGTCATCCCTTGGAGTTTTCGTGAAATTATCGTGCAAGACGGCAGAAAACCGGCACCCGGGGGTTTCTTGGGGCGCTGATCTCGAATCGGCCATCGGCAACTCTCTCCCAGGTACGGGGCACCGGACCTGGGCATATACGTCATCCCCTGGAGTTTTCCTGAATTTATTATGCGAACTGAAAGAAAATCGGTATCTGGGGGTTTCTTGGGGCGCTGATCTCGAATCGGCAACCCTCTCCCGGGTACCTGGGGCACCGAACCTGGACATATACGTCATCCTCTAGAGTTTTCCTGAATTTATCATGCGAACTGAAAGAAAACCGGCATTCGGGGGTTTCTTTAGGCGCTGATCTCGAAACGACCATCATCAACTCTCTCCCGGGTATCTGGGGCACCGAACCTGGACATATACGTCATCCTCTGTAGTTTTCCTGAATTGATTATGCTTACTGAAAGAAAACCGGCATTCGGGGGTTTCTTGGGGCGCTGATCTCGAATCTCCAACCCTCTCCCAGGTACCTGAAGCACCGGACCTGGGCAACATTATAAAATTCCCTATGCGGCTCAGCTAATGCCATCTACTTGAACTGGGCATTGAATCTTAACCTCACTAACGTGGTCTATTAAAGATAAATAAATTTTCCAAATTTAATTTCATTAATTTCTCAAATTTTGTTATTTACTTACCTATTTTAATTTATACTCGTGAAAAAAAGTAAAATATGTTAAATAAAAAAATATAAAGAATATAGGTATACAATAAATAATAATTTTATGGTCTAAAATGTATTTTTATGTTTACAGTTTCCAGTTCCAGCGACGTACATTATTGGGGCCATCGTTCAGTACCAGAGGCGTCCGGTTTTGGTTTTGGCGCCTACGTAATCGGTAAGAGCCCCTTTACAAATAATTCACTATATAATTAGTTGGTATAAAAAATTATTAAATATTTATACCTACGGAATTGTATTTTAATTGTTATATATATATATATATATATATATATATATATATATATATATATATATATATATATATATATATATATATCACATATTATTCTATTGTTGAATTTTAATTCTTTGTTGCATATTTTATTTTGTTTTTATAGTTTTTATAAAATAAAATTAAATAATTGAATGTCTTGTCAACAATCACAATATTGTTCATTGTTGATCGTTAAATCATGCTTGCATATTACAATTTCAAAACATTTTAATTTAAAATCGATAATATAAACGCTTTACGTTTATTTCATAAACACTGTAGTTCGTCAATGAACAGAGTTGATTCCTGTTTGCGTGACGTCACAGTAAAATGTTAGGAATTCAAAATTTAATTGAACAAGCTGAGCGTCGTTTCGTTTGCATTTGTGAGGAACTGCTTGTTGTGAAAGCATTTAGCGAAGGTTCTCTCTGAAATATAGTCAATATTTTAATATTTTAATAGTGTTTGGAATCCTATTTGAAGATGAAAGGGGTGCAAATATGGTATAAATAACTTATTTTATTATTTTACAGCGTACACAATACATAGAACACAAAAAATGTTTTAAAAACACATTAATTGCACATTTTTCCTCATAATTATTCCACAGTAACTAATACCCTTATTTTTATCACATAAAACACAATTTTTTACATATTACACACCTTTAACATATTTACTAACGTCAAAATCATACAAAAATATTAAAGTTGTTAATTATATAAAAAAAATTTGATAGTACACATGCAAATTTATAAGTATTATTAAAAATACGGCTTAAAAAATCTTTATAGTTACATACAAGTTCTAAATTTATTTAAGAAAATAAATACTAATTATTTCGTATTTTTATAGCTTATTTATTAAAAATACCTTCAAATTTGTATAAAATATCGAGTATAAAATACAAATAAAAATTAATATCTGGCTTACAATTTCTTTTTATATCAAATATAATGTAAAAATTATAAGTTCACGGCTGGTAACCGCACACACGGTCAAACAATTACATTTATCAATAACTCACAGTGTGTGTCTGTCACAACCAAACTGAGATCAAGGTTTTATTTAAGTACATAAAATAAATCATTTCCAAAACACATTTATTTGTAGACATAAATTATAATAGAAACTTCTAGTTAAATTAGAATGTTACGTCAGACAAACTGTTTGTTTGAAATTAATATTATATCACTCATTTCGTTTTGATTAATAATAGGTATTCATTTTAGTTTAATAGTTTTACCGTTTTACTACGAGAACAACACTATATTTTTATTTATTACTTTATTAATATACTTTACATACGTATCTATCACGCTTTTTACCCAATTTGGTAAATGTCATTCTCACATATCACATCGATATTGATATACTTATTACACCGTATGTGCGGTACCAGCCTTCAATTCAAGCCTGGTAGTGTAGATTATTGTGAAGTTAATCTGAAATCTGACGGATTATAACAAAACAAATTATCTTCATGTCTCTAGGTAAAAGCTCCAGCAACTGAAGAAGCTTCGAAACCTGCAGAATCTGCTGCTACACTTCTGAAGCAACAGTTCAGGATCATTCTGAAGAACTGGAAGGCGGAGGATCAGCTTGTCAACGCAAGATGTCCAGAGATCTGGCGACCAAGTGGCGCAAAGTGGATGACTGCTGATGTTGTACTTGTCATTGTACATGACAGTGGATAAGACGTTACAGCTGATGGTGAGTTCAATCAAATGATCATCATTTTACAAAGTTTTGATAATCAGAACAGAAAGATCTGGAAATGGTTTATGCAAATGTATTTGTTTAGCTAGCTCAATTAATATGCAATTTTAATGTTTCTAATAATGAAAATCTTTTTCAGAGGGTTGAAATAATGCAAATATATTATATTTAAAAAATTAAAAGTCGTTATTTCAAAAGATCTGATAATGAATGATGCATATATGTATTTGTTTAGCTAGCTCAATTAGTAAACAATTTTAATGTTTCTAATAATGAAAATCGTATTCAGGGGGTTGAAATGATGCTAATATATTATATTTTAAAAGTTAAAAGTCGTTATTTTAAAAGATCTGGAAATGGTTTATTAAAATGTATTTGTTTAGCTAGCTCAATTAGTAAGCAATTTTAATATTTCTAATAATGAAAATCGTATTCAGGGGGGTAAAATAATGCTAAAATATTATTTAAAAAAAATTAAAAGTCTTTATTTCAAAAGATCTGGAAATGGTTTATGTAAATGTATTTGTTTAGCTAGCTCAATTAATATGCAATTTTAATGTTTCTAATAATAAGAATCGTATTCAGGAGGTTGAAATGATGCTAATATATTATATTTAAAAAATTAAAAGTCGTTATTTCAAAAGATATGAAAATGGTTTATGCAAATGTATTTGTTTAGCTAGTTCAATGAATATGCAATTTTAATGTTTCTATTAGTCAAAATCGTATTCAGGGGATTGAAATGATGCTAATATTTTATATTTTAAAAATTAAAAGTCGTTATTTCATAAGATCTGATAATGACTGATGTAGGTATATGTATTTATTTAGTTAGCTCAATTAGTAAGGAATTTTAATGTTTCTAATAGTGAAAATCGTATTCAGGGGGTTGCTAAATTATACTAATATATAATATTTAAAAAATTAAAAGTCGTTATTTCAAAAGATCTGGAAATGGTTTATGCAAATGAATTTGTTTAGCTAGCTCAATTAATATACAATGTTAATGTTTCTAATAATGAAAATTGTATTCAGAGGGTTGAAATTATGTTAATATGTTATATTTAAAAAATTAAAAGTCGTTCTTTCAAAAGATCTGAAAATGATTTATGCAAAATGTATTTGTTTTTAACAATGAAAATCGTATTCAGGATTTTAATTTGCATTTGTTGAATAAATGCTATTATTATATTTTAAAAAGTAAAATCTTTCATTTTAGCACATCTGGAAATGACATTTGCAAATGTATTTATACAGGTAGCTCAATAAATATTCAATTTTAAATTCTGAGTCTTCAGTAAAAACTAAGATTTTTGAATATTATATACTACTTGTGTGTATTTATTTATTATTAAATTGCATATTTATTAGTGCTGGCTAAAACTATAAAATGAATAACAAAAGTGTACACCAACACATAGACTAGTTTTTTTAAGTTGGTTTCATTAGCTCTTGTAAGATTGAGTTTGTCGCTTCATTCTTAGAAAAGACGCCATTTGAAGCAGTTCTTTGTTAAAACTTTAAACTGTGGTCTCTAGTGCTGTTTTTAAATAATATCTACAGAGATCTACCTGATTTTACTATTACATAAATGTTTATGTACATTTATGTCGAGTTGTTTATCAAAATTTTTAATCTTGTTAAACTGTTTTGTAATAAATATTTATTTTGTTACAGATTTGCAGCCTAGTACCACTTCATCATCCTGGAACATCACTTGAGGTCCTCTGATCCAAAAACGAACGGTAAGAATCTTTAAATAATAAATAAATGTTATTGAATATTTTAACAAATAGAACATTTCAATATGTTACAATCTATAAGTCATTGTTATAGAAATATAATTATTCCATGTGTGCGATTATCAGCCGTACAGTAAGAATTGATTATTAGCATACGTCTAATGGTATTTTTGTTGCATTTTTCAGACTTGTTCGCTTCCTGGTCCACGGTTCATCTTGCTGTCGGCTGTGTCTAGAGATAAGGCTGAGAAGATCAACGATGATATTCTATTTCCTGAGACGAGACTGAGAATTGTAAGTATATCTTTAAATATTTTTTTATTAATGTTTGGCGGCCAATTTATTGACTACTTTATATATAGATTATCTATCACACTTTACCAAACTTGGGAAAATGGCAGCCGCACATCTTGTGAGTCATTTTTATAGATATAAATTATACTATGTGTGCGGTTATCAACCATCAACTCACGAGTATTCATGAGTCATGAATGTTTATTTTAATTTTACGTTTAACGTTTATGGGCAGTTTTAAAATACGTATATCACGCCTTACATTATACTTTTTTCGTTTAGATTCATTCTAGATTTCTAGTTCAATTTCATCCCAGATTCATTCGAGTTTCATATTTTATTTCCTATTCATATTCAATCGGAAATCTTCGATTTTTTCCGAGCCAAAACTTTAAAGATTGGTCAAACTGCACACTGAACTGAGCATGCGTAGACAAAGTAGTACGAATCTCGAATAGAAAAATAGAGCCAGGGAGCCAGGCCTATATTTCTATAGAGAAAAGTATGGAAATCGAACGGAACTCTGATGGGAATTTCTGATTTACATTATACTAGAAATGGCTAAGAACTTCTCGAATGAATCTCGAACTAGAATCTTATGTGAGTCATCGGTGCAGATATAAATAATTGATACCGTGTGCATGGGCGTCCACAGAGGGGGGCAAGGGGGCCGCTTGCCCCCCCCCCTGGATAATTTTTTTTCAATTATTTCAATATCTACATTGCTCATTACTTGTTTCAGAATATAAATTTAAAAATTTTAATTAGTGAGCTATGTATTGTATTTTTGCTCATATAGTTTGCGTTATGCATTATGAGAGTAGTAAGTAGTGATACAACTTATGTAGGATACGTAGTACACTAATACACAAAATAAGTTCCGTCCGTCCGCGCAACTGTGGTGAGGCGAGCGGTCGTAAGTTGGAGAGCATACCAGAAAACATAAAAGTCTGACGATTCACGAATCTTTATCTATAAAAATTTCCACAATAGGGTACTTATATGGTACTGAAAATTAGATATTTAACACTATAAACATAATGATGGGTCTAAAGCAATGGTAAAATACAAATTTTATTTAAAAAAAATTATATGTTTTTTAGTAAATTGAAAAAGAAATTTTACTGTGACGTCACTATTTTGCATTGATCATATGGGAACTTTCACACCACATTTTCATTAATTATTTTTGGGCTTGTTAATAAAAATTTTGTAAAAATAAAAAATAAGGGTCCCAAAGTTTCTTCTTTCTGCTTCAAAAATATTCAAATAAAATTTACTAGACGAAATGGATATTAGAAATTATTTAAAAATACAAAAATTTCTGTTAATAAAATGTTTATTATGATTTTCTTTTTTAAATAAATTTTGCCCCCCCCCTTGCAAAAATTCCTGCGGACGCCCATGACCGTGTGTGCGGTTATCAGCTGTTAACTTAGGTGGATTTATGCTCACAAAACTTAAGAATAACAACTTAACAACTAAGAATAAGAATAGTCTTAAAGTTAAAACAGTTATAACATATGAGTCAGTTTGTGCTGCAGAAGTAAGAATAAGGAATACGGTTTAAGAATTATTTCTTCAGCATAAACAGACTCATATGTGACAGCTGTTTTAACTTTAAAACCATTCTTAATTCTTATTCTTAAGTTTTAGAGAATAAATCCACCTTTAGTTGTTATTGGAGAGTTGTCACACCACATGATAGATTTTGGTGCAGATATTTCTGTATAAAATATTTTTGGAATAAACAAAACAAACAAAATAGTATTTATCACATGTAAATAAATGATTTGTGGTTCCTAGGTATTCGAGCTTTCGGATGTGGAAGAATCTTCTGCACTTGTCATCAACCACGAGTGTCGTCGAGGGATTACACTGCATTCATCGATGGACTTGAAGGAGTGACATCAACTCCAGCAGCCTTCCTGGGACTTAGTGATAAGTGAATTATCAAAGATAGTTTTGCCAGTCTTTTCCCTTTGCGTGAATCATTCTTTAACTTGAAATAATTCTTTACATAAATAATAAAGATTGAATCTTCTATCTTTGATAATAATGTTGAGATTGGTATTAGGCGGGCACAGTCTTGGGTTAAATTCCCAATGACCATGTGAACATGATCTCAACAATTAATTTTAACTTAGATAATAATTTGCAACGAGTAAACCACATTGTCTTTACATTACTAGTACTTTAGTAGTACAGATTAAGAGATCAACTGAATTTTGTTGAAACTAGTGACATTATTTTTATTTTAAAATATTTTTAATTGGGGAGGATGATAACAACACCCGCAGGTTAGGACAGTATGTTGAGTGAAATATGTATATCAATTTAATTATTACATTTTCTTTCATAATCGTTAAAAATGAATCATAGCATTTTAAATCGTGGTTTACTCCTTGTTTAATGGTACCTACTTTTAAAAAATAAATAAAGAGATGCATTTGAAACTGCAAACAAAATTGAAGATATTAATGTGACAAATAAAATAAATGCATAAATAAAGAACAACAAGAAGTGATGAATACATTCGTTGTTGCTAGATCCTTAACTTATGATGACAATTTTAGCAGAATTAATTTTTTATTATGATAATAATATCGAATGAACTTGAAGTAACTGGCAGCTTCGAAACAGCAGACAGTATGCATCTCTTTCTTTAATTAATTATGTACAGGACCATTTAGACTTAGGAAATTTTGGTAGGTGAAATAACTTACAGTTACGTTAAATATTTCAGTTCCGCGAATTATACTTTTGCAATTAGGTGTGGCATTGATTTGAATTGAAATTGAATTTGGGATTAGTATAGTTAGGGGCTTGTTATCTTATATAGCTTGCTTTTAACTTCCGGGGATCGGCAAGAAGTCCCACGAAATTTGCACAAGAACAACAACCATCGGGGTTATTATTGGGGTTAGAGCAATGTCACTAGTATTTCACCTATCATATATTTCAAACTTATATAATATAATATATTAAAGGTACTTCAGTATATCTTCGGCAAAGGTTTTTATGAGCAGAAAAATCAGTCATTGCCGTTAATAAAACTGATTATTCATTTATAACTTTTATCTTTGATACAAAATATAAAATAATAAAATTCAATTGTAATGTAAAATGTAACTAATAATTTATTGTATTTCTTACAGGGCAAGTCATTTCATTATTTTATATTGTAATAAAATTACAAAAACTTGTATTGTATTTGAATATTTTATTTGTAAATGTGTTGATGTTTGAGAGAAATGATTCTGTGAGCGAATGAGTTTGTGAAATAGTTAGTGTGCGTTTATTGCGTAAACGTTCTACGAATTAGTGGATTAAAATGATTTATGGTTAATTGCGAGTGCAAATGATTTTAAGTGAACGAAGCGATTGAAGTGTGTCAACCCAACTTGGGAAATGTCACATTTCTGTGTGTTTTAAAGAGAATGTGTGCGGTTGAGATGAGCTTTTGTTTGGACGTCCAGGAATATGTTGATTGAAATATGACTGATGATGTATTAGAAATGCAAATGATTTGAGTGGAAAGAATAAAAGAGCTTGAATGAAAAGGATAATAAATGTGGATGACGCGAAAGAAGTTTGTCAGGATAGGAATGTTTGACTGTTTGTTGAGTTTATATGTGTAACAAGGTTCGTGCCACCCCCAACTTGGTAAATGGCGTGATCTTATTGCATGTAGTATGTATAAAAGTATATATTTATCTTATGTGTTTGTGTTGTATATAAAAAGAAAGAAAAATGAACAATTTTTATTTATTTTCCTCATGTATCCTTTTAAAATTAGTAAATATGCAGTATTGTTGCATTAATTATTTAAATGAAATGTAATTTTTTTAAATAAATAAATAATTTAGTTAGAATCATAAATTTGCTTTATTATATTTATTAAACAAACCTATCGATGTCCTACGTCCCGTTATATAGCGTTTAATTTAATTTTTTAGGGGTGAAATTAGTCAAAACGACACTGGTGCTGCCATCTCTTGGCGTGACGTCACAGAATATTTTTGAGCAGTGGCCTAGAAAATGAAGCTGTTAATTAAAAATTTTCCATTACAATATTTCTAATGATTTGCTATGAAAATTTTAAAGTGCTTATTTCTCGTAAACTAAGGGTAGTATGATAAAGAGGGGTAGTTTACCCCCTCAATTTGGACCTACTGAATCCAAATATGCCCCAGGTTTTGTCGTGCAACCCTTAGTTTTCGAGTTATAAGTGCAGCTACGCTAGGAAATTGTAGTGATTTTAAAATACTTCTATCTCGTAAACTAAAGGACTTAAAACAAAAAGTTATTAATAAAAGGGGTATAATTTTTCATCCCCTATACTATGGGGATGCTAATAAGCCAAGTAGAGCGGTTTTTGATTAATTTTTTGATCTCCCACATGTCATGTTATCCTGATACCAAATCGGGTGTTTTTGATCGTTCAAAAACTCAAAATCGAATCAAATTAATTAGTGAAATTTTAAAAACGCGATTACGTAAAAACTAAGGGTCGGAGGGTGGTTTACGGGTCATATTCGTACTCTACGCGTTTAAATACACCAATATACAGGTTGCAACCCCTAAAATGTTTCATAGGGAAGAAAATATTCAACCCTTATTTATATCTCCGGAACTATGAGTCCTTTGGAAAAACCCTTATATAGGATCGATAGGGGGTGTAAATACAAGCATCTTTTACATTTAACTTTTTCCTCTACAACCCCTAGTTTTCTAGATAATAATTATGAAAGTAGTGAAAATGCAGTTTACCCCCTTCATTTACTCGTAAACTAAGGGTTGTAGAAGAAAAAGTTAAATACAAAAAATGCTTGTATTTACATCCCCTATCGATTATATATAAGGGTTTTTTAAAAGGACTCACAGTTCCGGAGATACAAATAAGGGTTGAATAATTCCTACCCTAATAAACATTTTAGGGGTTGCAACATGTATACTGGTGTATTTTAACGCGTAGAGTACGAAAATGTCCTTTACATTACTCTCCGGCCCTTAGTTTTTACGTAATCGCCCTTTTAAAATTTCAGTGGGTTTAGTTTTTGAACGATCAAAAACGCCCGATTTGGTATCAGGATAACATGACATGTGGGAGATCAAGAAATTAATTTAAAAATCGCTCTAATTGGGCTTATATGATGCCCACAGCATAGGGGATGAAGAATTATGCAACTTTTATTAATAATTTTTCGTTCTAAACCTTTTAGTTTACGAGATAAAAATTATTAAACAAACGCTTTTTAACTCATTATTTCTTGAATAATTGAAAGATTTTTTGTACTATTCCGGTCCATTTCAATGCGTAGATTACGAATATGTCCTCCAAATTACTCTCAGGACTTTAATTAAGCGAATATCCTTAATTAAAAGTCTTGTTATGTTGTTATATTATATCCTACGGTTTAATTAATTAGCAGCTCTATTTTTTGACCAGTCGGATGGAAACTCAAGAAAATTTGGCAGCACATAGCTCGTTTTGAACTTAATTACGTATTGTATAAAGGTATTTAGAGCAAAACAACAACAATTTATTAACTATAAATTATTTTATTGATTATTTAAATAATACAGACATTTTAAATAATAATAATGCAGAGTACAGTAATGTATATGAATTATGAATAAAATAAAAATATATTTCGCTTACAATAAATAGTAACTGATATAAAACACTATAATTATAAAATTGTAACAATACATGCTTTACAACAATGTACAATAACATAACGCAGTTTATAATTAAATAACAACAATATCAAGTATCAACAACAACAATAATAGAATTGTAACAATAAATGCCATAAACAATGCTTTATAACAATGTACAATAACATGACGCAGTTTAAAATTAAATAACAACAATATACCAAGTGTCAACAAAGCACTGCAATCATAAAATTGTAACAATACATGCTATAAACAATGATTTATAACAATGTACAATAACATGATGCAGTTTACAATTAAATAACAACAATATCAAAGATCAACAATGCACTGCAATGAGAAAATTGTAACAATACATGTTATAACCAATGCTTTACAACAATATACAATAACATGACGTAATTTGTAATAAAATGACAACAATACCAAGTATCAACAATACACTGCAATCATAATTAATCTTTTTTTTATTGTATAACAACAAAAATGCATGTTTCTGAAGACAGCTGAAGATGTTGTAGTATCTGAAGGGACCTGAAGAACTCCAGAAGATGCTTCTATACGTTTGCTGGAAGTTGTGATTGTTGTATCCGGTCCACGGCAGAGTTATAGCGTCTCAAAGTTTAGATCCAAAATCGAAAAAAAACAATGGTTAACCACTTAGTACTTTTTTGGTCAGAATTAAAATTTCTCTAAAAAGTAGCGGATTATACTAAGTAAATTACGAGGAATCCAATTTTATCTTGTTCGCGTGTCAGACCCGCGTAGCGGATCCTGGCGCTAGTGTAATACTATTTGTGCATAAAATGACCATTAACGCTAATTTAAACATAATTCAAAGACACTTACAGTTGAGTCACTATCTCGTATCAGAAACTAGAAGATCGAGGGGCCATCAGTCAGAATTTGAGACTGTACGACTGGAAACAGCAGCCAGCAAGATGAACCGTTGAAGAGAATTGAACAAATCTAAAAATGCAAGAAAAATTACATAAAACACAATTTTTTTAAAAATCCATGTAATACTAATAGTATAAATAATAATTTATTGTTTATAAAACATTACATTACGGCTAAATCAGTGACTACGCAACTTTGGTAATGTAGTATCTAACCCAGAAAAGTACGAGGAATCTAAAAATGCCACGCTCAGACCGCTATCTTTAACCATTAAGAAGATAGAGCCCCCAGAAATCACAAATCACATTTAAAATTGTTTTTATAAAAAAAATTATTAAATTACTACTAAACCAGTAACTAATGAAGCCTACAAAATATTTTCATTAATCCAAACTTATGTAATTTAAAGGCATTGGCAAGTTATTTTCGATATTTTTTAAATAGTATTAATAAATAAATTATAAAATTAGAAGTTGATTAGTTTTTGTTTCAAGTCTGTAAGATTACTTATTACAAAGTTACAGCTATTTGAAGTTAGAGAAATGACGTCATCTTAGCCGAATACCGCAGTCGGTCAGTTCACTGTTCGTTTGGCTAGGCACAACGCGTTTGTTGTTTTTCTTACAATAGTAGGCAGAGCTATTGTAATGACGTCATCTTGTCAACTTTAACGGGCTTATATCTCGGTAACTATGACCAGTATAATATTTTTGTATTCACTATGTTTCTCAACGTACAATGTAGTTTTGATTTCTGTAAAGTCAATTTTTAACTTGCCAATGCCTTTAAGTCAGGGAACCCAATAGCCAAGATAAGCCCTGTACCTTGTACCGTATAAAAAACGGCTCTCTTAATTAAGCCCACCAACTATTTTTATTAATCTATAATCATGTAATTTAAGTCAGGGAATTCAATGTTGCCAATAACAGTCCTGTGTCTTGTACCGTTCAGAAGTTACAAAAAAATCCCACTTAATTAAGCACACAAAACATTTTCATTAATTTAAACTTATGTAATTTAACTCCAGGAATCCAACTGTGCCAAGATCAGCCCTGTATCTTTTAACGTTCAGAAGTTACAAGAAGGGCCTTCTTAATTAAAACCACGAAATATTTTTATTAAAACTTATGTAATTTAACTCCAGGAATCCAAAGGTACCAAGATCAGCCCTGTATATTTTAACGTTTAGAAGTTACAAAAAAATCCCTCTTAACTAAGCCCACAAAATATTTTCCCTAATTTGTACATTAAGTTAAGAAATTTCAGAATCCAAATTTTAATATTTTGTCATCCAGTTAAAAATTTATGGGGAAATCAAATTTTTAAAATTTAATTTGAGGTAGGTAAAGACATACCGTTTTTGACCACCTAACATCCAGTTAAGAATTTGTTGGGAAATAGAAATTTTAAAATTTAATTTGAGGTGGGTATAGACATAATACTATGTTTGACCACCTAACATCCAGCATGTTACAAATACAGTCTAAATTCGGTCTACGAGGGTGAAGTACTCGTGTTACTAATATTTCGTTTATTACTCTACTAATAATAGTACCAGCATAGTAAAAATTTGTAACCCAGGGTAAAATAATCCGAGAACTCAATGGTGCCAAGATCAGCCCTGTATCTTGTGTCGTTCAGAAGTTACAAAAATGGACTCTCTTAATTAAGCCCACAAAATATTTTCATTAATACAATCTTATGTAATCTTATGTAATTTAACTCAAGAAATCCAATGGTGCCAAGATCAGCCTTGTATCTTGTACCGTTCAGAAGTTACAAAAAAAAGCTTTCTTGATTAAGCCCACAAAATATTTTCATTAACCTTATCTTATGTAATTCAACTCAAGAAAACCAATGGTGCCAAGATCAGCCCTGTATCTTGTACCGTTCAGAAGTTACAAAAAAGGGCTCTCTTAATTCAGCCCACAAAATATTTTTATTAATCTAATCTTATATAATTTTACTCAAGGAATCCAATGGTGCTAAGAACAGCCATGTATCTTGTACCGTTCAGAAGTTACTAAAAAGGGCTCTCTTAATTAAGCCCACAAAATATTTTCATTAATCCAATCTTATGTAATTTTACTCAAAGAATCCAATGGTGCCAAGATCAGCCCTGTATCTAGTACCGTTCAAAAGTTACTAAAAAGGGCTCTTTTAATTAAGCCCACAAAATATTTTCATTAATCCAATCTTATGTAATTTTACTCAAGAAATCCAATGGTGCCAAGATCAGTCCTGTATCTTATACCGTTCAGAAGTTACACAAAAGGGCTGTCTTAATTAAGCCCACAAAATATTTTCATTAATCTAATCTTATGTAATTTAACTCAAGGAATCCAATGGTGCAAAGATCAGCCATGTATCTTGTACCGTTCAGAAGTTACTAAAAAGGGCTCTCTTAATTAACTCCACAAAATATTTTCATTAATTTACCATTATGTAATTTAACTCAAGGAATCCAATGGTGCCAAGATCAGTCCTGTATCTTATACCGTTCAGAAGTTACAAAAAAGGGCTCTCTTAATTAAGCCCACAAAATATTTTTATTAATCTAGTCGTATGTAATTTAACTCAAGGAATCTAATGGTGCCAATATCAGCCCTGTATCTTGTACCGTTCAAAAGTTACAAAAAAGGGATTTCTTAATTAAGCCCACCAAATATTTTCATTAATTTACCATTATGTAATTTAACTCAAGGAATCCAATGGTGCCAAGATCAGCCCTGTATCTTGTACCGATCAGAAGTTACTAAAAAGGGCTCTCTTAATTAAGCCCACAAAATATTTTCATTAATCCAATCTTATGTAATTTTACTCAAGGAATCCATTGGTGCCAAGATCAATCCTGTATCTTGTACCGTTCAGAAGTTACAAAAAAGGGCTTTCTTAATTAAGCCCATAAAATATCTTCATTAATCTAATCTTATGTAATTTACCTCAAGGAATCCAATGGTGCCAAGATTAGCCCTGTATCTTGTACCATTCAGAAGTTACAAAAATGGGCTCTCTTAATTAAGCCCACAAAATATTTTTATTAATCTAATCTTATGTAATTTTATTCAAGGAATCAAATGGTGTCAAGATCAGACCTGTATCTTGTACCGTTCAGAAGTTACAAAAAAGGGCTCTCTTAATTAAGCCCACAAAATATTTTCATTAATCTAATCTTATGTAATTTAACTCAAGGAATCCAATGGTGCCCACAAAATATTTTCATTAATTTAATCTTATGTAATTTAACTTAATTAGTTGAATTCGGCATCCCCGAAAACCCCCGAGTAACTATTTTCGAGCGATTTTCATGGACGCTGCAATTTCCCTCCCAAACACCCCCGCAGAGCTACCCCCGAGCGCCCCCGGGTAATTCTAATGGCAGAATTGAATTCGGCATCCCCGAAACCCCCCGAGTAACGATTTTTCCGAGTTTCCAGTCGTTCTTATAATGTTGCAAGTAATTATGCATTTGCAAAATGCATTTATTGCATCAGAAATCAGAATGCATTTTTCGAAAAATGGCATAACCAGACGATATAGACTTTTTTCCTGGAAGCTTTCTGAACACAATGCAGAAAACCGCATCTCGATATCTGCTGTCCCTAAAAATTTCCGATTCATTTCCTAACTTCCCTAGACTATCTCTTAATTAACTCCACGAAATATTTTCATTAATCTAATCTTATGTAATTTAACTCAAGGAATCCAATGGTGTCAAGATCAGCTCTGTATCTTGTACCGTTCAGAAGTTACAAAAAAGGGCTCTCTTAATTAAGCCCACAAAATATTTTCATTAATTAAACATTATGTAATTTAACTCAAGGAATCCAATGGTGCCAAGATCAGTCCTGTATCTTATACCGTTCAGAAGTTACAAAAAAGGGCTCTCTTAATTAAGCCCACAAAATATTTTTATTAATCTAGTCTTATGTAATTTAACTCAAGGAATCCAATGGAGCCAAGATCAGCCCTGTATCTTGTACCGTTCAGAAGTTACAAAAAAGGGCTCTCTTAATTAAGCCCACAAAATATTTTCATTAATCCAATCTTATGTAATTTAACTCAAGGAATCCAATGCTGTCAAGATCAGCCCTGTATCTTGTACCATTCAGAAGTTACAAAAAAGGGCTTTCTTAATTAAGCCCACAAAATATTTTCATTAATCTAATCTTATGTAATTTACCTCAAGGAATCTAATGGTGCCAAGATCAGCCCTGTATCTTGTACCATTTAGAAGTTACAAAAAAGGGCTCTCTTAATTAAGCCCACAAAATATTTTTATTAATCTAATCTTATGTAATTTTATTCAAGGTCAAGATCTGCCCTGTATCTTGTACCGTTCAGAAGTTACAAAAAAGGGCTCTCTTAATTAAGCCCACAAAATATTTTTATTAATCTAATCTTATGTAATTTAACTCAAGGAATCCAATGGTGCCCACAAAATATTTTCATTAATCTAATCTTATGTAATTTAACTCAAGGAATCCAATGGTGCCCTGTATATTGCACCGTTCAGAAGTTACTAAAAAGGGCTCTCTTAATTAAGGCCACAAAATATTTTCATTAATCTAATCTTATTCAATTTTATTCAAGGAATCCAATGGTGCCAAGATCAGCCTTGTATCTTGTACCGTTCAGAAGTTACAAAAAAGGGCTCTCTTAATAAAGCCCACAAAATATTTTCATTAATTTAATCTTATGTAATTTATCTCAAGGAATCCAATGGTGCCAAGATCAGCCCTGTATCTTTTACCGTTCAGAAGTTACAAAAAAGGGTTCTCTTAATTAAGCCCGCAAAATATTTTTATTAATCTAATCTTATTTAATTTAACGCAAGGAATCCAGTGGTGCCAAGATCAGCCTTGTATCTTGTACCGTTCAGAAGTTACAAAAAAGGGCTCTCTTAATGAAGCCCACAAAATATTTTCATTAATTTAATCTTATGTAATTTATCTCAAGGAATCCAATGGTGCCAAGATCAGCCCTGTATCTTGTACCGTTCAGAAGTTACAAAAAAGGTCTCTCTTAATTAAGCCCGCAAAATATTATTATTAATCTAATCTTATTTAATTTAACGCAAGGAATCCAATGGTGCCAAGGTCAGTCCTGTATCTTTTACAAAAAAGTGCTCTCCTAATTAAGCCCACAAAATATTTTCATTAATCTAATCTTATGTAATTTTACTCAAGGAATCCAATGGTGCTAAGATCAGCTCTCTTAATGAAGCCCACAAAATATTTTCATTAATTTAATCTTATGTAATTTATCTCAAGGAATCCAATGGTGCCAAGATCAGCCCTGTATCTTTTACCGTTCAGAAGTTACAAAAAAGGGTTCTCTTAATTAAGCCCGCAAAATATTTTTATTAATCTAATCTTATTTAATTTAACGCAAGGAATCCAGTGGTGCCAAGATCAGCCTTGTATCTTGTACCGTTCAGAAGTTACAAAAAAGGGCTCTCTTAATGAAGCCCACAAAATATTTTCATTAATTTAATCTTATGTAATTTATCTCAAGGAATCCAATGGTGCCAAGATCAGCCCTGTATCTTGTACCGTTCAGAAGTTACAAAAAAGGTCTCTCTTAATTAAGCCCGCAAAATATTTTTATTAATCTAATCTTATTTAATTTAACGCAAGGAATCCAATGGTGCCAAGGTCAGTCCTGTATCTTTTACAAAAAGTGCTCTCCTAATTAAGCCCACAAAATATTTTCATTAATCTAATCTTATGTAATTTTACTCAAGGAATCCAATGGTGCTAAGATCAGCCCTGTATCTAGTACCGTTCAAAAGTTACTAAAAAGGGCTCTTTTAATTAAGCCCACAAAATATTTTCATTAATCCAATCTTATGTAATTTTACTCAAGAAATCCAATGGTGCCAAGATCAGTCCTGTATCTTATACCGTTCAGAAGTTACAAAAAAGGGCTCTCTTAATTAAGCCCACAAAATATTTTTATTAATCTAGTCTTATGTAATTTAACTCAAGGAATCCAATGGAGCCAAGATCAGCCCTGTATCTTGTACCGTTCAGAAGTTACAAAAAAGGGCTCTCTTAATTAAGCCCACAAAATATTTTCATTAATCCAATCTTATGTAATTTAACTCAAGGAATCCAATGCTGTCAAGATCAGCCCTGTATCTTGTACCATTCAGAAGTTACAAAAAAGGGCTTTCTTAATTAAGCCCACAAAATATTTTCATTAATCTAATCTTATGTAATTTACCTCAAGGAATCTAATGGTGCCAAGATCAGCCCTGTATCTTGTACCATTTAGAAGTTACAAAAAAGGGCTCTCTTAATTAAGCCCACAAAATATTTTTATTAATCTAATCTTATGTAATTTTATTCAAGGTCAAGATCTGCCCTGTATCTTGTACCGTTCAGAAGTTACAAAAAAGGGCTCTCTTAATTAAGCCCACAAAATATTTTTATTAATCTAATCTTATGTAATTTAACTCAAGGAATCCAATGGTGCCCACAAAATATTTTCATTAATCTAATCTTATGTAATTTAACTCAAGGAATCCAATGGTGCCCTGTATATTGCACCGTTCAGAAGTTACTAAAAAGGGCTCTCTTAATTAAGGCCACAAAATATTTTCATTAATCTAATCTTATTCAATTTTATTCAAGGAATCCAATGGTGCCAAGATCAGCCTTGTATCTTGTACCGTTCAGAAGTTACAAAAAAGGGCTCTCTTAATGAAGCCCACAAAATATTTTCATTAATTTAATCTTATGTAATTTATCTCAAGGAATCCAATGGTGCCAAGATCAGCCCTGTATCTTTTACCGTTCAGAAGTTACAAAAAAGGGTTCTCTTAATTAAGCCCGCAAAATATTTTTATTAATCTAATCTTATTTAATTTAACGCAAGGAATCCAGTGGTGCCAAGATCAGCCTTGTATCTTGTACCGTTCAGAAGTTACAAAAAAGGGCTCTCTTAATGAAGCCCACAAAATATTTTCATTAATTTAATCTTATGTAATTTATCTCAAGGAATCCAATGGTGTCAAGATCAGCCCTGTATCTTGTACCGTTCAGAAGTTACAAAAAAGGTCTCTCTTAATTAAGCCCGCAAAATATTTTTATTAATCTAATCTTATTAAATTTAACGCAAGGAATCCAATGGTGCCAAGGTCAGTCCTGTATCTTTTACAAAAAAGTGCTCTCCTAATTAAGCCCACAAAATATTTTCATTAATCTAATCTTATGTAATTTTACTCAAGGAATCCAATGGTGCTAAGATCAGCCCTGTATCTAGTACCGTTCAAAAGTTACTAAAAAGGGCTCTTTTAATTAAGCCCACAAAATATTTTCATTAATCCAATCTTATGTAATTTTACTCAAGAAATCCAATGGTGCCAAGATCAGTCCTGTATCTTATACCGTTCAGAAGTTACAAAAAAGGGCTGTCTTAATTAAGCCCACAAAATATTTTCATTAATCTAATCGTATGTAATTTAACTCAAGGAATCCAATGGTGCAAAGATCAGCCATGTATATTGTACCGTTCAGAAGTTACTAAAAAGGGCTCTTTTAATTAAGGCCACAAAATATTTTCATTAATCTAATCTTATGCAATTTAACTCAAGGAATCCAATGGTGCTAAGATTCGCCCTGTATCTTGTACCATTCATAAGTTACAAAAAAGGGCTGTCTTAATTAAGCGCACAAAATATTTTCATTAATCTAATCTTATGTCTCGATTACGAGACTCTTTTTATGAGGATGAAATACTCGTGTTACTTACTTATATTTCCTTTTTATTTAATAACTCTACTAATAATAGTACCAGAATAGTAAAAATTTGTGAACCGGGTTAAAAAAATTCAATAAATTTAATCTTGTGCCCTAAAATTGTCACTCGACAGCGAGACTCTCGAATAACGAGATTATTAATTACTTTATTATTAGAGGTAGAAAATTTGTACTTTTATAAAATGCTTTCTACTAAATTTTTAAACTGGGCGCCTATGACTTAAACAACCATGAGTATCAGTCAATTGACGGCTGGTAAACGCACACAGGTTATAAAGTATGTGAAAGTGTTGAAAATTAAGTAATTAATATTGAAACACTTACATTTGATGTCACGGAGTACTTGACCTTCTTCGACGGGTTTTCTGCACCAGGTCTCACGTCTCAGGAACTGGATGGGCGGCACCACAGGCTGTGCGGGTCTTACAGCCGGAGGTAAAGATACTACAACTGGAACAAGTCTGAAAAATAGAACAAAAATAAATTAGATGTGTAGGTAATATATAAATTAATTAATAAACAATTTTACCTTGTTCTCTTAGTAGAAAATTTGACTTAGGGCTCTTAAATTTGTGCCTCTGCTGAAGTGTTGAAATATCTGCAAAGATATAAATGATTTATTGATGATTTATTAAAAATTTAAGTCATAATGTTACCTAATTATCTTTGGCAGATAACCTCAAAATGTTGAGAATGACAATAGATCTCTTCGTGAGTTCAGTCTGAAATAAATAATTAAATAAATAAATAAACCATGTTTCATAATGAAATATAATAAAACTTACACTTTTTCTTATTACTAGGCCCCTGCATGATCCTTCAAATGATGTAATAACAACAGACTGCAAATATGTAACATAAAAATAATTTTAAACAATTCAACATACTTTTAAAATATAAATAAACCTTTAAACAATAGTAGAATCATGTAAATCTCGATAGATTTTAAATAAAACAGCACTAAATTTCCACTATTATAATACTAAACCTCTTTCCCAAATGTTTGTATTTGTGTGAATGAATAAAATATGACGAAACTGATTCGACTAATTTAATTAACAAACTTGGAATGTTGTTGATTATTTCAATGTACAGTCTGCCCGCGCCGTGCTGGCTTTTTCTATGTATAGTCTGACCATGCTGACATTTCGTATGAATTACGTTTCGTATTGAAGTTAAAAGGCAACAAATAAAAAAAGTTATGAAACAAGGTTCAGACATTAATAATAACAAGAATATTAAATATGACTTACTCATTTAAGCGCTTCTGAGTTGATGGCTGGTAACCGCACACACAGAAAATATGATAACACATTGTATGTGAGGATGCCACATCTAAGTTGAAGTGATGTTACCTATAATTAAAATATTAAAACATTTTAACATAAAATATAATAAACTGGTAAATAATTTGATCAAAATATTATTGCAAATACTCTAACAAAAATTCCCACACCCAGTATACCCTAAAAAGTATGTGAAACAATCCTTTTACCCACTAAAATATTTAAAAAATCAATTTCATAATGATTATGAAATTATTTCGGCAATAAAAATATACCAAAATATTCTACATTAATTTCTACACCTTTTAGTAATATTTTAACTTACCCAAAATGGGTATAACCACCCGAAAAAAATTAAAACACTGTATATTTGATCACATTTACACCACTGCATAGAAATACGTCTTTTATTTGCAAGAATCGGAAACTGAATGAATTTGGACAAGTCAAGCTTCGCTCGTCACACGTACACGAGCGGTGTATGTAAAGTTTGTACAAAAATATATCGTTATAGCTTTGACTTACTATAAGCTTGCGGAATGCCGCACACAGCAGGGAGTAGCACTACCTAGCGCGAGGGGTAGGATTAGCAAAATTTGAAATACACTAGGGTTTTTCATTTCAATTCTTAGACATTTTAAAATTTCTATTAGTAATGAATTCCGAAAATCAAATAAGAGATTTGATCTTTTCGTCAAATTAGGAAAAAACAAGATTAGTGAGATCATTATCTTGAGAGAATTAAGATTTTTAAATTAAATTGGAAAATATTTAATACGTACCTGTTCTTTCAACGCCATAAATCAAGCTTAAATCCGCTTAAATGTTTAACAATAGGCCTGCTGTGAGGGCCATAACGATATACCTTTGGACATACTATATGTATTAGTGCACAGGTCTAGAAACAAAAATCGATAATTTTTAGTTTTTAGTTGAAGCCTGCACTATTACACATGCAATGCACTAATACATACACATGAAATAAAGTACTCGTATACGGATAGGACACTTTGAAAAATCGTAGAGACTACGCTAATATGAATTAAATTATGAAAATATGGTTGTTTACTAATAGTCGAGTCAATATACTAATCCACTTCCCGTTTTTTGCGCAGTAAGATGGATCGAAATGGGGTTTTTTACATTCGCTTCCTAAAATTAAATAGAAACTTTGTGACTACTTGTGATCCGCTTGGGTTTGCAAATTGCATTTGTGCACTGCAAAATGCATTCTGAAAAGTGCATTTTTGCAGACAGTAGTTTAAAAATTAATAACTTGGCGAATAACGACTGCAATTGCACCAGTGCGGGTCCCCGGGGGTTTTCGAGGTCGCAGAATCCGAATCTGACATTAAATTCAGCTTCCCGGGTACCTGGAGCACCGTACCTGGACATAAACGTCATTCCTTGGAGTTTTCTTAAAATTATCGGGCAAGGCGGCAGAAAACCGGCATCCGGGGATTTCTTGGGACGCTGATCTCGAATCGTCCATCGGCAACCCTCTCCCGGGTACCTGGGGCACCGGACCTGGACATATACGCCATCCTCTGGAGTTTTCCTGAATTTATCATGCTAACTGAAAGAAAACCAATAGGAATGCACATTTGCGCGTGCGTATAGTACAATCACACCAACCAGCACGCTTCAAACGTTAAATTCGAGGTTATGTTGACATTGCGCATGTGCCAGCATTATAAAATTAAGAAATTAAACTAAGAAGTTGAAAATATCTAACTTTTTAGTTTAGTGACGATAGTTTAGTTTCTTAGTTTAGTTGCATAAACGATTATATAAGAAACAATGATGTTTACTTCCTTAGTTTAATTTCATAATGTAATTTCTTAATTTAATAGTCTGCATAAACCCACCATAAAACTAAAAATCTGAAAATTATGGCGCTTGGTTAAATGAAATCTTAAACTACTTCTTACACCTTTCGACAACGGTTACTCTTCTCTCTCTGGAAGATCTCTCTCTCTCTCATGGTATCAGGCCATGCGCAGTGTAGGGTCTCGCTACGTTGTGCCTGTCTGTATAAGAGAGTGTCCATATTAACTCACACAAAGGTACCTTTAAAATAAAGACGTATATGTGTAGGTACGGTGCTCCCAGGTACCCGGGAGAGGGATGCCGATGGCCGATTCGAGAGCAGCGCCCCAAGAAACCCCCAGATACCGATTTTCTTTCAGTTCGCATGATAAATTCAGGAAAACTCCAGAGGATGACGTATATGTCCAGGTACGGTGCCCCAGGTACCCGGGAGGTTGAATTTAATGTCAGATTCGGATTCTACGACCTCGAAAACCCCCGGGGACCCGCACTGGTGCAATTGCAGTCGTTATTCGCCAAGTTATTAATTTTTAAACTACTGTCTGCAAAAATGCACTTTTCAGAATGCATTTTGCAGTGCACAAATGCAATTTGCAAACCCAAGCGGATCACAAGTAGTCACAAAGTTTCTATTTAATTTTAGGAAGCGAATGCAAAAAACCCCATTTCGATCCATCTTACTGCGCAAAAAACGGGAAGTGAGACCGATTTTAGTAGTATATTGACTCGACTATTTATACGGTTTACAATTATAAGCTTCGATACGCCACAGAAATTGCGGTTTATAAAAAAATTTAAATGAGAATATACTAATGCATTTTACATCGGATTTTAGTCCTTGGTCCTTGCAACAAATAACTTGATTCTAGGTTGCAGTATTCAAAATTATGTAAATTTCAACTTATGCAATTTGAAACATTTAAATTGTAACTGGCTTGCAGCCAAGCGTAAGCAGAATAAAGAATAATTAATTAAATAAATTTCATTCAACGACATAAGAACGAAAAACCTTTAAACAGCTTTTTCGTTTCAACCAAATTTAAACAAATTGTGAGAAGGATGTTGCAAATAAATACTAGAACAAAAAGAAAATTAAACTTACCTACTTATACCTGCATGGTTTTTATAGTCACCACTGGATAATATTAACAATATTAGTCTAGTTTTATAATTTTGTAATTAAACGTCAAAAATGTTTTGCAAAATGAGTCGTTTTGGTAGTGTTTTTAAAAAGAAAAATATTCTTCCTAAATACCATTCAAGATAATAATTTTTTGACAGAATGTTTGTCTATTCCACTGCAACTTATTGCAATTTCATTCCACAATACATCACGGAAAATTTCCCTCAGCTACGTTTCGGGAAATTGTCATATATAATACCATTAGTGACTATGATTTTGCCGGCAATTTTTGTCGTCTGGTCACGATTGTTTATTTTCTAAAGCAACAAGCAGGAGTGACCAGACGACAAAAATTACCAAAAAATCATAGTCACGTATGGTATTCGGCTTGACAATTTCTCGAATTATTTTATTTATTCCAAAAAGAGTAATGTATTTTTAAAACAATCATCAACTGACATAATATCTAAGCAACGCTTCGCGGCAATTTTCACTAGTGAAAATTGTCAGTGTAATTTTCACTAGTGAAAATTGTCACTGTAGTTCGTCTGTGATTGGTACAATTCAGAAAAATACTGTGTTTTGATTGGATGAAAAACTATGAGTGGAATTGTCAGATGATGTTGTGTGTCGTGAAATTGTTAGAAACAAAAAATTATCATTTTAGTTGCATTTCAGTTGTAAAATAAACAAATTCAACAATAACTGAGAAGAAACAAATGTATTGTATCACAATAAAATGGCAGTGACTTGTTGGCAGTATTATTTATTGTTAATTAACCTAACCATTTAAAAACCGTGCGCTAAAATTTTAATTCTCTCAGGATTTCCGTGTCAAGACAACGTCAACCAAACAAAGTGTAATTTTAATTCACTTCAATTAAAAATGAGATTTTTACGCAAATATCCTCGAACGAATTGATGAAGGAAATTAAATTTCTTGCTTAATAAATGACTCTTGTTCAATACAAACATTTTTTTATATTTCAGATTTCACAGTAGGTACTATACAGAGTGTTTCAAAATTTCGGGTACGTACGTTAAGGATGTAGGCACATAGTTTGAAAAATTTATTTTTCAAAAATTCCAAAATTAAATTTTAGCTTATCTTTAAAGAACAGTTTTCGTGCCACTAGATTGATATTTATATTTAACGATTGAACTCATATTAAAGAACTTTTAATCATTTAAGTGATGTTGTATAATCACAATCAATCCGGAAATTTTTAACTTTCTGTTATCATAAGAGTTACAGTTTACAGTTTCAAAAAATTTTCAGTAATTTTTATATTGCAAACTTAACTGTCATTTTTAAATTTCAAGGTAAATATTTTATCTATACGGTCAATCATCTTAAAAATTAATGATGCCGAAAATATAAATAGATTTAAAATATGTCATAGTCATATAGAAAAATGTGACGATTTGCCAAGAGGGCGGAGAAGTCGATACAAATTATCGCGGCCTGGTAACTTTAAATGTTACAGTAGTAGTTACGTGTTTAATTAAATAGAAGTACAATTCGGAAAATAAAAAAATATTTTTTTGTAACAATACAAAATTGAAGTTGATTTTTTACTGGAATATTGACTTCGGGTATGAATTTAGTGTATTTATTAACGAACGGCAGGGGATTACACGACAGAACTGTCAAATGTTTTATTTTATTGTTTATATTTAACAAGATAAAACCGTAACTTTTTTAATTGAATTATGGATGAACAGACAAAAACACAATAAACGCAAATTGTTCAATTTCCCAGCGGGGCAGCGTTTTGTGCGCTGTATCTGTTAACACGAGGATCCTGAAATGCTGGATGGAAATCGACGTGGTTGTAGCTTTACTGATAAATGTAAAAATAAATGCTATTAAATCATCAATCGTAATTATAAGCTTCATTTATCATCTCATGTTATTATGCTACCTGTGCCTAAAATGTTTATCTTTTATTTCATCTAAATCATAATTTATTGAAGTTGAACAAGGAATAAATTAACCGAAAACCACAAAAATCATTAAAAATATTATGTTGATTTACAAATTTACCTCGTAAAATGAAATGATTTTATATGGAAGTGTCTACTTTAAAGTCATGCATGCAAACTTAAGCGCAACCCCTTTCGCCCCCTATAGCACCCATGTGAAAAAAAATTAGTTTAAAAAATGTCCAACTTTGTCGAAGTGTACGGAGTAGATTTTTTTTTTACTTGATCCACCAAAAGGGCACTAAAAATAATTTTAATTTTAAAAATGTCCAACTTTGACGATGTGTACGGAGTTGAATTTTTTTTGACTTGATCCACCAAAAGGGCACTAAAATTTGTTCAATTCCCTGTGCAGGACTCAAAGAACAAAGTTCCTACGATGATTTGGCACAAAATTATGGGTGTTTTTTTAAAAAAGTGCATTTTTAGGTTTTTCGCACATAACTCAGCGACTTTTCAACCAAATTAGATGATTCTTTCGGGAAAAACAACTTTACTTTACTTTACTTTAAGGAGGTACACTCAGATTAGGATGATCTTTTTTCGTACCCTTCAAAACCCGAACAAAAAACACGTTTTTGGGCAAAAAAACGTCCAACTTTGGCAATTAGTGTACTCGTATTATGATTCCCTTCAGAGTAAGTGTGGTTGCATACTATGTTTCTCATAAAAGTATAAACTTTCTATTCTATTAAAAATGTAAATATAAAAATGAAATAAGGGTACATAAATGAATTTTTATTCTTCTACGCAATGTCGCATAAAGAGTATAAAGCTATTTTTTTCTTATGCATCAGTGACACTTCCGACAAGCATACTATAAAAAACATACTAATTTTCATAAATATGAAAACTCTCCAGCGTCCTTTAACTAACAAGAACTAACGGAGCAGTGGAGAATATTCGCGAAAAAGAAAATTAAAGCAAAAGTAAGTAAAAAAGAGCGTGGAAACAAAGCGGTTCCAATTTATCGTGCGCATTTTTTACTTTTACATGCGTCTCTCGCGCGGCCCGTAACACCTCGACTATTAATAATTTTAATGCAGGCATGTTTCATATCCTAGCTGGCGTTGCATTCGTAGCGTGTGGGCTAGAACCACTGACAGCTACTAAAAAAATAGTTACGTTTTACTGTTGTGCTGATGAATTTAATGTAGCGAAACAAACGTTTCTACAAAATGTGAATTTTACTTTAAACTGATCCTAACCAGAGCAGGGCCACAATTTAGTCAATTGCCAAGAGTACCTGATTTTTACCCGGAGTTGTCCGGATAGAAGAAAGCTTTGTTTAACCTCACCCCCAATGGTCCAATCGAATTTGTAACACGGGAGTTTTTTGAGAATGGAATGACTATGGGATGGCGTTGGGAGAGGTTGAATTGAGAGTGGAAGGAATGGGAATAGGAATGATACTTGGTACTCGATGAATAAAATACTTGAACGGATTTTATTTAAACAAATATTATTATTAACACTTAGAACTTTTTTATTTTTACAAAACTATTCCAATTGTAACTTCAGAAGACTATTTTTCCTAAATGAAGCGTTTGCGAGAAAATCTCCATTTGAAAATATTTTCTTTCTTTAACGTCCTATACATTCAAATTTAAAAGTTAGGTTACCTAACCCCAGCCCCGTAGCCAGGTCAAATATTTAGAGTGGGCAACCCGAATTTTAGAGTGGGCAACTTAAATTTTTTACCGGTTGAGTATACGTATTTATAGCCCTCTGCATGCAGACACATTTTCAGCTTGGAGTTATGAGGGATTAATTTGTAGTATAAAAGTTTAATTAGAGTGTAAAAGAAGAAGGAAATGCGCCGTAGGCGAATTTTATTTTCACTCAAGGTCAAATGCCTTATAATGGTGAGGTATTTTTTTCAAAGGATGTGAAGTTGCATTTATTTTTCTCCCATTTTATGTACAAAAATAAATTGTTAGATCATAAAAGTAGAATTTATATAAAATTTATTAATTTTGGTCCACCACTCCGATTTTATTAGAGTGGGCAATGCCCACTCTGGCCCTTCCCTGGCTACGGCCTTGCCTAACCCTGAAACATCCTGCATGTATAATAAACATTCTTAGAAAATATATTATTTTCAACGTTTAAATTTTGATATTTTTACCAATTTGTTCTATTTAAAAATTCACGACAGAGTTAAATAAATTTTAAACTTTAATAATCACTTTATTACTTGTAAATACATACATTTCGATGGCTCCCATATAATGGGGGTTTCCAAGCCTACGGGTTTTAAAGAAGTATTTATTTAATATAAATTTTCAGCATATAAAAGTTATTTTTGAAACGGTGTCCTACGCAATTTCTGGTGCTCTAGACCCGCAACTTTGTTAGTTTGTATAGTTAAGGTTGCATTTGCAAATCAGGTGACATTGATATATTAAGTGTTGAAGTACTTATGTAAGGCGATAGTAGATAAACTAAAACAAAAAATTGCATATAATAAAACTAAAATATCATAATAAATATATTGAGGGAAAAAATGGAACACTTGAAATTCGTGAAATTTCGACCATTTTCAAACCGCCTAACTCGGCGTATTTTCAATCGATTTCGATGAAACTTTGCGGGCAAAAAACTTTGAAGTGTCTACTTTAAAGTCATGCATGCGAATTTAAGCGCAACCCCTTCCACCCCCTCTAGCACCCCTGTAAAAAAATGTTTTTAATGAAAAAAATGTCCAACTTTGACGATGTGTACGCAGTTGTATTTTTTTTTTACTCGGTCCACAAAAAAAGCATTAATTTGTTTAATTCCCTATGCAGGACTCAAAAAACGAAGTTCCTACGATGATTTGGCAAAAAGTTATGGGTATTTGAAAAAAATGTGCATCGAGAAAATTTAAAATTGAATTGGATATTTCGTTTAAATAACTCAAATTGCCTAAAAATGTACAAATTTTAAAAGAAAATTTCATTCGTGAAAAAAAACGAACAATTTCGTTGAAAAACTTCCGACTTATGAGTCAAAAACCACAAAATGCACCCATAACTTTGTGCCTAATCGTCATAGGAACTTCGTTTTTTGAGTCCTGCACAGGTAATTGAACAAATTTCAATGTTCCTTTGGTGGATCGAGTGGACAAATTTTTTCCAACTCGGTACACATTGCCAAAATTGCACGTTTTTTGGCCCAAAAACGTGTTTTTTTCGTTCGGGTTTTGAAGGGTACGAAAAGAGATCATCCTAATATGAGTTTACTCCTTAAAGTAGAGCTAAAATGGGGGTTTTCTCCGAAAGAATCGTCTAATTTGGTTGAAAAGTCGCTGAGTTATGTGGAAAAACCTAAAAATGCACATTTTTTTACAGGAGTGACGCTGGTCCAGTCCGGAGAACTGGAATTAGTTTGAACTTTGACGAACACTCCGCCTACATCACAATCTTTACAATTCCTTACAACACATCTGTATTCCCCTTCATTTTGTTTTCGAGCATAATGTATTTTTAATTCAGATGTAGTTGAGTCTTCTTTGATTTGATGATAATTGATTGGCAGTAATTCTCCATTTAATGTCCACCTTAATTCGTTGGCCAAACAATATTTACATTGCAATGTAAAGTTGTCTTTTTCGTTTATGGTTTGGAAAGGGGGTTGGGGAAATGATAGCTGAAAGTTTTCTGAATTATTCCACATTTTGTTCTGCAAATAACCTAAGGACAAAAAATACAATACTTATTAAATGTAACACAACTAATAAAAACTTTTTTAGGTGGCTATTGCATAAATAGTTATTTTACGTATCCTTTGACAGCCGTAAAGTGTCACATTTTTTGACATCTGTCAAAATGACTACTTTACGGCCGCATTTGCTTCACGGCCGCTTTTACTTCACGGCCGCATTTACTTTACGGCCGCTAAATAACAAGTTTATTTAATTTTAATTGGTAAATATATTTAGAAGTAATTACCTACAACTTAGTTAGCCTAAATTATATAAATACAATTATTTATGATACTAAGAAACTTTTTTTGACATAAAATTATATATTTTTGTGATAGCCACCTAAAAAATGTTGTGTGCACCTCGGCTTAAAAGTGTTTTTAGCCTCACCTGAATTGCTGGTCTCGGCCTACGCCTCGGCTGCAAACTTCAGATTCGGCCAAAAAAGATCACTTTTACAGCCTTGATACACAAATAACTATTTTGATCACTTTGTACAGCAAATATAAAATATATAGGATCGAGTATTCAATTTTTGAATATCACCAATTGAAGTACATGATTTAAATATTTTAGTTAAAAAAAGTATACAATTAATTAAATTCGTGTACCTAAAATACCATAGCAGGTATATTTTTGAAAATTAAAAAAATAGCACTGTTTTATAAAATATGATACTGTTTTGTTGTTTTTATATTACATTTATCTATTCTTGTACAAATGGTTTAAAACTAACTTATTTTTCTGATAAATAAAACCGCAATCATGATATTAAAAATCTGACGTGGCCATCACACAACCTTCCGCCATATCTAGACTTTAAACAGAAATGTATACGTACAATCTGGTGCCTATTTAAAATATACAAATAAAAATCTAAAATATTCAAACACAGAAATTAGTATCACCTGAATCAAAAGATTCATTCACACGAAAACTCTTCTGTGTTGAAGCAATCCTACGTTCAGTTAGGAACTACATTTAATAGCTTAATTATGACTTATATAGTGCTAGTATGCCAACTTGTCACCCGTCTCATCTGTCAATATTTTTTATACAAAAACAAAAATCAACCGAACATGGATTACAAGATTTCAATGTTTTATTTGATAAATTTATTTTTTAAATTTTACTGCAGTTCTTTAATGCTACCAGATAAAGACAATTTTTTTATAACGTGGATTGCAAATAACTTTTCCTCTTATTCTTATTACAAATAAATACTATATTTATCAAAATTTATAGAAATTTTTTACACTTAATCTTTTCAATCTTCAAAAAATATCACTTCCGGTGAAGATATTTGTACCAAAATCTAATGAGCTCTTCCTATTCGTATACAATTGTAAAATACCAAATATCAAAATTTTTGGGTAATTCGTATTTGAGTAATCCAACAGACGGCATCGGCCCGGACCACACACATACACACACACACACACACACACACACACACACACACACACACACACACACACACACACACACACACACACGCACACACACACATACATACAGACATCATCGGGAAACTATCAAAAATGAGTTGTAAGGACCCTAATTCGTGCTCATCCACTAAAAACTCACTACCCGATTTTTTGCATGATTCCAATACCTTCCTTTACAGGTAAGCGGAAGGTAAAAATGGTCATTTTAGGCACAATTCCCCTACTATATAAATGTAAAAGTGAAAATCGCGTGCGTTGGTCTTCCCTAACAATTCGTGCGCGTATGATGAAACAATTCAGACATGATATTATTATAATTATTGGCTAGGGTCTAAATAAACAAACCAATAGACATAAATGACATTACCTGGTTTTGAACAAACAGGAACTTCTCGCGGCATCCAAAGATGGCATTCATTTACAAGCTGCATTACGGGACACAAAGTCTCGTCACAATTCCATGGATTTCCATCAAGTTGCAAGTATCTCAAAGTGTGTATATTATCCATTATATTTAAACTTAATGTATGCAATTTATTGTTGTATAAAGATAGTTTTTCAAGCAAAGGAAGCTTTACAAAACAGTTTTCTTCAATTAAAGAAATTTCGTTATTATATAGCTCAATTTCTTTCAAAAAGTTCAAATTTGAAAATAAATTTTGTTGTAGAACTTTTATTTTATTATCATTGAGTCCAATTGTAACCACGTTGGGTGCATCGGAAAACAAACCAGTTGGAATCTCAGTAATAGAATCATCGTGCAAGGATATAAAGGTTACTGTGGTCATATTTCCGAAAGTGTGCCTATCTATTTTATTAATTTCATGTACTTCTACGTAAATATGAGTCAATTTTTTATACATAATAAATTGATTTCTCTTGAGCTCTAAAATTCCTTCTGCAAAAAATAAATACAAAGTATTAGTTGACGATTATGGTGATTTTCCTTACTAATTGTTATCTTTATTTAAAAAAATCTGTTGTGGCCAGCACATGACCTCCCGCCTTGACACTGTAATATGTGAATTTGGATTTGGTTAGGCTACTTTTTGTAATTTTTGTTATAGTTCTTCAAGCAAAGTACCGATTCCTATTGGCATTGAAATCAAATTAGCTCTTTGTACGAGTAGATATATTTTTTTTTTATTACCTTATATCCAGTTATAATAATAATAATGAATCGATGATACTTCTTGACTGAATACGGTTAATGGAAGGATAAAAACTTAATGGAATTCAGTCAGTTTTTAATTTATTATATTTCGGCTCCTATATAGGTTCTTAGTTTCAAACCCAGTTAATAATATATTTAGATTTAAAAATGGTGTCACAAAAATTTCAGAAACTGTGTATACGTCTGTTCATCTATCACATTGACATTTCATTTTTGTTTTTAAATTTTGTTCCTATATTATGATTTACAATCGTGGTAGGTAAAATTACAAATTTTTGAAAATTAATTTTCCTTTATTGGTAAGAGATATAGAAACGATGTTAAATAAATATTGTAAAAGATAATTTGTTCTTTCAAATGTCGAATGACAAATTGTAACTATCGCAGTATTTCCTATATTTTTTGCAAAAAATGTTAAAATGCTTCAAGAAAATACCATTTCCGGTTGGCAGATTTTTACCAAAATCTTATCAGCTCTTCATTAACATATATAAATGTATATTGCAAAATATTAGAATTTTATGTACAGTAGAATTTGAGATAATGAATCAGAACGAAAGACTATAGTAGGCGCACATACAGACTTCCATACATACACACAGACACACACACACACACACACACACACACACAGACATCATCGTGAAAATAGTCAAAATAGGTTCTAAAGGTGCTAAAACGTGCTTATTGACAAAAATCTCGACATCGAATTTTTTCACGATCCCTATACCTCTCTAGGCGAGAGGTAAAAATATAAACGAACATAATGCCCCAATTCAAGGCTATATCCAAAGGATTGGATATGAGCGTTCAAAGATTAAAAAACCCTCTGATATGTGAAATATAAAAAAAAGTTTAACTAAGATGCTAGCATAATATAATAATAATCATATATTTATTTATCATTACTATGTTGATGCAACATTTATAACAAGTCAAAAAATCAGAAAGACAAATAGATTTGAACAAAAATACTGTAGACATGAGAGTGTAAAGGTGGATTTATAACTGCGCATAGTACATAATTTAACACAACATAGCACAGCACCGCGCATAGCATTGCCGTTACGGGGGTTTTATAAGCCGCACACAAACACAGATTGCTATACAAAATAAAAGAATTCCTTGTCTTACAGTGTTGTCTTATGACGTTATGACGTTAACGTGTACTATATTTGTACTAAAATATAGTTTATTTATTTATTGTAGTCTTGTACCAGACCCGAAGATGACAATCTAAATTATCGAAACCGCGGTCGTCATTTTCTATAGTATATGAGTGGAAAATATAAGACTACTACTCAATTAGAAGAGTTATTTCATTATTTATAAACAATATATTATAAATATCCTGAACTCCTGTCGAAATGCAATTCTGGACTCAGCCCTAATAACTTACAGTCCAATCATTTGATCTAAATATATCTGGTTGAATATTTTATAAGTTTGTAACTTTTATACTTATATTTATATAATGAGGAATTTTGTAATGATTTATGAAACATGCTTACCAAATGTGGTCAATTTTGAATGTATTTTTTCCTAGCTGACATAAGAAAGGAGATATATTATACTGTTTGAGAAGAAAATTATTAAATGAGGACATGTTAAATTATTGAAATTTTTCAGTTTTTTTTAAATTGATGCCAATGCAATCTTGCATATACATTCTTGATAAAAAAACAGAATAAAGTAACTACCTTTTTGTCCGTAAGCACTCGTATATATTAGTACTTCAATGTCGGTGGGCAGATTGTAAGGGATTGCTTGTCTGAGCCCTACACACTTTGCAACTTTCATCGACAGCCATCGAGCGTCTTCTGTTTCTGTATAACACTCGCAAGGGCCACATTGCTCAGCCACTGCCTGAGTCAACAGCAGGGCCAATGCTACTACTACTTTTAGGAAAGTTTTCATATTGCTAGCTGGCCGCTAGCCTTCTCATGTGCACTATTGTTGTGCGTATTGAGTAAGTATTTATGTATATTTCATTATTTGAAACAAGATAGAAAAGACTGTTGCATTTTATCATGGAGGATCAAGGCGATTGATCTAAAGCAGGGGTGATCAAACTACGGCCTGCCGTTATTATTAATGTGGTCCGCGATCTCATTTCTTGCTAGAACTTATTTAATATTTTTAAATTTATATAAATGTTGCTTAACAAAGATAATAAATGTTTTGTTTCATGCTTGAAGTTTAACGCCTCATTTATATTTTTTAATGGGCTCACTCCTGGAATCTAAGAATCTGTCTTAAAACATATGTAGGTAGGTATCTATATTAAAATGTTAGTCCGCCATCTTGAAACAAAATGGCAGCTAGGTATCTCAAAATGAATTGCATCGATCTGGTTCAAATTTAGTACAGTGACAGCTAAAAATCTAATTTAATATAAAAATTTAAATAAATATCAACCGATTCTCATAATTATACAGGTTGGTGAAGGTGAAATGCGAACATAGGGAACATACATGACAATCGAACTTTCATGCCAGGTATCTTGATATATTTTGTAGTAGTGTCACAAAACGAAGTAATATGAATTTGTGTGGCAAGAAAAGTAATCAATAACAGAAATAATAATAAAATCTAAAAGTGCATGTAAACTTTCTTGTTCTGCTCGTACACATACATTATTATGCAAAGAAAATATTTTAAAGCAAATAAAAATTTCAATAATATGACAGCTACTTTGACATTGACAGTATTTATTCCACGTATATCAAGATGCCTAGCTAGATAACTCCATTGTCATATATTTCCCTATGTTCGCATTTCACATCCACCAACCTGTATAAAGGATTTATAGTCAAAAACTATGTTTTTACGAGTTCGTTTTTCCTTTCTAACATTAAAGTTTCAATCCTCCAAACTTTAAATTTATATTTACCAATTTCTAAAGCTATTTTCATTTAACTATGTGAATGCTGTGTTACTTAAACTTAAATTTAAATATAAAACCTTTACACAAAACACTGATGTGTATATTATTATTTTAATATTTTAAATTCTGTAAAGCATATTTACAAGTTAAATTTTTATTTCGTCTGTTTTGCATACCCCTGATCTAAAGGTTAAAGTGTCATGGGGTATTCATTTAATTACGATTTTGCTGATTATATAAAAATACATCAGTGCAACATTATGGCTGCTATTTTACTGGTTAGGATTTTTTTTAAAGAAAAATATTATCTAATCGCAACAATTTTTATGTTGTATAATAATTGTATGTTTTATAAATTTATTTTGGTACGATTTATCATTACTACTTTGAACTTTAACATTTTTATCTATACCATATATATAAAAATGAATATTTGTTTGTCTGTCTGTTTGTCCTCTACGCGTTCCTCCGATTGTGATGAAACTTTGGTGAGTGAAACAAAATGGCAGCTAACTAACTCAAAATTTATCACAATATTTTTCATTTTAAATGAAAGATAATATTTTTGTGACCTACAATTTATTAGTATTCTAATTTTTTTGTACAGTATTCTGTATCTTGTAGTCCATGATTGTTTAACATTTGTCTCTCGTAAAATTTAATTGATTATGACAGTGATAGTGACAATTAGTGACATATCGTTTATATCTTCTTCTGCAGTTTACATAAAATGATTAAAATATAGTTGTGAATAGGTACCTAGTAAGAAGAGTAGGTAGAGTATGGCGGGAGGTCTTGTGCTGGCCACATCAGATTTTTTACATTAAACTTATCTCCACAAGAGCTTTAAATTGATATCAAACTCTGTATAATTTTAATAATTTATTTAAAAAAAATCTGACGTGGCCATCACACAACCTTCCGCCATATCTAGACTTTAAACAGAAATGTATACGTACAATCCGGTGCCCATCGGGTGCCCATTTAAAATATACAAATAAAAATCTAAAATATTCAAACACAGAAATTTACATCACCTGAATAAAAAGATTCATTCACAGGAAAACTCTGCTGTGTTGAAGCCATCCTCCGTTCAATTACTACATTTAATATCTTACTTAGGACTTATATAGCGCTAGTATGCCAACTTGTCACCCATCTCACCTGTCAATATTTTTTACGCAGAAACAAAAATCAACCGATCATGGATTACAAGATATCAACGTTTTATTTGATAAATTTATTTTTTAAATTTTACTGCAGTTCTTTAATGCTACCAGATAAAGACAATTTTTTTATAACGTAAGTTGTAAATAACTTTTCCTCTTATTCTTATTACAAATAAATACTATATTTTTCCAAATTTATATACAATTTTGACAATTAACCTTTTCAATATTCAAAAAATATCACTTCCTTTGAAGATATTTGTACCAAAATCTAGGGAGCTCTTCCAATTTATATACAAGTGTTAAATACCAAATATCAAAATTTTCGGGTAATTCGTATTTGAGTTATGCGACTAACACCCCTTGACCACACACACACACACACACACACATACACACAGACATCATCGTGAAACTATCAAAAATGAGTTGTAAGGACCCTAATTCGTGCTCATCCACTAAAAATTCACCACCCGATTTTTTGCATGATTCCAATACCTTCCTTTACAGGTAAGCGGAAGGTAAAAAACAATTGACGATCGTTTAAATGTTATTTTTATTTTTTTCCCAAGAGCTTTAATTTGATACCTACCACTCGATAGTATCTTAACAAAAATAAAAAAGTTTGGTTTGTAAAGTTGGTACCACTGGTTGAATAAAGCTCAGTTTTTGGCTCAAGACCTTAAATATAAAATTACAGTCCAAAATTCTACGAAAGCTAAAATTCTGAATGAAGAGAAAAATACAACAAAAACTTTAACTGTTAATAAAATATTCATGATTACTGGAACCGATTTTTATAAGCAGCGAGCTGAAAATATTTTCAGACCCTTAGCAACGGTCTACAAGGAAGCATTGGTCTGCAATTATTATTGTTCATTTTCAAGTAACCAAGTGAAGTCTAAAAAGCCTACTTTTAATACCGATCCTGTAGAAAAAGTTAATTTTTATTTTATGCTATATTTTCGGTATCTACCTATTATATTTAAAATATATAATAGAAACTAACCAAAGTTATTATTTAAAGATTTAAGAGGAATGCCCACCCCTACAAAATGAAGCAAAAATATGTTCTCGTTGGGCCCATGAAATTGACTTTAATTTTGGTCCGATTTGTTTGCTCTTTTTTTAAATTTAAAGATAAAAGATGTCTCTAGGTCCGTCTTGTGCCATTTTTTTTAATTTAAATTTTTACATGTATTTTTTAAGCTCCAAAGTTAGTAAAATTTTAAGAACTTTGAAGATAAAATATTAAAAAACTAAAGTAAAAATTAAAAATAGCCTAGACTTTAATCTTTCATTTAAAACAAAAATTGTTTAAAAATATTTAAAATTAGTGGTAATTTCATGTGCCCAACGAAACCTCTTTTGTAGTAGAAAATGGCTAAATACGGTTCATTCATCGAATCAACCGATGTCGTCACAATGGGTAACAATGGTTTGTGACGGCATCGCTTCATTCGTTAAATGGATCTTCAAAACTAGTGGGGATTCCTCTTAACTAATTTGGGCCCCGAGATGTCGTAAATCGGTACTGTGTCACCTTATCATATTTCAAATCTCGTCATCTTAAATACGTACAAAATACAAACAATGCTAAACAAGCGGAGCATAACAACGCAATAATGAACTGTCAATCCATGAGTAGGTACACGTATCAGGGCTAGTCATGACTGCACAACAAACAAGTCTCAAGTAATGACGCTATCGCAGTAACGCAGAATGCATTTGAATAGATTGTGACAGGACACAGAGGACAGAGGACACAGGACATAGCCAGGGAGACACATCTTGCTGGAGATTCGCATGGCATAAATCCGATGTTCTGGAACACAGACATGACTCTGTTGTGCATCCATAATGGATGCAGGACAATGGTAATTGAAGCTATTCTACAAGCTTTAGCACCAGTGCTGCATACTGCATGATAATGTTGATATAGGTGTTGCGGAGAAACGCACTTACCAACCGATAAATTTACACGAGATTTAGTTTAATAATACATTATAACGTAACTGCACGCAGTAGGTACATGAAAATATCTACCGAGTATCTCAAACTTAAGGAGGTTGGGGACGCCTGCAGTGGCGTACCCAGACATTAGCCTTAGAGGGAGGATATGAAAATAAAAATATTTTTGTATTTTTGATAATGTAAAACAAAATTAGCTCAACGCCTCAACGCACGTTGGCTGATGTCATTGCATTGCTGTGATATTTATTTTTACAATAATTACTAATTCCCCAATCAAAAATGCTTGACATGCTTACATTTTTTTAAATAACTTGCAAATGGTTTAGACAAAGTACACAAAATCGTCAAGAACTTATTTTTAAAGATTTATTGGAAATATTAATACAAGTTCTGTGAATTTTTCATCATTTTATCATATAGTTTAAACAAAAATTTAGTGAATTGCCATAAGAGTCCATGTAAAACGAGCGAATTTCAACATTTAATTACTCAAAAACCGGATAGACGAAAATTTAAAAAAAATTTATTTAGGATCTAAATAGTGAAATGAAGGCACTGTACAAATTTCAGCCTCTCATCATCATTTTAATAAACGGTCACCAACCTCCTTAATAATCGTGAAGATAGTTTGTTGTTTATGTAGTCGAGGAAACCTAAACAATTGATTGTCGAACAAGTTTTCTCTCAACACAATTTACCCCCGACAGTTGGTATCTTATGTCTTGAATACGAGTTAAAGTATGTAGTATAGTATGTCCTGGAGCATTAAGAAAATTATAACATAAATAATGCGGCAAAAATGTCGTAATAATTCCATTATTGGTGTTCATTTTATTTGTATTTGATTTTATTTCATAATTTTAATGGCTGTAAAATATATTTTGAACATAGTATAACTATTTTTACCTTCCGCTTACCTGTAAGGGAGGTATTGGAATCATGCTAAAAATCGGGTTGCGAATTTTAAGTGGATAGGCAAGAATTAGGGTCCTTACAACTCATTTTTTAAAATCCAGTCGGTTGATTTTTGTTTCTGCGTAAAAAATATAGACAAGTGAGACGGGTGCACCTTCCTATTATTATGTTTAAATCTTCCTGCATTTTCTACTTCCTATGTTTGCGTCTTGCATTTATACTGAATCTAAAATTTTTGATTTGATTTTTCCTGTGAATGAATCTTTTGATTCAGGTGTTTCTGTGTTTGAATATTTTAGATTTTTATTTAGTGTTGAGTGGGCATCGGATTGTACGTAGGTAGATATATACATTTATGTTTATAAGTCAGTTTTCTAGATACGGCGAGAGGTTGTGTGTTGGCCACATCAGACTTTTTAATATAAAATAAATAATTTGTTTTAAAAGATGTTTTATGTTAGTAGTGACATAAACTGACGTTTGACTATTACTGGAGATACCACCGACGTTACGAGCCAATACCAGACTATTAAAAAATCATATCTCTTAATTAGCGGAATTTTCACTCTGCGTTTTTACTAATCGTCATAGTTTCTTATATAGTTTTGTAAAGAATAATTACAAAAATACAGTGGTTGAAAACTAGTGAGACAAGCACATCTGTTCAATTCGTAGCATTTGTGGTTTATGCGTTCTCGAATATTTTGTTTTGCTTAACAACTTAATCCGCAACCACAAGAACAGTCATAGACGAATTTAGAATAAAATAAGAACAAAACCTGGCTTATTTTAATTATTCTTTCCTCCACACAATTTTAAAACTGCAGCCTTAATTTGGCCTTTGGCTATCCATTCTTTGTAACAACTTTTTCATTTCTCTATCGCTCGCATGAACAATGCAAGACTAATGTAGTTGTCAACGGAACATGGCGTGGGACACGCTATTCTGCTAGGGCGCTACGGCGCTACATGGGCGCCCGTCGCCTGGGGCTCTGTTGTCTGTGCCACCGCAACGCTCGACACGTGTGACAAGACATCCCACCCCCCGCCGCTCCGCTCCACCCCGTGACGTCATTGTAATTAGCTGTAATGCAAAGTGTACAGAAGTGCCACGTTAAGGTAGATGTGGTTGGAATAACTTGCTTAGTGAAATCTTGTTAATTTTTTGTTAAAGTGGAATTCTGGAAGTAATCATTATTTTGAATGATAGTAATTTGTAAATTAAGTTACGTATGTTTATTTAATCACTAAGTTTAGGTGTCTTATAATAATATACAGGGTGTTTCTGTACTGGATCAAACTTTAAGGGTATTATGTAACACGTTCTATTGATAACGGAACAAAAAGAATTTTTTTTAAATTCGTCAAATTAAGGGTGGTTTACTTAAAAAAAATCTGACGTGGGCACCACATGACTTCCTTGTAAGCCATGTGTGTTCATACTTTTCTTAATAACTAAAATGTAGAATAATATAAAAAATTATTTTAACTTATTATACTAGTATACTCACATATATATTTTAGTCATTTTATTTAAACTGCAGAAGAAGATATAAAGTATATTTTACTATTGTCACTGTCATGTCATAATCATTTAAATTTTACGTAGTAACAAATGTTAAACGATCATGGAGTACAAGATACCGAAATACTAAATTATAAGTATATACTTTAATTATTCTTAAATGATAGAAGATACAGAAAAATTTATAAAATACCTATTGTAGAAAATAATCACATAATCTTTCATTTAAAATAAAAAAATTTGTCTTAAATTAAATATTGATCGAATTTTTTTTTAAATTTACTACTTCCGGTTTGTAGATTGAAACCAAAAATAGGAGGTGCACAACTAGATGCTATAACAGTCCTAAATACAAAATTTCAACTTTCTACGTCTAACCGTATTTGAGTTATGCGACACACATACGTCCGTACGTACATACATACGTACATACGTACATACGTACAGACGTCACGACGAAACTAGTCATAATGGATTCAGAAAAGGTCAAAACGGACATTTCCATCACAATCTGAAAACCGAAATTTTTCGGGATTACAATACTTCCTTATTACTCCGTACAAGGAAGTAAAAACATGTTGAGTGCCACTGGTTTTATAGCTGTTTGTGTTGTTTTTTAATTAAATTTGTTCATTAATGTGTTAATGATAATATTTATAATTATTTTATCGATATACGTTTATGGACAACGTAGAAAGACCGAAGAAGACTACCAGTTGTGCTGACCAGATGAAACCTTGGTGTCCTTACGAAGACATCGTTGAAGAAACGTCCGAGGCGGACGACAGTCAGGATAGCCGATCTGTAGAAATGGGTTTCTCAGAGTCCTCTAGTAGTGCGACCGAGAGTAAGTGAGCGAGAGAGAAAAAACAAGAGTGAGACGCGAGACGCGAATAAGACGTGAAGACGTGAGCGAAACGTGTGTATACTTAAAGACGGTAAATGAAAAATACTTACTATTATACTAATTATTCAATTTATACAATCTTATCTGTGTAATTAATAATACAAATTATACTTTGTTTAAATCTTAACTCAAAGTGTTTTATTTTAACAAAGAATAACCCTACAAACTGTTGTGAATTCCTCATTAAAAACGTGCAAATTAGAAACTTGTACTAATTCAAACAAGAAAGTTATAGGTGAAAAACGAAATTGTCAAAATTTTCATTTTTGCGTATATCTAGTCACCTATGCATTTTTGTGGGAAAACAAAAACTATAGGGCCAACTTTTGTCTAATTTAACCAACTTCGTATCTCTTATGGTTCTCGAGATCCCTTAACTTGGACACTCTGTATAAATAGGTTGAGAGAGTAAAGAAAATCGCCGCAACTTTATCGTCCTCATAAAGCTCATTACGTCATTATGAAATACACCCACTGGGAATTAGACGCCTTGGTGCCGTCCCATTATTTTTCCACCCACCCTAGGTGGCGTCCCACGTCTCCAGTTCCCGTCCTTCGACGCCCTGCGTCTTGCGGCGTTGCCACGTCGCCGCGGCAGGAAAACAAGACATGAACATCTACTTGATATGCATGCCCGCGCTCACGTTGGCAACCGTGCAAATTAGATTTGTTAATTTCATTTCGAGATCAACTGGGGTAGGCGGCGGTGCCGCACGCCGCACCCTCCGTTGTTTCTTCCACGTCAACAGTTGACAACTGAAATAATGTTTTTGCGTCCATGATTACATTAAGAAGAATATTTTTGGGGATTAAAAAACTGTTAATGGGGGTTATATTTTACTTTTGATGGGAGCTTTATTTTCGGTACATGAGGGAAATATTAATTATGAGCGGGTGGCAAAAAATTGATGAACCGTAAAGAACAAGAGCTTAAAATTAAAAAAGAAAAATACACAGAAATACATCGCAAGAAATCGTACAGTAAGATACTTTAGTTTCTTAAAATCGTACTAGAGTACCTAGGTACCTATTTATTTATTTGACATTAACGCTCAAATATTTTATTTTTGTTTTCATTGGTAGGTAGATAAATCAAAATTGTAACAAATTTGCAATTGGAACAACGTCTTGAAAACAAATTGTAGGTAGTATCATTTGGTATACATTGTTATTAAAAAATTCCTATTAAACCATAAATTTTGAGGATATGCCAGAAAAACTCTCCAGCTCTTCAAGAAATCACCACTTCCGGTTGCACGATCAACACTAAAATCTAATCAGATCGAATCTAGGGTATCAGAATATTATATGCAATTTTTTTTATTCAGTGGCATTTGAGTTATCGTGCCTCCAACATCCATTCATCCATACATCCATCCGCAACCATCCACCCATCCACCCATCCATCCATCCACACAGACATCATCGCGAAACTATCAAAATCGTGTTCTAGAGACATCAAAACGTGCTTATACATTGAAAACTCACTATCGACATTTTAGCATGATTACAATACCTCTCTTACAGATATGAGAGAAGAGAGGTAGAAATTTGCAATTATTTTAATATTTAAATTCTATTCTATTTTTAACTACAGTTTTCCAGTATTTTTGAAGTAGGTACTATGCTCCGAATATTGTATACAAATAATATTTAAGGTAGAAAATCCGTCGGTCATAAGCGTGCGTGATTTCGGTGTGAGGTAAGGCCGAAGCAGTCAAATAATCAGAAATAAATCATTAAAAATCGTAGATTTGGATGTAAATTACAAATCATAGGTATCCAATTAAATAAAAAATATAATTGAAATTTAAGTTTACACTGAAATGCAGTAGTAGTACGTCAAAAACATAATTTTTCTTGAGACTGAAACCTTTTACATGCGATTTCTCAACCATTATTGCGGTGACCCATATTTTTTATTTTTCTAATAAATACCTCAAATATCTAAGAATAACATATTCGTTTTCCAAATATGTGTTGGGTTGTTATGATATAAAATTTTCTAATCGTTTAGTAAATCTACTGGTAACCTCCATATAAGCAATGTATTTTAGCGCGTTTTTGTGTCAACTTTAAATTCAATTATCTTTGTTATTTCAACGGTTACCTATAAATTTTAATTTTTATTCAAATTCTACGACTTGTAATGAATGCTGTATATTAATTTAAGTCATATTTTGGGTTGTCACTACCCATGGATTTACTACCTTAAATATAAATACAAATAATGAAAAATGTATTTTAAATAGTAGTATCTAAATACATACTAGAGTATTTAAATACTGCCCAACTAAATAATTTTAAAATTGTTGTTAAAATTACATTTTTACATTTCATTTAAATGGAATTATATTGTTTTAGTTGATATGTATGTCTGTAGTGTATATTTGGTTGCTTATAAATCAGGGTTGGTCCGATTTAAATCAAGTGACTGTAAAAAATTATATACACACGTACTATTAAAAAAATCTGACGTGGACACCACATGACTTCCTTGTACGCCTTGTGTGTTCATACTTTTCTTAATAACTAAAATGTAGAATAATATAAAAAATTCTTTTAACTTATTATACTAGTATACTCACAAATATATTTTAGTCATTTTATTTAAACTGCAGAAGAAGATATAAAGCATATTTTACTATTGTCACTGTCATAATCATTTAAATTTTACGTAGTAACAAATGTTAATCGATCATGGACTACAAGATAAAGAAATACTAAATTAAAAATATATACTTTAATTATTCCTAAATGATACCAGATACAAAAATATTTATAAAATACCGATTTTAGGTAATAATCACATAATCTTTCATTTAAAATAAAAAAATTTGTGTTAAATTAAATATTTATCGAAATATTTTTAAAAAGTACTACTTCCGGTTTATAGATTGAAACCAAAAATAGGAGGTGCACAACTAGATGCTATAACAGTCCTAAATACAAAATTTCAACTTTCTACGTCTAACCGTATTTGAGTTATGCGACACACATACGTCCGTACGTACGCACGTACGTACGCACGTACGCACGTACGTACAGACGTCACGACGAAACTAGTCATAATGGATTCAGAAACGGTCAAAACGGATATTTCCATCAAAATCTGAAAACCGAAATTTTTCGCGATTACAATACTTCCTTATTACTCCGTACAAGGAAGTAAAAAGAAATAAATTATTAAAAATTTTGGTAACTAGAATACCTACCTAATTAAAAATTAACAGTCACTTTTAATTTGTCTGAAAGCATTTTATAAATTCTAAATAACGCTTTCTTTATCAATTTGCAGGATAATTAAACACCACAAACATTTATAATATTCTATTTAGGTATAATATATTAAGCGAAATTTAATTGATAACTGAATTGAAAACTATATATTTCAAATCGTCTGTAGCGCAATTAGTTAAATTCAAATTTAATATAGAAGTACCTAGTTAAAATACCAGCTTCATTTGATGAAATTACTGCCCCGGCCTGTATTGTATTATAATCGTAATTTTTTGACAATTCGAGATTTTTGAAAAAACATAATTTAAAAAATCTGACGTGGACACCACATGACTTCCTTGTACGCCTTGTGTGTTCATACTTTTCTTAATAACTAAAATGTAAAATAATATTAAAAATTCTTTTAACTTATTATACTAATACTCACAAATATATTTTAGTCATTTGATTTAAACTGCAGAAGAAGATATAAAGCATATTTTACTATTGTCACTGTCATGTCATAATCATTTAAATTTTACGTAGTAACAAATGTTAATCGATCATGGACTACAAGATAAAGAAATACTAAATTATACATATATACTTTAATTATTCCTAAATAATACCAGATACAAAAATATTTATAAAATACCGATTTTAGGTAATAATCACATAATCTTTCATTTAAAATAAAAAAATTTGTGTTAAATTAAATATTTATCGAAATATTTTTAAAAAGTACTACTTCCGGTTTATAGATTGAAGCCAAAAATAGGAGGTGCACAACTAGATGCTATAACAGTCCTAAATACAAAATTTCAACTCTCTACGTCTAACCGTATTTGAGTTATGCGACACACATACGTCCGTCCGTCCGTACGTACGTACGTACGTACGTACGTACGTACGTACGTACGTACGTACAGACGTCACGTCGAAACTAGTCATAATGGATTCAGAAAAGGTCAAAACGGATATTTCCGTCAAAATCTGAGAACCGAAATTTTTCGCGATTACAATACTTCCTTACTTCGTACAAGGAAGTAAAAAAGTCAATCTGTCGGTCTGTCCGTAAGCACGAGAATGCGTACAAATTTTCGACTAAAATTTTATATTTAAGCACTTGAATTGATGAAAATATTGTAAAAATTTGCGCTTTAAATATTATTACCTAATTTAATTTACATATTGCTCGTATTATATCTATAACACTTTGACACTGCCTACGTTATTTTGAAATTTGTTCAAATTTTGCTGAATGATGCATATAATTGAATCCTTTACGTTATTATTATAGGCGGGAAAGTAGTGTGGTGGCCACAGCAGACTTTTACCTTCCGCTTACCTGTAAAGGAAGGTATTGTGTGTGTGTGTGTGTGTGTGTGTGTGTGTGTGTGTGTGTGTGTGTGTGTGTGTGTGTGTGTGTGTGTGTGTGTGTGTGTGTGTGTGTGTGTGTGTGTGTGTGTGTGTGTGTGTGTGTGTGTGTGTGTGTGTGTGTGTGTGTGTGTGTGTGTGTGTGTGTGTGTGTGTGTGTGTGTGTGTGTGTGTGTGTGTGTGTGTGTGTGTGTGTGTGTGTGTGTGTGTGTGTGTGTGTGTGTGTGTGTGTGTGTGTGTGTGTGTGTGTGTGTGTGTGTGTGTGTGTGTGTGTGTGTGTGTGTGTGTGTGTGTGTGTGTGTGTGTGTGTGTGTGTGTGTGTGTGTGTGTGTGTGTGTGTGTGTGTGTGTGTGTGTGTGTGTGTGTGTGTGTGTGTGTGTGTGTGTGTGTGTGTGTGTGTGTGTGTGTGTGTGTGTGTGTGTGTATGTGTGTGTGTGTGTGTGTGTGTGTGTGTGTGTGTGTGTGTGTGTGTGTGTGTGTGTGTGTGTGTGTGTGTGTGGTCAAGGCCGGGTGTTAGTCGCATAACTCAAATACGAATTACCCGAAAATTTTGATATTTGGTATTTAACATTTGTATATAAATTGGAAGAGCTCCTTAGAATTTGGTACAAATATCTTCATTGGAAGTGATATTTTTTGAAGATTGAAAAGGTTAATTGTCAAAATTGTATATAAATTTGGAAAAATATAGTATTTATTTGTAATAAGAATAAGAGGAAAAGTTATTTGCAACTTACGTTATAAAAAAATTGTCTTTATCTGGTAGCATTAAAGAACTGCAGTAAAATTTTAAAAATAAATTTATCAAAAAAAAACGTTGATATCTTGTAATCCATGATCGGTTGATTTTTGTTTCTGCGTAAAAAATATTGGCTGGTGAAACGGGTGACAAGTTGGCATACTAGCGCTATATAAGTCGTAAGTAAGATATTAAAAATGTAGTAATTGAACGGAGGATGGCTTCAGCACAGCAGAGTTTTCCTGTGAATGAATCTTTTTATTCATGTGATGCAAATTTGTGTTTGAATATTTTAGACTTTTATTTGTATATTTTAAATGGGCACCGGATTGTACGTAGGTATACATTTGTGTTTATAAGTCTATAGATATGGCGGAAGGTTGTGTGATGGCCACGTCAGATTTTTTTAAATTAGTTTAGTTATGTCTCTATAAAATTATTTACAGGCTAAAATGTATAATATTTTGTAAGATATTTAAAGAATGTATTATAAATAAGTTATGTTTATGTAAGATGTTAGAACTACTATACTAACCGAGGTTGTAGTGTTGAATAGTCAGTATATCTGGTGTTGTCGTACGAGTCAGTAATACAGTATTATAAAGTACGTTCTTGTATTTGGTGTTATCTGCAATCAGTGTGCCTTATAATTTATTTTTCCTTTGTGTAATAATGAAGAAAATCAGGGATTAGCACAAACATTAAAAAAGTTACTAGAAAGTAAACATAAATTATCTGTAATAATAGTAAATTTAAATGACTATTTCAATAGCTCAAAAATACGACAATCTGATTTCATTTTTGATTTAGTTACATCGGTAGGTACTTAATTTAGCATATTGCTACACTAATTTACTTAAATCTTACCATATCATATTTTTAAATATCTTATAATTAGGTTTTAGTTAAATGTACCATAACATTATAATTAAATTATAAGCATGTAATTAAAAAGTAGAGATTATTATATGAAGCATTTACTTCCTGCAACAAATTCTAAATATTAAAAATAAATTTATTTAATACTTAAATATAAAAATACAATACTAATTGGGCATAACATTTAATTCAACATCAAAACTACTATAATAATCACAGTTAAATTATTACCTATATACTTCCTGCGTAAACAACATACTACTTAGCTTTCTTTCCGGCTGTTTCGACCGAAAATTCATAGCTCAAATGACGCTAAGTTTTTCTAATTCTTTGCAAGAACGGGACTTCAAACATATGTTTTTAGTTTTTATTTCTCCTGTGTTTTGTGTTGCAATAACGAACAACGGAACGACAGTTATACATCATGTTTTATAAACGCGCATCCACATAAAGGAAAATATGGACAAAGACACAGATAGAAAATGTTTAAAACATAAATGTGAACATTTTTATTAGAATCACGTAAACAAATGAGAACAAATTTGGGATTACGCATGTCTGAACGTACACAAGTAGTAGAGATTTAAATGTATAATAATCCACCGCCCATCACAGATCTTGCACTACTGGATTGCATAGCAGCCTGAATATTTTTCCTATTTCTTGATCTTGGTTATTGAGCAAGAATGTTGGATATGATGCATTTGACATTGTGTGAATTTTTGTATTACGGATTCCGTGCCTACCAAAATTAGGAAATAGAGTGATATAATACGAAATGTTTTTATGAATGAATGTGTAGGTGTCTTTTATTTCACATATGTTTACGAAATGACCATTTGCAAAATAGGTAAATCTGAAGTTTTAACTTACATAGTTACATAGGTAGGTACTGGCGGAAAAAAATTTAACACTTGAAATTAGTAAAAATTTCGACCATTTTCAAACCACCATAACTCTGTGTATTTTCAATCGATTTCGATGAATCTTCGAGGGCGAAAAACTTTGAAGTGTCTACTTTAAAGTCATGCATGCAAACTTAAGCGCAACCCCTTCCGCCTCCCTCTAGCACCCATGTGAAAAAATTGTTTTTCATGAAAAAATGTCCAACTTTGACGATGTGTACGGAGTTGAAATTTTTTTTGGCTCGATCCACAAAAAGAGCACTAAAATTTGTTGAATTCCCTGAGCAGGACTCAAAGAACGAAGTTCCTACGATGATTTGGCACAAAGTTATTGGTATTTGAAAAAAATGAGCATTGTGGCTCTACTTTAAGGAGGTAAACTCAGATTAGGATGATCTCTTTTCGTACCCTTCAAAACCCGAACAAAAAAACACGTTTTTGGGCAAAAAAGGCCAACATTGGCGATGTGTAAAGAATTAGAAAAAAATTTGTCGACTCGATCCTCAAAAAGAGCATTGACATTTGTTCAATTACCTGTGCAGGACTCAAAAAACGAAGTTCTTACTACGATTTGGCACAAAGTTATGGGCGTTTGAAAAATAATGCATTTTATGGTTTTTGACTCATAAGTCGAAGTTTTTCAACGAGATTGTTTTTTTACGAATGAAATTTTCTTTCAAAATTTCTATTTTTCTAGGCAATTTGAGTTATTCACACGAAATATCCAATTTCATTTTTAATTTTTTCGATATTGAAGGTCTGCTTACAGGTCTGTAAACTTTAAACTCGTGAAATATATATTTGTAAAATAAGAAGATAATGTAAAAATGTAACCGGACCATCTTGCATCAAATATTCAGTCTTCACAGTCCACTCCAACAGAGTCTATCTCCACGGGCCACTGGGTGAACAGCCTCGCCGATCTTTCTCTTGATCTGATGCTGCGCCATGTATCTGCCTTTCTCTCTCTAGCCCTCTCCTCTCCACGGTTCTCTCTCCAGCACAGTACACCTGGCGCATGCGCACTGTTGACCCCGGACCAGAGCCATCCTTGAACACGTAACGCCAACGTAACGTTGACCTGACGTAGCTGTAACGTAAGCTTGGCGCGAACTTCACTATCTGCCGAAAATGAAATGAGTCAGTGTGTGGTAACTTTCGATTTTTCATGTTATGTGATGTGTGATTTAGATGCAGGAATTCCTGAAGGTGCACTTTTATTTTTTTCCAGAGTTTTGAATAGATTTAATAGATTAAAAAACAAAATGGTATGGTTTTTAGTGAGAAAAGTGACTTTACGCACTAGTGACTTTTTCAAATTATAGTACAAACTTTTTTGCTAATTAAAGTTCTAAGTTTTTGTATGTTTATTGGCCCAGAATGTCTTAAGTAATGTACCTTAAGCATATTATTCAATCATACATTTTGTCATATAGGTGCATGCACGAAATAGTATATATTTCATAACGAGAATCGAAAGTGAGAAATACCGTGCAAGTGTAAAGTTTGACGAACGAGGTGCAACCGACCATACAAAAAACACATCATTTATAACTTTTTAATACACACACAACATTCAAATAAACAAAGCAAAATTTGCCATGCTATATTAATTTGGTCTCATAATAAATTCCGATATAACCATACCGTACTAGCACGATATTCAAATCACTCTAGTTCATGATATTTTCAGCTTTCTTCAGTAGGCTACTGCCGCAATATCTATTATTTTTTGTAGAGGTCGTCTAAAAAGTATTTTTTTAGTAAAGTGTCACATTTTTTGACATCTGTCAAAATGACTACTTTACGGCCGCATTTACTTCACGGCCGCTTTTACTTCACGGCCGCATTTACTTTACGGCCGCTAAATAACAAATTTATTTAATTTTAATTGGTAAATATATTTAGAAGTAATTACCAACAACTTACTTAGCCTAAATTATACAAATAAAATTATTTATGATACTAAGAAAAAATTTTTGACATAAAATTATATATTTTTGTGATAGCCACCTAAAAAATGTTGTGTGCACCTCGGCTTAAAAGTGTTTTTAGCCTCACCTGAATTGCTGGCCTCGGCTTACGCCTCGGCTGCAAACTTCAGATTCGGCCAAAAAAGATCACTTTTACAGCCTTGATACACAAATGTTTTGCGTGCACAAAGCGGCTCATTTCTTAACTATGTGGATACGCGAGCGCAAAGTAGAAACGTGAGCAAAATTTCACTTTGCGCACTGACATCGTATTTGCGTTCGCAAAGTACAATTTGCGTGTGCAAAGTAAAATTTTCCGTACGCCTATTCCCACACACTTCTACTTTGTGCATGCATTTCCGTATAGTTAAATTAACCTACTTTGCGCACACAAAACAGTCACTTAGAAGATTAGGCACCTACTTTTTGTGCAGGTATGACAAAAAAATATCGTGTGCAACTTGTGCGCAAAGGCAACTAGAGTTCAGCAGCTCGATTCGGTCGCTACTACCGTAATAATTCTTAAATAATTCCTTTATAAAAATATAAAAATCTTACCTGTTTTTTGCACACATGAGTTCGTATGATGATAATTCAATGTTTGTGTGATTTTCTTTATTTAATCAAACTTTAAATTTGAAGATTTGTTGGTGTTACAGACATTGATTTAGTTTTGTCTGTTCAAAATATTTTATAATAATAATTTAAAATTCTACTTCTACAAAAAATAAAAAAAGTTCATAGAGACTTAATCAGTGGGGAGCACAATAAATGGACAATTAATTATCATTTCTTAAAATAATGAATAAAGTAAAATGATAAATGTAAGAAATAGATTGGTAATGGAACACTCACTCCTTAATAGTTTGATAAATGAATCAATTAATTGACAAAAAAGTTTAATTCCTACTATTCCACGAGGAAACTTACCCACACCAATATAAATAAGACTTAAATTGCAGTATCTAAGTGAGATTAATTACTGGAAAGGAAGAACTATCTTCCACAGACCGCGAATGTAGAACTAGGTGAAAATAATAGCACAAAAAATAAAATAGATGTAATCATACAACTTTAATTGTAAAACTTGGTCTACAGTTTTTCTCTCATTCATCTTCTTTGTAAAAAATTCGCAATTTTCTGGTAATTAAAAGTTCTCTTATCTGAGGTACGAGGTACCTAGTTCAAGTCAAAGTGTAAATTATTTTGTATTATAATTACTGGAGTGTGACGAAAGTCTAGTGATGTAAATGTTCCGGAAATATATTCGGAAATATTGCCAGAAATATTGGAAATATTCGGAAACGTTGGAAAGGTTGAAAAAATTTAAAACTAAAATGCAAAATTGCAAACTTTAAAAAAATTAGCTTCCAAATTACTGTAGTTGATAATAAGTAATTTCATCTTAGCACATTCTGCCTTAATTGAAATGCACTATTGCAGTATGGTCGAGTAATATCAGTTTTATTTGTTTTATATTAAATGTCAGATCAAGTTTCAATAGGTGTCACTTTGCTATTTTATCGTGTGACAATAAACAAATAAGTGCATACATTATAATAATTGATCGGGTATTAGTATTATTAACACATATAAATTAGGTACCTACTTATTATTACAATTACTAGGTAGGTATTTACAGCAATATTTTTAAAATAGCTGGCTATTTATAAAAAAACAAAATAAAATAATTACTATATTATTATACAGTGAGTTTATTTTAACGTGAAACGTGTGCTTTTTCATATCCATGGTTACGACTTTGACAGCAATGTATTCTTCTTCTTTTTAAAATGAAACATGGAATAAATAGTTATTTGTATCACAAGGCCAGAAACTGACCTTTTGCAAGAGCGAGTATTTTTGACACGCCGAGCCACAGGCGAGGCTTGCAAATTACGAGCACTAGCATAACAGTTTCTGGACGTGTAATACACAATATTTTATGTGCCGATAAAATGAATTTACTTAATTTGTATTTTATTATACATAACCTAAAAAATTGTGCACTGAATACTTGCATTTGAGCTTAAAATATATTTATTTCAGTTTCTATTAACGATTTACGTCTAAAATTTGTCAAAATTCTTGTATAAAAAATATTCGACGCATAAAATTGATATCTGCTTGACAACTGTAGTAATGTCAAGATGCCAATCTATAACTTCTGGTTGTTTGCCGGCCTAGGCTGGCAACAAAGAGTTTCTGGCGGATTTTGAGATATGGAAAACTAGCGATGCCGACCGGAGGCATATAAAATTAATTTGAATAATTATTCTTGGACAACACATAAGATATTTGGGCAGTTGCTATAGTTCCAACACCAAGGGACGTTTTCAACTTGAACTTTAAATAGTTTAAAGTACCTATAGATTGTAATTTCCAGGTATTAGCAGTGTGACACCAATTAATTTAAATGTATTCTCTGTTTCATTTAAAAAAGAACGCTCTATGTTGCTGTCAAATTCGTAACCATGGATATGATAAATCCCATGTTTCACGTTAAAATATACTCACTGTATTATGAATAATTCAGAACATGGCAGTAAATTTTATAATTTTATCAGAAACATATTATAAACAATCTGTAGTGTTTGATAAATTCATAATTAATTCATTATAAAAACCACTCCAAATTCGACTAATCAACGGATATCCTTGGCGCATATTTTCGCTCTTAACTATAGTAACAAATCTTGTTCAATGTCCGATAGTTTATTTATTCCGTTTAGCGCCGCGGGCTAGCAACGATGTTCGAGGAATAGTAAAAACTGTTGAAATGTATTCACTCTGCGTTCTATGCCTACGTCGCGGTTACGTTCTCGTTACGTTCACGTTCACGTTATAGTGATCACGTTCGGCTCGCGCGTTCATTAGTCATTTAAATGGTCACTGCTCGCACGCGTTCCCTGAATTATGAATAGACGGATTTCGTTCCTTTTCTCCGGTGACGAATTTGCGAAATGTGCGCAGGAATTTTGATAGTTTTTCTATGATATATGATTTGGGTTCAGTTGGAATTACTAATGTGAACTTAGATATCCGGCTATTTAAATTTTTAGACTCTTACGGTTAATTTAAAACATTCTTGCTGAATGCGTAGGTTTGTTCACATTTTGGAGTAAAATAAATTGGTATCATGCATTGATATATTAAATTATAAATAATTTTAGCATATTATAAAAAAATCTGACGTGGACACCACATGACTTCCTTGTACGCCTTGTGTGTTCATACTTTTCTTAATAACTAAAATGTAAAATAATATTAAAAATTCTTTTAACTTATTATACTAGTATACTCACAAATATATTTTAGTCATTTTATTTAAACTGCAGAAGAAGATATAACGCATATTTTACTATTGTCACTGTCATGTCATAATCATTTAAATTTTACGTAGTAACAAATGTTAATCGATCATGGACTACAAGATACCGAAATACTATAAATTATAAATATATACTTTAATTATTTTTAAATGATAGCAGATACAAAAATATTTATAAAATACCGATTGTAGGTAATAATCACATAATCTTTCATTTAAAATAAAAAAAATTGTCTAAAGTTTGTATAGACTGAAACCAAAAATAGGAGGTGCACAACTAGATGCTATAACAGTCCTAAATACAAAATTTCAACTTTCTACGTCTAACCGTATTTGAGTTATGCGACACACATACGTCCGTCTGTCCGTACGTACGTACGTACGTACGTACGTACGTACAGACGTCACGTCGAAACTAGTCATAATGGATTCAGAAAAGGTCAAAACGGATATTTCCGTCAAAATCTGAGAACCGAAATTTTTCGCGATTACAATACTTCCTTACTTCGTACAAGGAAGTAAAAATATGTTGTTTGTAGCAGGCGCGCTGTAGTTTTTCCTGTTTGACTACACTGGGAAATTGACACATGGTGAAAAGTATGTTTAGTGTTCCCATTAAAATTGAAGTAAAAAATTGAAATTTTCGAATTAACTAAGATATTTTTGAAAAGTTTAAGGATGCTCCCTCTTTGCTCTAATGCCAGTTTTTTAAATGTTTTTTCTTCAATTTTTTTTATGTGCATGGCTAAACATGTCCAATTTTGTGAATATTTCATGTGTATTTTAATACAATCCTACATAAAAATTCTAAAAAGTGGCATTAGAGCAAAAAGAGGGTAACTTCAAGATTTTCGAAAACGTCTTATTTGTTCAAAAAGTCTGGTTTTAATCCATTTTAAATTTAATTTTCTGGAATACAAAATTCTAAAAGTGTTCAATTTATTTATTCAGATATATATTTTAAATCTTTGTTTATTAAAGTAAAACCTATAATTTGACTGTGCAACCGCCTTAAGATGTCATATCCTAGGTGATGAGTACAAAATTACTATTTGCCATTAAAATATGTAGGTATCTCAAGTTATGGTACACCTGTATTTCACTACAATATTATTATCATAAACATTGCAGATCCAACTATGTAATTTTCAACAAACGAATCCATTTCTGACAGTTATATAAGAAAGGTTATGTTGTCAAGTTAGCAGATTATTGAAATGATGAGTTCTCACTCACATCATACATCTTAAATAATACAGAACAAGTAACCGATTACATCCATTTATCCATTATAAACCAGCCTGAAAAGTGTACGTACACCTACTTTATGTCTTTAGCTATTTAAATTACGAAGGACGCTAGCATAATAGTACTATACTTCATTGATATGTACATTAAGTAGTAACTAATATGTGGTACGTGTATATAAACAATACAACATGTTTTGAATTAAAATTAGTTTGACAAGCTCAACATTGCTGCATTGCATGATTCAATGTATGCAAGTAAAGTGCATAATTTGCATAAATCATAATTTATAACTATTTTGTGTCATTAAAACAGAGATTTAATACCAAATTAAAGTTAATATTTATTCGTACTAGCCACATTTTATCTTTGCTTGAATTTATGAATAATTAATAATATGGTTTTGGAATTGGATTCATTATTATCATTAGGTAAATTTTGAGAGATACATACATACAAAAATAGTACCTAGTAAAGTTAGCTGAATAATGAATGTGTGTTTGTCTATCTGTCTGTTTGTCCAGAGGCGGATTGGAACTAAAGTTTTTACCGGGCTTTCAAATAATCGGCCCCAATTGTACAGGCCCTGACATTGGAAAATAGCGGCCCAGACGAAAAAAACCTATTCGCCAACTATTTATATGGAGACTTATTAAATATTGCAAGAATTAGTGCAAAACTTGATCTCTCGGCTTCTCAATCGACCCAATATTGTTTCGGCCCACCGGGCTTTGTGCTCTGCCCGGTAGACCTTGTGGCCAGTCCGCCCCTGTGTTTGTCTATTTTATATCTACAGGCTGGGCCATTAGTCACTGACCATTGTATTTTTGATATAATTTTTATTGAAAATGAATCATTTTAATTACAAAAGATAGTTTTAATCATGAAGAGTTTAAAAAAAATTAATTTTAAAAATAATATCTTTTAGATGCCTGTCATCAGCCTCTTCGCAAGCTGCTGATCTTTGCTGTACCTGTCCATAACTTATTTAAAAATATTTACTTTCGACAACTCAAAACACATTCGTACTATGCCTGTCTATGAAAACTAAACTACAAGTCCAATATTTTTTGAAATACTGCAGAACACTTTAGGCATCTTTTGAGACTAATGAACTACTTTCTTCAAGTGGGAAAATTTAAAACTGCATTATCCACTTAGCCCCAAGTCCAATTAGCCCCCAGTCTCCCTAAATCTGGATCAGATTTTTTTAATATCGAGTATGGTTTAATTTAAGAATAAAATTTAAATTACTAAAATAAAAGTAAATAAAAGCAGTCAAAAATTATGGAATCCATTTATTTGCGAAAATTGTTTTACAGTCAAACGGTCATTTGACCGAATTTTTATTCTTATCGGCAATAGGCCGATCTGTTATTTGACCAAACTGGTATTTTACCAATCTGTTATTTAATGAAATGCTGTTAAACCATAACGTTATTTAACCAAATCGTCATTTGACCAAATTGCCAAAGCGACAGACGCTAGTAACATCTTTAGGAGATATATTTTCATTTACTTACCATTTCATTTTTAATCCTTTCAATTTAAATAAAAGTATTCTTTATAAATCTACGTCTGAAAATATAAAACTTAAATGCCAACGCTACTTCATGGGCGTCGTCAGGGGGGGCAAGGGGGGCGCTTGCCCCCCCCTAGATAATGACACAAACTCAAATTTCATACCTATATGATAAAAAAGACCAAACACTTGGAATTTTTTTTAGAAATTTCAATGTACGAAATACGCGAATCTTTTCAAGAATAATGCTCCTGTACTCAGAAAATGAGTTTAATAGGAGGGTAGTATTTTCCTCGAAAATCGAAATGAAGCAGTAATGGGCAACCTGGGTTGCAGCGAGCTTTGATATGCTTTTCTTGCTAAATTTATTATTTCTTATTAAATATAGGTATAGAGATTTGCAAGAAACTGTATTGAAGGTTTATTCTGAATCTTTAATGTATGTACTGGATATCAGAAATTTATAGTTCTCATCATTGGCGAAACAAGGGAGGTTTAGGGATTAAACCACCTCCCCCCAGCGAACTAGTATATTTATATATTTTTTTGCCTACGTACTTATCTAAATGCTAAAATAAAACATTTATTTCATTATTTTTTTAAAATGTATTATTTATTTTAATTTTTTGTACTTAATAGAGGGTAAATTAAGATGTAATTTCAAATGTATGTATAACTTAATTTTAAATAAAGCAGCCTTTGACCTTGAACTCAAAAAAATTTTCGCCTGCGGCGCTTTTTTTCTTTCTCCCTGCCAAATTATTTTTTTATAGGCTTACATTACTGGTCCAAAAAATATCTTGCCCCTCCCTAGGAAATATCCTAACGACGCCCATGCGCTACTTGAAACACACCGATGGAAATAGCTAATACTTTCCTCTATGAAGCAATTTACTGACGTTTTCCCTAAATTTCGTTTGTGGAATGACAAGTTTAAAATAAAACAGTTCGGTCAAATGACGGATTGACTATATTACGATACAGCCACATCTAGTGTCCTAAAGATGTCACTAGCGGCTGTCGTTTTGGCAATTTGGTCAAACGACGATTTCGTCAAATAACGTTTTGGTAAGTATAACAGCGTTTCATTAAATATCAGATTAGTAAAATAACAGTTTCGCCAAATATCCGTGTAAGATAAACTTCGTTTGGTGAAATAACAAGTTAAGAAAAAAAATTCGGTCAAATGACCGTTTGACTGTAAAAAAGTTTGGTCAAACAAAACACTTCCAAAATTATCTATCCCCAAAAAGAAAAATCTGACGTGGCCATCACACAACCTTCCGCCATATCTACACTTTAAACAGAAATATACAAATAAAAATCTAAAATATTCAAACACAGAAATTAGTATCACCTGAATCAAAAGATTCATTCACACGAAAACTCTTCTGTGTTGAAGCCATCCTCCGTTCAATTACTACATTTAATATCTCACTTATGACTTATATGGCGCTAGTATGTCAACTTGTCACCCGTCTCACCTGTCAATATTTTTTACGCAGAAACAAAAGTCAACCGAACATGGATTACAAGATTTCAACGTTTTATCTGATAAATTTATTTTTTAAATTTTATTGCAGTTCTTTAATGCTACCAGATAAAGACATTTTTTTTATAACGTGAGTTGCAAATAACTTTGCCTCTTATTCTTATTACAAATAAATACTATATTTATCCAAATTTATATAAATTTTTGACAATTTTCTTTTTCAATCTTCAAAAAATATCACTTCCGGTGAAGATATTTGTACCAAAATCTAATGAGCTCTTCCTATTCGTATACAATTGCAAAATACCAAATATCAAAATTTTTGGGTAATTCGTATTTGAGTTATGCAACATCCGGCATCGGCCCGGACCACACACATACACACACACACACACACATACATACAGACATCATCGAGAAACTATCAAAAATGAGTTGTAAGGACCCTAATTCGTGCTCATCCACTTAAAACTCACAACCCGATTTTTTGCATGATTCCAATACCTTCCTTTACAGGTAAGCGGAAGGTAAAAAGTACCAAGATATATCCTTGCCAAGATAAATAGGAACATTATAAATACAAAATATAAACCATAAATTAACATTTCCAGGTTCCCCTCTACTATTGACAAAATACGAAACTTCCGGCGTTTAACCGTGCATTGAAGTAACGACCACAACTCGATATGCATCATCTTCAGTGCACTTGCTACTACTACTCCTTGCGAAGGTCTCAGTTCTCATTCTCAGTCGAGCAGGTGAATAAAAAAGAAGCATAGCCGTCTGACATTAGTCGCCGGACTTACGAAGGGACTGAGTGGCAGCGCAAAGCGAGTTGGAACGCGGTAGATCGAGGGCGCGACTGCGGCCGCAACGGACAGCTCACAGCCGTTGATTCTCCGCCAGGCAGCGAACGCGCTGCTCGAGCTACACTGCTGCAACGACAACTATCACTGTGATGGGAATTCTCAGTGAAAAGTGATCCATCAATTCGTGTATTGTGACAGTGGCAAAAACAGTGCAATCCTATATTTTTAATTGTGACAGTGAGTTTATCGATTCACAAAGCGATTGTTTGCGAGCAAGAATCTGGATTTACTGCCCCTAGTTTGAAGGTAAGATACTTTTTTACTTATTCAAACTGTCAGATACATGCAATAATCAAATTTGTTTATATTAATTCATTAATTAATGTATAAATATACTACAAACCGTCAATGGATCTAAACATAGCACAACAAACTATAAATAATGTTCTGTTTTCGTTTCTTTTTTCTCGCAATTAAAACTGTAAACAGAAAACCTTAAAACTTATTTAATAATAGTATATAATCTGTATTCTCGCGGACATTACATGTCGTTGAAAATAACAGTAGTTAATGAGAGTGAAACTTTTTTACATTATATTGTTTTGAAACTAAACACGAAATTATATTATTACATAAATGAATTTATATTACTTTAGTTAGAAAAGTTTACTGGATAAAAGGCTTTAAAGGAAAAAAGTCTTTTTAAATTAAAAAGACGTACAATGCAAAGACCATTGGTTTTGGTCAAGATTGCAAGGAAAATAAACCTTTGAACAACAACAACAACAGTATTGTTGAAACCAGTAACTACAGACAGTTTTCCTACTACTTCTTGTATTATTTTAAATAACTACATCGAAATTGGTTTTGTTTTATCGGTTTTAACTAAAGATTGCAGAAAAAATATACCTAATAATAGTCGGATAGGTGTTTACGTGTGTACCATTTAAATCCTGTAAAATAAATGTATAGCTAAAGCCTAGAGCATTAACAAACGGTGAATAATCCTCCGAATGTTCTAATCACCATGCAGCATCCAGAGAGAGGAATGCATTTAAAGATAAGGTTAGGTGAGCGCGGGAACTCACATACAACCGGCCAGCAAGCAGCAACGTAAACACGAAGACCGTTGGCTCTTCGTTCGCTGCACCAACATCGCTCTGTGAACTTGTACTCACGGTTTTATACACGGTGTAGACTTCAGTTCTGATTGTTTTATAAAACAAGACGGCCTTCGTCGACGAAACTTGACTTGGGGAACGTACTACGCGAAGACTTACTATTTGAATCAACGGACTACGAGAGGTGATGGTAAATCAAACAGCGGAAGTTGATACTTTCATCTCTGAGGATTCAAAAAGTTTCTTCAAGCTGTACTGTTGCTAACACGCAAAAGAAATGCGTATTTTATGACTCTCAAAATAATAAACAAAACTTGATAAAAGTTATCTACAATAATATTTACGAATATATTAGAAATTATTCACATAAATTCCTTTTGTTGATATCATATTTCGATATTCCTTGTTTCTTTGTTTACCACTAGGTTCAAAAACAATGTTTATTCGGATTATATGGATGATGCATTGTATTACACTGCAAAATACAACAGCCATTCTGTAATATGGACTGTGAGAGGTTTTGTTTTGTTTATACTGTTTATTAAAGTAATTTTCAAAATTCATATTTCAAAAAAATAATATACTTGCCATTTCGATACAATTTAATGCCAGAATTATTTCACCAACATTTTTGATTTAGTTTTCATCGAGGTATTCATATTAGAATCTTGTAGTAATTATTGAAATTTACAAATTATGAATCATTATTGATTTTTTTTGGGTAGGTAGGTAGGTACGTAAATAAAAAATATATGCAAAACTTGCTTACATTTAATACAATGATTATAATGAGCAATATGAAAGTGTTCAAATTCGATCTGATCCCCAAACAAGGTTGGCAAAATTCATGATTTAAAATAAAAATATCATTGATTTTTTTGAATAAATAAAAAAAATCATGAGTAATTTGATTTTTTTTAAATCCTACGAAAAATTGGAAAAAATGTATACAATATCATTATTTTTATTACTTTATAAATAGTAGATATATTTTTCATTTGTAAAACAGTCATATAAACATAAGAATGGCTGATAGAAGATAGAACTTGTATTGAGAAGAATTTATTTATTAATTAAAACATCTTTATTAGGTATGCATGTAGGTATTTTAAATTAAATGAATTCGCGTGGTTATTTTCCTGGGCTAGTGCCTTAAATAATAATATTCTACATTCTTAATAAAAAATCGTTCTTTACTATTCTTTAGACGTTAATATTTTTTGCTTTATTGATCTATAAATCATTGATTTTTATTTAAAAAATCACTTGATTTAAATCGGACCAACCCTGTTCCCAAATATAAATTAATATCTAAAAATAATTGAAAAAATATTGCCAATTGTCGCTATTTTTTATAACTTTTGTGTATTACTTAAAAAAATTGGATATACACTTTTTAATTCACCAGACCACGATAGCGGTAATTTTGTCCTCTTATAGGGTCGGGGTAGATAGAAATCATCTGCCATAATTACACAATTCCATCAATTATCAAACAAACAAACACAAATTCGAATAAAATGAAGCCGAACAACTTCGCATTGAAGTCAACGCCATCACCAGATCAACACCAACGGCCACTGAGGAATGTGACCAAAGACGAGGTTATTAAATAATGATTCCTCCTGTTGAGACTCAACAATCACAGTGGAGGTGTCGCGCTAACATGTGTTGTTGTCAGAGAGTCACCCAGCTTAGCAGGAGAATGCGTTTGTGTGAATGCAGTGGTCTGTAATTAAATGACCCACTAGAATGTTTTCATGTCAAGGTTTTTAAAAGTCTGCATCTACCTGACTCCGTGCGATATTTTTTGTGAGGCACAAATTTCACTTCTGACGTAGGTACGGTGCAGACGTAGTATTGATTACGTTGAATATTATGTTGAAATTGTTTGTTATTGTTTGGTGTTTTTATAGGCACTGAAATTATTTCTTGATATTTAATAATTCGCTTCGGGCTCAATAAATGTTTCCTAATTTTATAGACTTAAACCTAAAGTAGATATAGTTGATTACTATTCCTCTTACTGAAGTATCTATTATTTTTAAACAAAACGTACAAATGCGAGAACAAAAAAATAAATATTATAAGATACATGCATATGCGTTAATAACTACGACAAAAATAAAAATTAAATGTATTGCTATTGTATTATCTAGTATGTATTTATCAAAAACTAACCTAATTTACTTTTAACTCATTTTAAGTTCCAAATTATCAACTTTTCAACTATAATTTGGAAATCAAGTACTTAAATTCCGCAGAAAACTGTAGTTTGAAGCGCTCAGTGTCTCGGTTGATCAGTTCACTAAATGTAAATAATGTAAAATCAGTCTTCCAGACCATTGGATTACTCAGTTGGTCTTTCGTATGCTTGGTTATTGAGAGTCTAGCAATTGTGTAAACAAGAATAATTATTGTGTTTTTATCAATAACAGTTGCATTTACATTAAATAGTCAACAGTTTTGATTACCGAAAAAGTAACAAGTAAAGAAAAATATTATTGATAATAAAACTAAAAAGTGTAGACAGTAGTTTAAAATACTGGAAATCAATAAATAAATACAACTTGCAAATTTTTTTTAATTTAACGCAACTATTATAATTATAGTGTCATTTTTTTAAATAAAAATTAAATAATTGAAATAATAAAAATAGTTCCTGTTCCTGTCATTATATCTATAGGTAGTTTCCTTGAAGAATTATTGTAAGCGATATATTATTCTATTACGTCATGTCATAGATACTTCCTACCTATCTATAATTAATTTATCGAAGATTTGATCTACAAATTATTTATTCTTTTGCAATTAGTGTAAAGAAAATTAATGAAAGTGGAATTTGTTTTAGGGAGCCTTATTTATAAATTTTTTTAATTGCGTCGTTATTTTGTGTAGCAAAATTTAAACTAGTATTCAACAAATAGAATATAGGTAACCCGTTTATATCGATATTTATGTAGGTAGAAGAAAATTTGAATCAGACATTTCTGTTTGTTACGGAGACCAATCCTTTTTCTTACCGTAAGAAATTTGGAAAAATTTAAATGTAATTTTCATGTTTCAGTATTCTTCAAGGTTTTCATCAAACTTTGTAAAACAGTTGTTTTAATTTTAGTCTGCTTTTAACAGCAGAATATTTGCTTCGTTAAAACTTTCTTTCAAATGAAAAGTTTAAATATTTTACATTCTTCGTAAATATAGAAGTATAATTATATATTGTTCATTAAAAATTGAAATTAATTTCAGAAATTTTGAGCAACTTTAGCTACGTAGTTGAAATTTAATATTGCAGATTATTATGCTGTCGAAATATGAATGAGATTGTTACGTTCAATGATTATGTTGTTCATTTTGGATTATTAATTGGCTCGATTATTTCATGTAAATTCAAATTAATATAGAAAAGACTTAAATGTATCATTTTGTGAGAACCTAATAAACATATTTTGTTACATTATTTTATAATTATAATAGGTACTAATTAATATGTAATTGTTTTATAATCTATTCATTTCAATGCCTGTTCGTGATTTTGATTGAGATTTTTTTGCTTATTTAATGAAAACAAAATTTATATGTATATAAATTGGAAGATCTCATTAGATTTTGGTACAAATACCACCGAAAGTGATATTTTTTGAAGATTGTCAAAAATTTATATAAATTTGAATAAACATAGTATTTATTTGCAATTTACGTTATAAAAAATTGTTTTTATCTGGTAGCATTAAAGAACTGCAGTAAATTAAAAAAAATTATCAGATAAAACGTTGAAATCTTCTAATCCATGTTCGGTCGATTTTTGTTTCTGCGTAAAAAATATTAACAGGTGAGACGGGTGACAAGTTGGCATACTAGCGCTATACTATAAGTCATTAGTAAAATATTAATGTAGGTAGTAATTGAACGCAGGATGGCTTCAACACAGAAGAGTTTTCCTGTGAATGAATCTTTTTATTCAGGTGATACTAATTTCTGTGTTTGAATATTTTAGATTTTTATTTGTATAATTTTAAATAAGCACCGGATTGTATACGTATACATTTATGTTTATAAGTCGAGATATGGCGGGAGGTTGTGTGCTGGCCACGTCAGATTTTTTAAATGAAATGAACCATAGTGTTGAATTTGTAAAATTATTTTATGTTCCAATTAGGTTAATTGCGCTGTGCAGTGTGAATATCGTGTGAATTTTTATTAAAAATATTTTATTTTACTGTTGCGTCACTCGTATCTATTTTCTGTCAGGGATATTAATTTTATGAAAAATCGATTCTGCTAAAGTAACAAATTTACCGCTGGCATCCGACTAATAAATGACACCTAACGTGTTAAAATACTTTTCATCGTTTATATAAATTCGACTCGATAATACTCCCGGCAGCTCGTATAAAGATTGATGGTCCCAAAATTTGCGAGATGCGCGTGGTAACAAGGGAATCATATATTATATTTTACACTCGTTTTGGGATATTTATATAGCTCAAACTCCAGCCTCCATGATATATTTGAATATAAAATTTTTCGGAAGTATAACTCTCTTTTCACACCTTAATCCCAAAATTGTGACGGGGAGAGGGTGATATGTATATCCAAATTAAAACCTTTCTTTCCTAAATCTTGTTTTACGGTTTATAGAAACTTCAAATATTCTGATGTATTTGATTTTGTAGTAATGACGTTATTAAGACGCTGCACATGTGAAAAAAATATACCTACTATCGGAGTAATAAAAATAGTTACTCGGATGTAAAGTTGAATAAATTGTTTAAAAATAACCCAAAAAATTTAAATAAAACTTTATACTAAAGTATGCACATTTCTACGTTATTGAATAGAATTTCAAATTTTTAAATGTATATGTGTAGAAATAACAAAAATTTATAGCATAACTGAGCTATGATTTTGACACATTTTTAGAAACTGTTAACTTTAATGACGTCTACTGTCAATATAAATCTTACTATACTTTTTGAAGCTTGATAAAGTTTTCCTTAAATATATTGGTAGGTAGGTACATTATATATTTATGACAATTTTTGCAATTAAAAATAAAAGAAAACATAATTTCCTTGTTTATAAATATTTTATTTGCAAAAACTAAATTTTGCTTGTTCTCTTTTTCATTATTTTATAATTTTTTTGTTACATGCCACGAGCTAATAGCGCGATATGCAAATGTAAATTAATAAATTAACAACACTAAAAAAACGAGTAGGTATTTCGAAATGCAGTTACCACCCTTTGTTTTCAACTTACAACTTAATGACATCATAATGTATAATAGTACGAATTTTATGTAAATATTTTACGCCAAACTAAAGCAGTTTTTTTCCTTTCCAAATATAGGTCAACGAAGCCTTATTAAAATAAAACTTTGGCAATATGAGTGTTATAATATTCCATATTGATTTAACAACATTGTAGTGTATTTAACTAACTGCAGAAAAACGTGTTTTCATTTAAATCCGTGGGAGTTAGTTCTGCCAACACTCAATGTTCCGTTTTACTATAATATTGATGTGTGAATGTATTTATAGAACATTGCACGCTTAATTTAAACTATGACAAAATGGCAGCAGTCACTTTAAATGGGTTATATCTAATTATACGAAATCTGCACATATGTGGTTTCGTGTGTTTATTTTTATAATGAATTTGTAATTTTAAATGGGTTACAGCTAATTATAAATGTGTAACTTGAGTTGTTGTTGTTATTTTTATTCACTATAATCTTAATATAAATACGCGTGACGGCATGACATAAGATTAATATTTGATTTAAAACTAACTGTGGTAGAACGAATCAATGAAGCTCTGAGATATAGAAATATACTAGCTAACTTAAATTAGTATATTATTATATAAATTTAAAGTATTACAATGAATATATAATTCATGTATCACGTGGTACATATTTGACTAATTTGATTGACTGAAATAGGGCAGTAAGAGGCTGTCAAATTGAAGATATTTTTTATCTCCGCTGTTACATGTCAACTGTTTTGTTTATTAGTTCTAAACCGTCAGTTTTTCAATTTAAAATTGCTGTTTGTCAAAAATCAGACTTAAAATGTGTCAGGATAGAGATATTAGGGAAAAACACGCCAAATAGAGAAACCAACATTTTGAACAAATTCATTATATATTCTCCCCAAATATAACTCGTTCTATGATTAATCATAGGTGATAGCATTCGTTAGTCTTCAGAAAATTGAACTCGTGCTGCGCACTCGGTCAATTTTCATCGACTAACTCATGCTATATCACCGATGATAATTATAGCACTTGTTATATTACCCCCGAAAATATATGCTTCTACATCTACATTGTGTTTCTATACTTCTGCACGAAACTTTCATAGATTATATAATTTGATATACTTACTGATTATAGACAAAAACGATTTTTGTCAAAATTCGCAAAAATAAGGGTAGTGAAAATATTTGTTCCATTTGTTTGAACGTCCGTTTAACTGTTTATTTATTATGTTATTTATAAAATAAAATTATAAATATTATAAGACTACAAATAGTCACTTGTTATGTAATAATTAATAAATACACAGTTAAATGAACTTTCAAACAAGAAATTTATTATGTTATTTATAAAATAAAATTATAAATAAGACTACAAATAGTCACTTTTATGTAATAATTAATAAATACACAGTTAAATGAACTTTCAAACAAGAGACATTAAACTTTTCACTACCCTTATTTTGCGATTTTTGAATTTTTAAAAAAAAATCTATAATCCGTAGGTATATCAAATTATATACCTAATCTATTAAAGTTTCGTGCAGAGGTATAGAAACACCCTGTACTAATAACATAATTTTAGTGTTTCCACTCATCTATTGCACAAATAATGTGCCATGGTTATTATTTTATTTTTGTTGAACACAATCTAATTTTAGGTTCATATTAAAAGCAAAAAGAAAACCGTAATTAAATGCTTCAAGAAATATTTAACTTTTTGCGCATTAAAGTTAAATTTAATTTCATTTTTTATTATTTTTATTTCTTTACAAAAATATTCTGTAATTTTAATGACGAAATTATAACAAATATTTACATATTTTAATATCGTTCAATCGTTCAATTAATTTTTGCTTTTATTTTGTTAATGGTTTTAGATCTGTAGTACCTAATTTGTATGCATCGTTTTTATGTGTGTACCATACCCAATAAATTATCTCTGGAGTAAAACGTACAAACTTTACATCATACTATTTGCTGTTCATTTTCAATTAGCCTCGAAATTCCTTGTCCAAGCACATTGGCCAGCCGAACCACCCTGCTTTCAACGCAGCTTGCAAACTCAACAAAATTTTAATCTTCAACCCTTCGGAGCAATGAACTGCTCTGTGTTGTTTGTAAACGACTAAAGCTACGTTTTCACCTCTTAACATAGTCACAGTTTTTGTTTTTGAACATAACCTAGAGAGTTTGATATACGAGAATATGGATGAGCGGTTCCAGCTACTGTTTTAGTCTTAGTCGTAGTTTTTGTCGTAGCGCATAAACACAAAAGCATGCAAACTCCAAGCTTTGGACATAGTTTTTCGTCGTTGTTCGGTTGGAGATAGATGCGTATTATTTGGCAGCTGTCATTAGTTTTGTTAGTATTTTTGAGGGTTGGGTTCATAAAAATATAGACCATATAGAACAAGAAAAGCTATTCGTGCATTTTTGTAAAAAAATCTGACGTGGACACCACATGACTTCCTTGTACGCCTATTAAACTGTTCATACTTTTCTTTAATAACTAAAATGTAGAATTATATTATACAAATATATTAATATATAAGTAACTACTACTGCTACTATACTCACAAATATATTTTAGTCATTTTAATTAAACTGCAGAAGAAGATATAAATGATATTTTACTATTGTCACCTCTACTGTCACTGTCATGTCATAATCATTTAAATTTTACGTAGTAACAAATGTTAATCGATCATGGACTACAAGATACCGAAATACTAAATTATAAATATATACTTTAATTAATCTTAAATGATACCAGATACAAAAATATTTATAAAATACCGATTGCAGGTAACAATCACATAATCTTTCATTTAAAATAAAAAAATTTGTCTTAAATTAAATATTTCTCGAAAAATTAATAATTTTTTAATATTATTTTTTTTAGCAATCTTAATAATATGTTCACCACAATAACTTCACATTTTTCTCTACAGTATTTTGCGTCTTTACAAATAATGTAAAAGATATTATAATAATTATACTATTAATTATTATTAGTAGGTATTCATTATTATAAAATTATTAAAAACAGCTCTAATCTTTTTTATAAAATAGTACTATCAATTTAAGTGAACAAACATGTTATGTACAAAAACTGAAACTATGCTTGTTAAGAGCTGGAAATGGTTTGAGTAAAACTAAGACAAAAAACCAAAAACAGACTAAAACTGTGACTATGTGAAGAGGTGGAAACGTAGCTTTAGACTTCATGCGAGTGTTCTCCCGATATTGGCGTTCTCATCCCATATACCTGGTATGCCTAATTTGCCGTGGGGCGGATCGTGGATTTTTGCTTAGGATTTGGCGAATATAATGCCGAGTCAGGTGGCGGCGGAAACGGAGAACGTAGGTATTACGTGGTAGTCGCTAGTGCAAAGTAAATGTTTGTCTGTGGATTAGAGAATATTGTAATAAACTTCCTTTCGTTGTTCGAGTAGATTAGTTTATTCAGGCTGGGATTAAGGAAGCTAACGAGAATGAGGATTTTCAAAATGATTGTAATTTATACCGGCTGTAAAATTGAAATATGTAATGATGAGAAAACAATGTTATTATTGCAAAAGGATCCTGCACCATTATTTTATAAAACTTGAAGTTGTTTGATAGCAGTTAAAAGTATTTTTTGTAATAAAAAATCCTTCTTTAGAGCTTAAATATATAAATAACCAAAGACTCAATTATTAAAAGTAAGTAAGTTTTTGTGACGTAGACGTATACACCAAAATCTTCTCAAACAGTGGGGTTAGCATCAAAATTAAATCAAGTAAATTCAACAATTTTTTGATTTTAGGATAAGTAGGTATGTATAAAAAAATACAGTTTTGTATTTTCTTTACTAATTAAGTAAGAATACATTGGCAAATAGTCCTTAGAAAAATAATTTATAAATTTGCATTCTAAAATTATTTTAACCTGCGTTTTAGTACCACTTGTATGATTGGCAGAGCTATGTCATTCAACATTATTTAAATTCCTCTATTTTAGACCAGCATAACCCACATAAGTAAAGTGTTTTTTGAGTTTTTGTCCATTTAGATTGTGTTTTTTGGCTTTATTTTTTAATATTATTGGAATTTGGATTTAGGGGATTCCAGTCATAAGGTCACTGTTGTGTTAGCTTGACATAATGATAATATGACATTTAGATGTCATACATGTATTTAAAAAATCAGAATAGAATAGGTGTGTGACAGAGAGTCAAAAACAATAATAAATTTTGAGGTCTTATTTCATTATAATTGACTGGATTTCTAATTTGCAGTTATGGTGGAGGAGCCTGTTGTTACTTACCTAAATACTCGTAGGTTGAATCAAAACTGTGCATACAAAAAATGTTTAGAATTACGAACTGAAATCAATAAGATACTTATTCGTTCTTCAATAATTGTTTTTTGGAAGAGTAAAAAGCAAATAATGAAAAATGTTATAAGTATATTACAAAACAAATTATTACTTTTGAAATCTAAATAATCCGTGTTTTATGTTTTAAATGTATATGATAATATGACTGTATTTGCTGGGCACCATGGTAATCTCCTATTCCCACCTTCCAGTTTACGCATTATTGATCTTGAACGCAATTAGACCCAATGAAGGAATCCAAATGCAAGGAAGCGTTAACCGTACAGCGTACACCGCAGTGGATTTAGATAGTGGCCGCGGCCGGTGAGGAACGTGGTTCGTTCACTTTCTTTGACCGCGGCATCTGACCAATGAGAGTGCGGTGTTCTGTGCTGTAGATGGACGACAATGCTGCACGCAGGGCCGGCTCTCAGGGCCAATTAAGAAGCTAAAGTTCAAGGTCGGATGCGATTTAGAACTCAAAGAGGGAAAGATGCTGGAAAAGCCTTGACAAATCATCAACGAATCTTGTGTAATTAAATGGCAAACACTCAACTCTATACTACGTACCTGTATAAGTTTGTATTTAAAATTGAAAGTATTTTGCCTATGTTCTACATGAGTTAGTCAGTGACAGAGATACCTCCCATAAGTCTGTTTCCCTCTAAACTTGCCTCGCTGCTGCTGTTTTATAGCAGCTCCCTTCTAGGTACATAGTATAGAGTTCACATTTAAAAGTTCATCTAGTAAACAGTTATAAGTTTTTCGTATATCTTTTCATGAACGGTGTTTAGTGAACAGGTCAGATAATTTGACCCTCACTAAATAAACCATTAAACTAGGTTATTACTTTGTTCTACTTTAGTTCTATATTGTTCTACAAAGTTTTAAAATTATTTCACACCGGTAATGTTTCTTTTATTAATTATCAACCAGCAGTACAAAAGCATTGTAAACAATTGAATGAAAATCTGGGGTACATAGGTTTCTAGATTTGCTTTTCTCATCATATTAAACCCTATCAGCTCAATGAGTTTACACCCAACCAACTCAAGCCGATAAAAACTACAACAAAATAAAAATATGTCATACATACATGTATTATCCTCGGTATGACTTGAACAACGATTTGAAAAAAATAACAAAAAGCAGAACAAATCATATTTTAAAGAAATAAATAAGATTTTCGAACAAGTTTCCAGCTGTACTCCTAAACCCTAGAGGAATAGTTAATTAATTATATCATTATAATTTTTCTACGATCATCATCAGACCACTTTGGCAGATTAAAGAGTAAGACTACTTTTTACTACGGAATAAATAGTTGCCTAACTAGAGAGGAAAGAGCTTCATTTTCCCACTCGAGCTCGAAGTTTGTGTCACGAGAAAAGCGAATGAGGCAATCTAGCGACAGTAGGAAATGAGCTGTTAGATTTTTTTCACAACATATTTAAAAAATATTGTTAATGTAAATGAAACATAAAACTATACCTTATAAGTTATAACTGCCATCTTTAAAAATGACGTTTAGAAACAATGCGAAATTTAATTAAAGTTGTAAAATTGTGAAATAATTGTAGAAAAATACATGTCATTACATTCAAAAGACTAAATATTCGCAAAGTGTATTAAGCGTTATTTTTATTCATTATTATACAAAACATTTTTATTTTTATATCCCCTCCCACAACTGATGTCTGGCTTCGCCCCAGGAATCTGCAGAGACGACTCACTTGATCTGCTCAGCTGAAATAATGTTGTTTGTTTGATTATCACTTGTCGTCCTCCTTGTGACAGACCCACATGAAATACAGTGCACCACTTTCAGTCACCCCTCTTGGGTGCGCGCAGAAGTATGTGTTCGGGATGTTAGGGTCAGTTATAGTTTCAAAAGCCCACAGCGAGTTGGTTTACATTCACCATTGTGACAATACCGCTGAGATAATTTCAACACGATGTTGCGAACAACTTTGCTGCCATCTATGAGAAGTAACTCTGGAAAAGGCAGTTTCTGCTGATTTAGCCTATTCCTAGAATTACTTTTTTTCCATTCCATTCTTTTCCTCACTACTAGGACTGTCTGAAACCAGCCCAAAACTCGTACTTTGCCGCATCCTAGCTATGTAATGTCATTTTGAAGTTGAAAAATACTGTAAAAGTGTTTTCGTTGCGAGTAAACTGTCAGATTATTATTGAGTTCAGGATAATATTTTTATAAACATTTAATAGAGAAAGAATGGATCTACAGATGTGTGCCTTTTTGAAATTTTTAAAATTATTTTGTATCATGAGATATAACCGTGTAAAGTTTGCATAATATAGGAATTTTTATATTCATGTACAATTTTTTAATCAAAATTTTAAAAAGGCACATATCTAGATCCATTCTTTCTCTATTAAATCCTTGTTGAAATAAATTTTTACCATTTATGTACTGGGGTCCTATTCTATTTCACTTATCAACGTTGATAAGTTGGGTTGTCTTGATAACCCCCCACTATGTGTGACGTAGTAGCCAAGCGACTGTCGCTACGACTTATCAACCCTCGCTACGGTAGACTTGCGCGTTGCGTTGATTTTTGTTCGTTGTGATGTTAAAATATTTATTTTATAAATATAAAATACCAATAAATTATGGGTTAATTATATGTATTTAATATTTTTGATTAGTTTATTAAATAATTCAACTTACAAATTGTAGAAATAAGAAATAGACATTTTTCTTGAAAAAATAATTTACTTTGAAAATCAAAGAAATGGCTTATTTTAAAACAAATAATACGTTTATGATAAGTGATAGGTAAAATGGTGGTTTAGCAGTTTTTCTTGCCAAATTTCACAGTAAATGTAAAATCTCTATCAGTCGTTATCAACTGGAGGCCAAATATCCCTAACCCTTGATATAGTTACAAACGGAATGACGTCACGAAGTTATCAACTGAACTTCGCTAGCGACTGTCGCTATGAATTAGAATAGGTACCCAGGTCACAAAACACTTGCTACGTTAGTACATTTTATTCTGAATTATAGGTAGTAGACGGGCCTCTTAAGTTGTGTTTGTACAAAGTAAAGTAACGTTTACATAAGTAGTTTTTGTATTTTAGTAGAAATCGCAAATGAAATCTAACAATAATTTATTGATTGCTCATTTTATCAAAACAAAAATTTAGTTTCACCTGTGTTTTGGTTGTGTCTTTAACAAATCATACGTCATGTAGATGTAATACACTGAAATATAGAGAAGCAAATGCTAATAAATATGCATCAGCAATTTGTCCACAATCCCGCTCTGCCTCTCAGTACTGATGCAACATTTCATACAACGTTCCATTCCGTTCAGCGCTCACTGCTCGCGCGTTCAGGTTACAATGATACTCACGAGAGGAACAAGCGAATGGAATTCTCCAGGAAAGAACTCTCGTTCGCTGGCTGGCAGTTCATTGTTACGTCATGCATGACGTGGTAAACACTGCATGAGCAGATGCATAATGAAGCAGGCAGAGCAGCAGGAGCAACGTGATATCGACAGCCAGCAGCGAACAGCGCACGCAATAAGAGCAAGAAGTGCGAATCGGGAAATGAGAATTCGTTGGAAATAACAATTGGATTTTCAGCTTTGTTTTTTTATTAAGTTTGCTAATGAGGCATGGAAGTTTTTCTAGTTTTATTAATTCTGGCTTCGCTGTTTTAAAAAAGAAATCTTCACAAATGTTGTAGTACAATGAGCACTTCAACTATTTTTGTTTTCATTCTTTATGAGATACTGAATAAAAATATAATTATAACATATTTTAAAGGAAACAATAGCATCTTTTAAATACATTTTATTTAATGTAATTTTTCTAACAGATTCTTCAAGATTGGCTGATATTTGCCGAGCCATGTTTATTGGGATTATGGTTTCATTACTTGACTTGATTTTCAAGCTACTTGACTTGACTTGAAATTAAATCAAGTTCAAGTCAAGTAATAGAATTCGAAAGTCAAGTTAAGGCTAGTAGTAAAATTTCAAGTAACTTGAAAATCAAGTATTAAAATCCCAAGTATTTTTGATACTTGAAAATGAAGTAACTAAACTTCAAGAAGGAAAAAAAATTAAGTAATTCTTCAAAACTGTATTGCATTATATCAAATAATTAGATATCAGTATATAACAAATGGGTCTGGCCATATAACTATCATTCATAAGGGCAAATTAAAATCTAATAATTTTTTAGAAAAAAAATTCCTATGCAAGAAAGTTAAAAAATACAGCGTTGGTGTAGATATAAAATCGTTCAATTAATGAATTGCGCATTTTTAACAAAATTGTTCGTTATCAAGCAGGGTTGTTATATTTAAAACAATTTGTTTTAAACAAACTGTTTTAAACATGTTTTAAACACGGCCTAATGTTTTAATGCATGTTTTAAACTGTGTTTTAAATCAGGTGTTTAAAAATGATATCGAAATCCATTCACGACGCATAACACAAACAAAACAAATTCAACTACCGACCATCGGTGACTCCGAGCTACGCAGCTAGAGCGATGTAAATCCCCGTCCTCGCAGAAAATGTACCATTGGCGACATATTTCGATGGAAATAATATTTATTTAAAACAGATATCCTGTTTAAAACATGTTTTAAACATGCTTTTTTGTTTAAAACATGTTTTTTTGTGCAGAGTTAAAAACATGTTTTAAACCAAAAAAACAGTTTTAAATAGTAAAAAACAAATGTTTTGTTTAAAATTGAAAAAAACATGTTTTTTTTCAACCCTGTTATCAAGTAAGTTTGAAATAACTTTGATATCAAGTCAATAGTAACGATAGAAAATCAAGTCGTCAAGTAATGAATTTTTAAAAGCTTGATCTTCAAGCCAAGTCAAGTAATTCACAAATACTTCAAGCTACTTGACTTGACGAATCTCTAATTGGGATCAAGAAAATTCACCGTCCACAAACACCACGGAAAATTCACCGGGAAACATTAAAAGCGGGAAAAATTCATCGCACATTAGGTAAAATCACTTTAAACCCATATGGAAAATTAAAGGTTAATTGTCTATTGCCGAATTTGATTGCCGAAACCAACTATTTGGAATTCAACCGAGTTTGTAGCATGTGGAACTCAAAAAGTGTATAGGGTTCTGTTCTATCACTTCAGTTCAATCAGTTTCTACCAAAACCAAATAGGTATGTTCTATGTGAGACTTAATAAGGGTGTGATATGTTCCTTATTTAGTTCAGTTCAATTAGAGTTTCTACGAAAACCAAGTTGTATATTTTTCAATTTTCTATAAATCCAATAAATACATTTTGTAAGAAATACCTACACAAAAGCGACACAAAACACAAAAGTTAATACATCGAGGAATAGATTATATCTACTTAGGTATACATATTCTATTGTGTGCGGTAAACTTTCCACCGTAAATTGTGTGCGGTTTCAATTCTGTGATAACTCATTTTGCTCAAACTTTTTCAAAGGCAAACCAAATCTAAATAGGTAATACACAGAAATATGTTTAATAAACTGTTATTGGAATTTGTCGAGGATTTAGTGGAGCTTATTTTTACAGTTGGGTATTCGCTCTTAATTTTTCGGATAAGTAAAGTACAAAAATGTCTATTTATTAAAACTAAGTGTGTGAGAATTGTGCAAACTACATTAGTATAAAAATAAAATTTTCATAGCCATCAAGTTCCATAAAAAATTAGTTCCATATGAAGTGAATAAAAAAGCAAAACATTTTCTACGAAGTGAAGTACCTACTTATGAAGTTAGTCTACACCCGCGCAGCTTCAGTTTGCAATTTCTTTTGGCTCATGAAAAATGTAAGCCTTGCTGTAAGCGAAGTATTTGCTTTGAACTCTCATCTACTTATCAAAATTTGATGCGCTTTTTCATATTCTGGGTTCGGCTATCGCTCACCCGGGAATACGCAACAACATTCGCACGAGGGTGTGGAAAACATGCACGACTTAATTTAATGGACGCAAACAAACGTAAAACGAGCACAAGCAAACAAAGATGGAATGAGATATTGTGATACCAATTTCGGTTAATGGCATTCATATTTATTAATTACAGCGTAAAAAGGATTCGCAATTTTAAAAAATTTATAGCAATCATTTTGTGCACAATGTTTCAGTTTTTGGAAAATAATGTAGAATTATTAAGCATGGGCTTTATTATACTGAAAAAAGTAATAAATATTATTTGTACTTTTCTTTGTTTTGAAACTGTGAACAATTTACCAGTACCATATTACAAAATAGTTTTTTGTTTCAAATCTTTTTCGTTATATAAGTAAATGGTATAAATTAATGAACACTGAAATATCAATTTGTTACCTTTGTAGAACTTTGTGACAATCGTTTGAAAATTCTCAAAAAGTGAAGTAATTAAATTATTCCAATCTGGTATATGTTTGACAATTTAATCTTAACTTAATAGTGATAATAGTGTTAGAACAAAGTACCTATAAATAATATTTACTGACAAAAGTTAAGAAAACAAAACTTAAGTTTCTTTGAAAATTGTAGCGTAATTTATAATTTAAACTTAGTTCTCATTCGAATGCAGAATTAAATCATAAAAACGAACCCGTAAAAACAAAGTTTTTCACTATAAATCCTTTGTATATGAGACTCGATCGATATTTATTTAAATTTTTGTTTTTGACTGGTTAATTTTGTACATTTTGAGATAGCTAGCTGCCATTTTGCTTCAAGATGGCGGACTGACATTTTAATATATCTATATCATAAGTTAGATCCTTGGCTATTACTGTACCAAATTTGACCACAATCGGTGCAGTACATTTTGAGATAGCTAGCCGCCATTTCGTTTCAAGACGGCGGATAATCTGAAATTTTGCCAAAGTGCATTGTTAGGTGACAAAAGTCTATTTGCAAAATTTCAGCTCGATAGGATCCCGGGAAGTGAATCATTTTTGACTTTTTACCTCTCGCCTCATATTCTATAAGAGAGGTATTGTAATGGGTCAAAATTTTCGAGTATGAGTTTTTGGTGGATAAGCACGTTTTAGGGTCTCTAGAATACGAATTTACTATTTTCACGATGATGTCTGTGTGTGTGTGTGTGCGTTTGTATGAACCGACGATTTTTCGTCCACGATAACTTAAAAATTATCAAACCGTTTATAACCAAATTTCATATTTAAGGTTTTAATCTTAACACCGGATAAGATTTTAGTAGAAATCCGCAAACCGGAAGTAGTACTTTTAGAAGTTTGGAAAAGTTTTCCTTAAATATATTGGTACATTATTTATTTATGACAATTTTTGCAATTAAAAATAAAAGAAATTGTGATTATCTATGTGTACAGTTAATTATAAATACAAATTGCTGAATCTGGAAGTATTTAACAATAAAATAAAGTACAATTAATATTCTATTTTTTTGAAATTCCAGTATCTTGTTGTCCATGATATAAAATTTGTTTCTACATAAAATTTGAATTATTATGACAGTGACAGTACAGTTGACATCTTGGTTTACATTATCGTATTACATGAACATGAAACTATTAAAATGTAAGTAAAACTATTTATTAGATTAGTAGAATAAGCAGAATTAGGCGAGAGGTCGTGTGGTGGCCACAGCAGATTTTTTTGCCTTACGTAGAGGGTAGATATGACGGACGGTGAAGTTAATATAAAGGATTTAAAAATTCGATAAAAATGGTCTGAAATACGAAATACCAACGGATCCAAAAAAATTATTTGAAAATATGATTATATTATTCTGCTTTAAAACAATTTAAAAATTCCAGGTTTATTCTGCATTCTACCATAATAATTTACTATATTTTGTGGCATTTAATGTAAATTTTAATTACATGGAAATATGAATTATTATTTACATAGATTTTAATTGAAATGATATTTACAAAACATAAATATTAGTTATCCGTACAACCGCAAAATGTAAAACGTCATCTAAATATTTAACATACGAGTAGTCTGCATAAAGAATAAATATATTACGTTAGTCGGAAATGCATCCGACATCATGCAACTACGACATCTGAGGATGCAGCTCATAAAACTATTCCTATTAATATTTCATAGACCTCAAGACTTGCTCCATTCTCTATTTATCGTCTTACGAGATCATCCGCAAGAATAAAACAATCTAAAGACACGGAAACGAATATATTCCGCTTCTTTGCAACATTCTGTTCTGTAAAATCACCGACAAGTCAAGACGCTAGATGCTAGAAGCACACAAAAACAACGAATACTTGCATCTTTTTAAATAATAATTCCACAAAGTGTAAGAGCAATTTTGTACTTGCAAGATGACTGAAGGAATTACAATATTTCAGGGTAAATATTTTATTAGGAAAGTATTTCTTAATAATGATCATTTACAAAATTTATTTCATAGATAGCATAAACTCTTGTAGGTTATAGTATGTGTATTGTGTACTATGTACTTACTTAGAAATATATTTTTATAATCTCCCAACTCAAGGAAAATCATACTTGTAAGTTAACATTAGCTACTTTACGAAGGCCTACTTGCAGACATGCTTATGTATTGTGTCTCTCCGGGTTTCATTAAAAATTATAACATTTTGTATCTAAAGATTATTAAAATACACAAATTTTAAAAGCCATATTTATTTGGACGTTTGGAATATAACATTTTAAAAATTTTGTCTGCATGGTCTGGAAATATTGAACGATGACAACAATTACCAATATTTAAATAAGCTTCTGGCCCGAAGGTTTCACATTCGAGTTGTATAATAAACATCAAGTTATGCTATAGCGGTGCATACTTATCTTCATATAAAAGTTTTCTTCATTATTACCCAAACTTTGATGTTTCAATATTACTTACAATGGTAATATGTTTATAGCTCTAGGGCATACAGCACTATAATATACACATAGTCTAAGTGCAGTTTGCGCCATTTCTCGTAGTTTAGTTAGAATAATTTGATACTTTTTTATAAAAACCAATATTCGTGGTAAAAAATAATGATTATGTAATTTCTGCCTTTATTTTAATTTCAATGTACTTGTGTTTTATTTATATCGTTGAAAAAAGAAAAGACGGGTCATAGCCAACTATGAGCTCCATATAAAAATTTGAATTTGGTTTTAATTTCTCGAAATCTGTAGGAGATAAAAAAAATTTGAAGACTGCTGTGAATTCCTTGTTAAAAACTGCCTATAGAACGTGCAAATTAGAAACTTGTACAAATTTAAACAAAAAAGTTATAGTTGAACAACGAAATTGGCAAAATTTACATTTTTGCGTATATCTAGTCACCTATGCTTTTTTTGTGGAAAAACAAAAACATTTCTAAATTGGCCCCCTAAAGGGGCAACTTTTGTCTAATTTAACCAACTTCGTATCTCTTATGGTTCTCGAGATCCCATGCTTAAACAGTTTCAAAGGACACCCTAAATTCTTTAAAAATTTCGAAGTGACTACTTCTACTGGCATGTTTTTAAGATTCAAAGAAACATGTGAAGAATTACATACTTAAAAAGATTATCTAAAATGTAGGTACAATGAATTCCACATCTCGACAAAGACAGAATATAGCACAATTCTAAATAGAAACCCCAAAGTAGGAAACCGCAAGAATTAATCCAGTAACTTACCTCCTCTGAAAATGACCGCGTAATTCACGATGTGAAATGTCAGTTTGTTCATCCGGACTCCGCCGCTGCTGTTCCAGAGTCCGGAGGTATACATTAAGAACAAACTGTTTGCGTTACCGCGTTTGTTATTTTTCATTTGCATATCCAAACAAATTCCGTCTGGCTGGGATAATAATCGAGTTGGCGTGGATGTTGCTGGCGCAGCCAAACTTGAACATCAGAGCATCAGGGATTTTGCCTTTCTGGATAAGTGGTTAGTGCTTCATTGTTACTTTGCTGGATGCTTTCATATTTTATGGATTTCTATGCGTGGATTAATATGTATTCATTGAACCGAGTGCAACACGAAGGCTCGTTTACAAAGTTGGAATGCACGTATTAACGAATGACACTATTTGTGGTACTAATTTAGTGTTAACATTAAAGGTGGGTTTATGCTCAAAATTTTTACGCCTTATTCTTTATTTCTGACAGACACGTCAAATTTTTTGCATGACATAACCTAAGTAGCTTGAAATCTTAACGATTTTGCAGGTATGGATACAGTTCTTCATATAAAAAACATAAATGTCAATTGACAAAGTCGCAACAACATCAGATTAATAAATATAATCACGTTTCACTTCGGTTAAATTAAAAATATTCTTAAAATTATTATTTTCTTATGCCTCGTTTTCATGTATCCGGAATCCGCAGTTTTCTTGCGGAATAAAATGGCCGCCACGAATTCCGCAAAACTCCCGTTTTCATTTGTCCGGATATTTTTACGAGATTATGCGGAATTTTTTAGGAAAATTGGTATTAGTTTTGAAAATGTTGGTATCAGTGAGAGCGCCAAAATGAAATATGTGCATGCATATCGCATATGAAATAGATATACTGTCACCAGACGCTAAATATCTGCAATTACATTAAAAAAATATATTATGCAACTTATTTTTTCAAAAATTATAAACTCAATACCGGATAACCTCAAAGTAATAGCTAATTTTTCAGCTGGTGAAATTGGTTCTCTTATAAAAAACATTTTCAAAATCTTGTATTATTTCTAATAATGTATCAAACATTTTAGAATCCATGCGAAAATAATTAAAATGCATTTCTGTATCTTTTAATCTTAGTTCTTGAACAAGTTTGTGATTGTCCCCTTGATTTTTTATATTTTTACAAATATCTCGCTCCCACATTTTTTCCTACGATATTTTCTTTTCATTTTTAAATCTTTGTTTATCTGATAAATTTCATATTATCATTTTTATATAATATCGACAATACTCCAAGTAATAATAATAATTTTCAATTTCCATCTCAATATTCAACATATATTTGAGGTTATAACTGACAGTTTAAACGTCAAAACTTGCGGAGTTCCGCAGAAAGTTAAAAATAATTTAACTACTGACGGAATTCGTGGCGGCCATTTTATTCCGCAAGAAATCTGCGGATTCCGGATACATGAAAACGAGGCATTATTCCTATTTTTAACTTAAATTGCGTATTATATCATACCTAAAATGTGTGATGTTTACAATAATGTAGGTACCATATTTGGAACTTACATATTTCAGTATAATTTGTATATTTGTAATTGTAGTTAATATTACAAAAGTAAATAGAGTCATATTATCAGCAGCAACACAATATTCATAAAAAACAGTTTGGGTATCACTGATTTATTCAACTAAAATCAAATATTTTGAGCACAATATTCTTATATAAACGAAACCTGTCGAAACATTGCGCTAAACTAGGAACCGATGTTTGCAAGTTCAGTATACAGTGGATTGTCGTAGTGCATGAATCAATGTTTATAAGATAAAATTAAAATTTTTGTGTATATATTTTGATATATTTAAATGTAGAAATGTCTATAAGTTGAACTTTTGAATGCGTAAAATGATATAAAATTAATAACGACTATTTTTAATTTAAAGTGTAGTGCCATAAACAATTTAAAGGCTTTCCGGGACACTTATTTATAGGATGCACCATCGTCAGAGGTCAGAGTACACCAAAGGTTAGCATTTTTTATTTATATTATAAGCTAGCAGAACCCATTGGGCAGAATTACTTTTCAAATCATATTTTGAATTCCCTATATTAATAGGTATACTTTATGAAAGATTAATATAAAGTACAGTAATTCATTGGTCCTATCTATCATATTAGCCATGTGCTTGTGCTTGTGCTCTGTCTGTCTAGAGTCAATTTTAGTGTCAATTTACATACTCGACATGAACTATTTCACCTACCATACAAGGTTGAAATTGTTCAAATTTATAACTATAATCTTATAAAAATGTAAACATATATCATATAACTTATTTTATTTTATTGGGTAAGTGCCCTAATTCTATGTATTTGCAATTTTTATTTATTCACTAACATTACTTGTAGCTGATGATGAGGGACATTGACCTCGAAACGTCCAAAAATTAACTTCGATTAAATATTTTGACAACATGCTAAATTGTCACTTTTCTTGATCGTCAAATCCAATACCTGGATCCCTACGCCAACTTTTCTATTTAAAATATTAGCTATAAGGTTTAATTCTCATAAAACTGTAGACCGTAGCATTTTAATTGTTTTATCTTAATTATAATTAATTTAGTTGACCTCCTTTGATCTTAATTCTTTTGAGCACATCATAGGTCTTAGGGAGAACTTACTATTAAAAACGGTTTACCAATTATGAATTTCCTAGACAGTAACATGCTTCTATAAATTTTAATACCATTAGATGTTGAAAAAGCAATTAATTTTGCGTTTTAACTAACAAACAAAAACAAACGTCCCTTTGTGCAGATGTATAAATCCGAAACATTTAATTTATTCACAAATGCAATTGTAATCGGAAAACAAAAGAGACTGCAACAAGCAACAGTACTGTTAGAGTATTTTTTTAGACATTTACTAAAGTAAGAAAAACTTTCTCTCAACTCGTAGTCAATTTGCGTTTGCATCGAATTTAACAAGCAACGAAGAGATTATACGAAATTTGCTTCTCGGTGATGTAATTGCAACTTAGTGAAGCTGGTTGAACTAGAAAGCAAAAAGAGCTTCATTTATTAAAATCTTGCAACATTCTTCCTACTTTTGTTCTCTCTAATACAATTTTTATTATGCAGTAGGTTAGGTACTGTCATTATTAATTCGAAAATAGAGATGCATAAAGCTTTTTATAAATGAAAAGCAAAGAAAAAATAACTAGTGGTTAATAAAAAATCAGTTCACACTTATTTTACCGTGATTTTTTATGTTTTGTGTGTGTTTTTTACTTATTTTTACGATACTTATACTTATATAACAATATTCGAATTTAATGTGGTTTTAAAGCTAATTATTTCAAAACGTAATATCGTCGTTATTTTTATTAGTCCTTATGATTATATTATACAGGGTGTCTCTGTACTTCGGGAAAAAAATTAAAGGGTATATATTATAAGACGTACTGATCATGGAACAAAAAGAATTTTTTTAAATTCGCAAAATAATTTGCATGGTATTTAAAGGAAACATTTTGTTAGCCACTGGTTGATAGCTATTTTTAATGATTTTATTTAAATCTATTAATAATACAAGTAGTAATTGTTTACACAACGCCAAATAAATGTCTGATGTTGTGTAATTAAAAATTATGTTTCTTTTAATAAAGTACGCTGTTTCAGTGGTTCTAAAAATGTTCATTTCAAGTAAACCATCCTTAATTTTGCGAATTTAAAAAAAATTCTTTTTGTTCCATGATCAGTACGTCTTACAGTATATACCCTTTAATTTTTTTCCCGAAGTACAGAGACACCCTGTATAGTGCTTTCAAAAAGATGAAATGCAGATTTGGATTACAAAAAATTATAGTATAGTAATTTATTACAATATTGAAAAATTAATTTAATTTTTGAGCAATAATGTTCATTATTATTTCAACTTCTACAACTATACCTAAATTAAAGCTATCTAGTCTTTTTCGGAAATGTTTTATATATAGTTCCCTAAAGGGCAGAGTGTTAATCTCTCAGGAAACGAAAAAAACTGATGATTTTTATTGGGTTTTTGATTATTTACTTGTAATATTGTATATTTAACTTGATTTGTAGGAAAAAATTAATATAAAATAAATATTATTTACTATGAACTATTATTTATAATACTAGTCTTCAACAGGAAGCTATAATTAAGAAAATTTGAAAATATCAAATTGCCCGTTATCGAGGTACAAATTAAAAATAACCCGTATGCAATTTATATTATTTAATTGCAAAAGGAATTTAAATTAGATACGTTCGCTTACTACAAATATAAATTAAAATGTAATTACTTTTTTCATTTTGGTAAATATTATACTTTGCAGTTGATATTATTTCATATACAGAGAGAGCTTTTATTCTTACGGGAAAGTCAAGAAGTTATTTTCCAGTAAGTTAGTCTAAGTACCTTACCGTTCTTCATGACATGCACTTATGTGTCGTTCTCTATAATTTGTCAATTGATGCGTCATTCTAGTTCTAGGAATACGAACACTAGACACTTGTACTCTATTTCTCCTATTTATTTTTTACATGCAGAATGCACTTGAACTACTTATGAATCTATGTTTTTGTGGAGAAGTAATATATTTTCCTTTTTTGTGTTTGCTATATTTCAAGACCATAATTCAGCCTACATAACTAACGAATGGAATATAATAAGAAATTTTTCTTTAAATTTGATAAACTATGTTGTTGTCTCCTCATTAAATTAGACCGAATGTATAAATAATAATAAAAAAAATATGTTAATAAATTAAGAGTTCCTTTCATAGTATTGTAAGTACCTACTATCTATTTTATTCATTAGTTAGAACAGAACAGTTAGAACTAAGCAAATGAATTTATTCTTCTTAATAAAATGTTAGCTAGAAATTGCTATTAATTAATAAAAAAGATTCAGTATTCAATAAATCATACTTGTACGTCTATTGTAACTTTATAATTTATTAAAATTTCTGTTAAATCAAATTTGAACTTGGAGTTTTTTAGAAGCATTTTTTTTAAAAATAGCAAAATTTATAATCATACTATAAAATTTTATGTTACTTATATTTAACTATAGGATTGGTGTTGTTGTGTTAACAATTGAGCCATTCGCTATTTTACTATCAATATATTTTCCAGTATATTTACCGATAATTTATGATCGTCAATCGTTTTCGAAACATTCTTTGATAACATGTTACAGTACATTACCTGCAAATCTTGCGGTAACAATAAACTGCATATTGTTTGAGGAATTTGAGATAAACAGGTGTATTTCTATGCCAACTAGGATTATTTACGGCCCTTCCCTATTTTTAGGGCCACTTAAACCCCGCAGAGTTTGAAAAGTCAACTGTAGGTTGTAAAAGTCGTTCTCACGAGATTGAGACTCTGCCGGACCTTGTGTTGATGTTGATGCCCTCGCGTTTGAGAGAGAGAGAGAAATTCTTGAAGGAAGTTTGTGGACAATGCAGGGTACCTATTCTAATTCATAGCGACAGTCGCTAGCGAAGTTCAGTTGATAACTTCGTGACGTCATTCCGTTTGTAACTATATCAAGGGTTAGGGATATTTGGCCTCCAGTTGATAACGACTGATAGAGATTTTACATTTACTGTGAAATTTGACAAGAAAAACTGCTAAACCACCATTTTACCTATCACTTATCATAAACGTATTATTTGTTTTAAAATAAGCCATTTTTTTGAATTTCAAAGTTAATTATTTTTTCAAGAAAAATGTCAATTTCTTATTTCTAAAATTTGTAAGTTGTATTATTTAATAAACTAATCAAAAATATTAAATACATATAATGAACCCATAATTTATTGGTATTTTATATTTATAAAATAAATATTTTAACCTCCTAACGAACAAAAATCAACACAACGCGCAAGTCTACCGTAGCGAGGGTTGATAAGTCGGAGCGACAGTCGCTTGGCTACTACGTCACACATAGTGGGGGGTTATCAAGACAACCCAACTTATCAACGTTGATAAGTGAAATAGAATAGGACCCCAGGCCCAATAACCACTTCCGGTGACCGGTGTAAAGATACCTTTCAAGTTGAGCCGAAAGGGATCGGACTTTATGTGATTGGAGTAGTTTTTTGTTTTAAGTAGGCTTAAAAGTTGAAAAGGGTTGTCATCCCATTTCGGGTCTTTCTAACTTAAATAAAATGTATTCTTCCTCTCTCTCCCACTCACTCCGAAATAAACAAAACAAAAACAATAGGTATTGAATATTTAGATTTATTATGTCACTTAAGTTTAATTGCAAAAAGGCTTAAAATATAATTTTTAATTAGTAAATCGTATTTTTATTACCTAATATCAGAGTAAAGAACTTTTAGAGGAAAGTCAAATTTTAATGTCCTACGTAGGATCGAGAGAGATAGCTACAACAGCAAGGATAAACATGCGCATGCATATTGTTGTGTCCTTGATGTTAAAATAAAGTACCTAATCATGTCATCAAAAATGAAATATATACATAGAAATACAACACTCTTAAATTACTGTGCGATTCAGTACAAATACCGTAAAATTATTATACAGGATTTAGAATTACATAATAAACATTTAATAGATTGTATTTCTAATAAAAACGAATTTATTGTTACATATGAGTAATTACCTACGTCAATACGTTAAGCTAATGTAATTTCCACACTTGTGGTAGAAGAAGGTAGTATGGGTCAGTGGCGTAGCCAGAAATTTTGAAAGGGGGGGGGGGTTCAACATAAATTTAGGTAACATAATATACCTATATTTATTTTTATATAGCAAACATTTTTACAAAAAAATTATTTAGACCTCTTATCTATACAAAAACAATTCTTAAAATCAATATTTTTGTAGTTTTAAATAAATAGCAAAAATAATTAGGTTATAACAAATTTAAATTTTAAATTTAGGTCGTCTCGCTCGTCTGGTGTTTTATGTATTACAACTCAGTACTTCGTCAGCCGTATTTGAAATTTCTCGATATATATTTAACATTGCCAGACCATTTAGTCTATTTTCTGACATTGAATTTCGTAAATAAATAATTCTTTTTAGCGTGCTAGTTCTCAAGGGGGGGTCTGTACACGAAAACCCCTCCATTCCTTGCTTACGCCACTGGTATAGGTAACAGAAGTAACAACGTAATCTTGATAAATTTATTTTACATTTTCATAGCTCTCTAGCAGTCTAGCTTAACTACTCAATAAATTGGAAATTATTGTCAGCAGATTAAAATCTAGTTGTTGTGGTTATTCTTATTATCTATTTTATTAACTAGATAATAGTTTGGCTATCATTTACATTTTATATTATTGTCGAGTTTGTACATAAACAAATTACATGAATAAGGAATACAAAACACTCAAAACCAGCGACTATCCTGTTAAAGCATCTTTGCAGACCTCTTCTCTAAGTACTCGATACAACTTGTACCAACCACCAACCTCTATCCCCTCTATCAGACAGTAGAACCACTTTCAACCCTTTAGTAAAGTAACTATTTCGTTCAATTTTTAATCAATTTAAAAAAATCGTACATAAATATCAGGAATCAAAGCAATCTGCTTTCTTTTGTAGATTCAGCAGGTTTCTGGTAAAGTCATATAAAATACGAAGAATAAATAAATACAGAATGAAAGAACAGTGCGAACTCATATGGGAAAAATAACATTTCGCATGCATCAGATAGCAGTGCGAGTCGTAAGGTAACACAGCACTCGTAGAAATATTCGCAGCCTACTTTGACCTAATTTCAACGTATAAACATGATAACAGGCCGTTTTATTACTCGCCCCACGAAACGTAAAATTTGTTATTGCAGCAGAGTTCACCTTCACATGCTGTTTTTGTTGTATTTAACAGCAAATGAAATTCTATTTTTAAAATTGTTTAATAAATAAAAATTTGTATAAAAATATTTAGATTTTTGCATGACATTACCTAAAGCAGCCTGAAATCTTATCGACATTTGCAATTTTTTTATTTGAGGTTATTAGTATTTAGTAGTTAACAGTAGTGTTTGATTTTTTGTAGTTTCTGTTTCTTGTACAATGTTGTAAATATTTTTAAATTTCCTACAAAACATAACCTGAAATGATAATCACTGTTTGGCATTTCTTGACGTAAAAGTATCGTTCTCTTTTGAACCTAGTGGAAAAGAGATAAACATATTAGACAGACGTAACATTAACCAACGAATGAACAAGCATGCATGTGACAAGGAGAGATATACATAATGTCTGTTTTATTATTAGTTCAGAAACTAATGACGTACCGATCACCACATCGCGGACAGACTGTAGGTATGTAAGTAAGGACAAGCGACAAGCCCACGACGTAAGAATGTCTAGGGTGGGTGGTGTTTTGTTGTAGTGGCTGGTCTGACTCTCTGAGCCACAAGTTGACAAGACTTTCGAACGGGTTAAGTCTCAACTTGGTTTTTACATATATGCCTTGTGTGTTGTTACAAGGGCAACCAACTTGTACTGTATCACACATTTATTTCTTTAAAAAAATAATATAGTTGTAGAAGAGAAATATACATTATTTTTGTAAGTGCATATGGTTTATTTCAATTCGTTGGTAATTTGATAAGCCATTTAACAAAAGAGAAAAGTATGAAGATGAGAGACACGGAATATGAAATATAAACAGTGTTTTTTTATTTATTTTCTTCAAGCAATTAATGTCGTTATAATTTAATAGTACCTACTTGACCTATAATTTATCTTTCAAGGACCATTAAAACTGCATCTAGTTTTAATGTGTCAATCTCTTTTAATTTTTATTCTACAGTTATTGTACTTTAAATATACAGGGTGTTTCTATACCTCTGCACACAACTTTAATAGGTTATATATTTGATATACTAATTACAGAAAAGAAAGATTTTTTTCAAAATTCGCAAAAATAAGGGTAGAAAATTATATAAATTTCAGCTTGTCATCATGATTTTAATATATGGTCACCATCCTTCTGAACATCACAATTTTAAAAGTCGTGTAAAGACTAAAGAGTAATTTCAAATCGTTTTTCCTCAAAATTTAGTACTTTTTAACTCGAATGTTGAAAGCTTGATAGTTTTTCTATAATTTAAAATATTTTTGAAGCAAATATTATTGAAACATTCTAACGACCGGACTGCTTTACTTAAGGAGGTACACTCGACATTTGAAATAATGAGAGAATTTAATGAAACTTTGCAAAATTAATCAAAACATTGTAAAAATGTTACCTGAATTTTTTCATAATTTTCCACCACGTAGATTATCCAAAAATAAATATTAAAAAACTACATTTTACATGGCCTCTTATTTGACTACTTTTAAATCAACGTAAAAAGCATTTAAGGAAATGAGAGAAAATTCCAATTGCTTTTTTAAAACGTACATTATTATCTCATAGACCCGATTAAAATAATACAAGCATCATTTACCACGTAATTAACAAGATTTCTTAATCGAAAGACTGACGTTTATGCCTACTGGAGAATATTGGCGAGAACATAGTATAGACGCGGCAACGTTGAAAAGCCCGAAATTTGAATTTAACCTGGAAAAAAACATTATCTATCTATAATCACAAGTTATTCACAAGAATGAAAGGTAATATGCATAAATGATAATTAATAATTCATACCCAACGATTTAAATGAAATTTCAAGTGCAGAATTCTCTTCACCTTCCATTTTTACTATCTGTCAGATTGACATCTGAACTTGAAAAATGACATGTACAGCACAGCGTTGCCGTAGTTTACACTGGTATTTTGCCGAATGAAATCTTATAAAATAAACAATTTTTAAATAACAAAAATTAATAATATTCTTAATTAATTAATTTAAATCTCATTTTATTAGAAAAAATAGACTGCGTTTACATAGAATTAAAAATGTTTATTTTTATTTTTTATAAGTTGGAACCCTGATATGAAATACATTGCGAGTATAGGAGATGCCACTAACCCCCACCACTCGAGTGTACCTCCTTAATGTCAGAAACAAACGTTTTGAAATAAAATAGAATTTCGTGTTAGGGACAGGGGACAGCATTATATTGAATGGGCTTACATAATGTACCAAACATGCATTAAATATTTGTGGAAAGGTCTTTTCAAATCCTGCTCGCCATTACTGCCAACCCAGCAGCATAAACAATTTATCCATTTTTCACTGTGCAAACCCGGCATACATACATACGTACGTACACATTACGAAGCGGAACCATGGAGCCTGGAACATGCATGCATAACCGTAACTTAGAATGGTTACGCAGCGCGCGACGTTAATGTAAAGAAGATATTAAATTTCCGCGATGCGGTTGAACCGGGCCTCCCCGGTGATGGCGCGGTAATGTGACTCACATGGGCGTACATGGGGAAGGGTTATAGGGGGCAGGACAAGCTTCCGGAGTAGAGAGAAGAACTCGTTACCATTTCCTTTCATTTGCGAAAAATCGATGCTGTTTTAGAAGGGAACGCAACTTGGATATGTTTTACAATGGTTTTTGTAATGCAGCTTTAACCCTGGGTATACCGGAATTTAAACAATCAAGAAATACCAACCGGGCCCCAGAGGCCCGTATGTGTTTTATTTGTGTAAAGAGTGCAAATTCGGGTTTTAAAATTTTTTAATTAACTAAATATTTATTATTTTTATAAATAACCATTTATAAATGTATCATTATACTATCTTATTAGGATGAACCAAAATGTAAATGCATTAAATTCTATTTAAAACTTACCGGGCCTAGCAGGCCCTGTGTGGTAGTTCTCGTGATTATTACTGCTACCCCCAGTAAAGACAAATTCTAATTGTTATAATAATAAAGTAATGTACAAAAACACTAAACTTAAAATGTCATGGATTACAAAGGTACAGATATAAAAAATAAATATACTTTCATGTACTTGAAACTTGAAACGGGCCTCACAGGCCCGCGCGGTATACGCAGGGTTAAGTGAAATTTATAAAAATTCATCTGACTTTTAATGATCTTATGGTGAACTCTAAAATTTTTGTTTAATTATTATCAAATGTTCAACCTATTCAAGGCCTATGTTTTATAATACTTCAACATTTATTAACTATAATAATTTGTTGTGTTTGAAGTTGGTACATTTTTAAAATTAATTTTTTTTACATGAGTGTTAGGGGGACGGAAGGGGTTGCGCTTAAGTTTGCATGCATGACTTTGTTAAATTAATATAATTATTTTCAAAATGAATATTTTTCCAGCAACACCTACTTAAATTTTCCCGTTGTGTGATATATCATACGCTTAAAAAATCATAGTAAATATTTTGTTTTAAATCAAGAAACTACTGCAATTGCAATAAATAATCTAATTTATTACAATTATTTAAAAAAAATTAAAAACCGGGCTTGAATGGGTTACAAGCTGTAGCATTTTATAACAATTTAATGTAATAATAACTGGTATACAATTTATATAATTTACACATATTGTATTGTTTATTAGCAATAATACTATTAACTAATTAGTGACTGCGATTTGATATGTTAACTACATGAACTCATCGGTAATGAAGTTATAATATAATTTTCATTAAATTTTCAACTTTGTTGTGTGCATTTTAAATAAAAAATATTCTATTTAATTATGGTATAGATTATGTATTATACCTAGCTACAATAAAATTTTGCAAAACAAACCTAATAAATTTTGCAAAATAATTAAAATATTAGTATTAGTAAATAGAAAAGTCCATAACTACAAAGAAAAATATTTTAACATTGCATTCCCTAACAGCGTTTTAAAAAATGTTACAGTGATTCTAAATCGGAAGAATTATCGCTCTGGCATCCTCTACTGTATTATTAATTTCTTCTTCGTTAGATTCAGAATCATCAACATTTTCTTGTTTTATTTCGTAATAAAAATTAATGACTGTTGATCTGTCTGCCAACATACGTTTATACCACAAAGTAGCCATATTGCCAATTCTTTACGGAAATTTTTATGTTTTTGTTATTTGTGTCATGCGATTTTCTATGATATTTCCATTGTTCTACGGAAATTTTCATTTCCGAGAAAATATTTCCAAAGGAAATATAATTATCCATTTACAACACTACCGTTAATCCAGTTCTATGTTCTAGTTTAAAATTTTTCGTTGAATACATAGAACGAACCGTTAAATAAAAAATCTGACGTGGACACCACATGACTTCCTTGTACGCCTTGTGTGTTCATACTTTTCTTAATAACTAAAATGTAGAATAATATAAAAAATTCTTTTAACTTATTATACTAGTATACTCACAAATATATTTTAGTCATTTTATTTAAACTGCAGAAGAAGATATAAACGATATTTTACTATTGTCACTATTTTACTATTGTCATAAACATTTAAATTTTACGTAGTAACAAATGTTAATCAATCATGGACTACAAGATACCGAAATATTAAATTATAAATATATACTTTAATTATTCTTAAATGATACCAGATACAAAAATATTTATAAAATACCGATTGTAGGTAATAATCACATAATCTTTCATTTAAAATAAAAAAAATTGTCTAAAATTAATTATTTATCAAAATATTTTTAAAAAGTACTACTTCCGGTTTATAGATTGAAACCAAAAATAGGAGGTGCACAACTAGATGCTATAACAGTCCTAAATACAAAATTTCAACTCTCTACGTCTAACCGTATTTGAGTTATGCGACACACATACGTCCGTCCGTACGTACGTACGTACGTACAGACGTCACGTCGAAACTAGTCATAATGGATTCAGAAAAGGTCAAAACGGATATTTCCGTCAAAATCTGAGAACCGAAATTTTTCGCGATAACAATACTTCCTTACTTCGTACAAGGAAGTAAAAATTACGAACAATCAATGCTGTGGTAGTGCAATTATTTATTGAATTATCATGTAGCACGTTGTTGTAAATATGTAGGTATTCGTTATCATTTGATATCAGTTTACAAGTGACATGTGACAAGTGACACTTTTTAAACATGATCAAGTTCTGTTCGCCGTTAGATCAGGTTCATGTAGTAAAACACAGTAATAATTAAAGTATTTAATTAAACTCGTCAATTATATACGCATTCTATGTTTACTGTTACGTTACATAAGTACATCGATTTCTACATAAAATTACATTATTGATTGTAAAATAACAAGTGTGTAATTTTGTGTTTCTCAATACCGTCAATGACCTTACCTTATTCTTAATATCTTTGCCTGTACTGGACAATGTTATTTTGTTAGGTACATTCACAAATCAAAATTAGTTGTAGTTTTAGTTTTATGTTTTCGTTTTAATGAACTTGCGAACATGTAATCTTATGCAACCATTCAGAAATCAGTATTTAGTTTTAACACAGAAGATTGCAAACTCCAATCTTATTTTTATCTTCCGCTTACCTGTAAAGGAAGGTATTGGAATCGGGTGGTGAATTTTTAGTGGATGAGCACGAATTAGGGTCCTTACAACTCATTTTTGATAGTTTCTCGATGATGTCTGTATGTATGTGTGTATGTGTGTGCGTGTGTGTGTGTGTGTGTGTATGTGTGTGGTCCGGGCCGATGCCGGATGTCGGATAACTCAAATACGAATTACCCAAAATTTTTGATATTTGGTATTTTACAATTGAAATCTTGTAATCCATGTTCGGTTGATTTTTGTTTCTGAATAAAAAATATTGACAGATGAGACGGGTGACAAGTTGGCATACTAGCGTTATATACCGGGAGTTTTTTTTATTAGTAAACATAGGGCATGTCATTACCATAGTTACAGTGTTACAGAATGACAGCAATGTATTAGAGCGTTTTTTACCTTCCGCTTACCTGTAAAGGAAGGTATTGGAATCATGCAAAAAATCGGGTGGTGGAATTTTAGTGGATGAGCACGAATTAGGGTCCTTACAACTCATTTTTGATAGTTTCACGATGATGTCTGTGTGTATGTGTGTGTGTATGTATGTGTGTGTGTGTGTGTGTGGTCAAGGGTTGTTAGTCGCATAACTCAAATACGAATTACCCGAAAATTTTGATATTTGGTATTTAACATTTGTATATAAATTGGAAGAGCTCCCTAGATTTTGGTACAAATATTCTCATCGGAAATGATATTTTTTGAAGATTGAAAAGGTTAATTGTCAAAATTGAATATAAATTTGGAAAAATATAGTATTTATTTGTAATGAGAATAAGAGGAAAAGTTATTTGCAACTTACGTTATAAAAAAATTGTCTTTATCTGGTAGCATTAAAGAACTGCAGTAAAATTTAAAAAATAAATTTATCAAATAAAACGTTGATATCTTGTAATCCATGATCGGTTGATTTTTGTTTCTGCGTAAAAAATATTGACAGGTGAGACGGGTGACAAGTTGGCATACTAGCGCTATATAAGTCCTAAGTAAGATATTAAATGTAGTAATTGAACGGAGAATGGCTTCAACACAGCAGAGTTTTCCTGTGAATGAATCTTTTTATTCAGGTAATGCAAATTTCTGTGTTTGAATATTTGAGATTTTTATTTGTATATTTTAAATGGGCACCGGATTGCACGTATACATTTCTGTTTAAAGTCTAGATATGGCGGAAGGTTGTGTGATGGCCACGTCAGATTTTTTAATGAGTAAACATAGGGAAAATTAACATACTAAAATAAATATAAATTAAAGAAATGATACATTATTTATTTATGTTTTCTACACTTAAGAACTAGGTAGATACATGAAACTAATGAGGATTTTTTAAACTAATTAAATGCTCAAAATTGGAACCATTAACTTCTACTTTTTAAGTGTCTCCAAAGAAGTGGAAATAGAATGGCCTCCAAGATCACCAGATCTTGCACCAAATGATTTTTTTCTTTGGGAACACTTAAAAAATAATATGTACAATGGTGACAGAATTAATGTTGAACAATTAAAAAATCGAAGTAGTGCTTATTCCCAAAATATTACTCCCCAGCAAATAGCTAATGCTATAAATTCTTTTTATAATCGTTAAGGATATTGTTTAGAAGTTAATGGTTCCAATTTTGAGCATTTAATTAGTTTTAAAAAGCCTCATTAGTTTAATGTATCTACCTAGGTCTTAAGTGTAGGAATAAATAAATAATTTATCATTTCTTTAATATATATTTCATATTTATTTTAATATGTTATTCATCCCTATGTTTACTGATAAAAAAAACGCTCTAATACATTGCTGTCATTCTGTAACACTGTAACTATGGTAATGAAACTACCCTATGCTTACTGATAAAAAAAACTCTCTGTATAAGTCATAAGAAAGCTATTAAATGTAGTAACTGAACGGAGGATTGCTTCAACACAGAAGAGTTTTCGTGTTAATGAATCTTTTGATTCAAGTGATACCTACTAATTTCTGTGTTTGAATATTTTAGATTTTTATTTGTACTTATATTTTAAATGGGCACCAGATTGTACGTATTCATTTCTGTTTAAAGTCTAGATATGGCGGAAGGTTGTGTGATGGCCACGTCAGATTTTTAGTTTTAGGTTTTATATTTAGGAATCGACGAATAGCATGAAGCGTAGAATATATTGTTGTCTCTTTTTATGTACTGTTTGAACGTATCAATCATATTTTCATATTATTTGATCAGTGTCTGTGTCATTTTAAAAATAAATGCAAATAATAGAAATTAATTCATCTAAAACACATCCATTATAAACACGTTATTAGAATTATTATATATTTTAGTATTGAATAAAAATATCTTATAATAATATACCTTGATAATAATATATTGCTTGCCTTTCAAGATTACATCTGACCTAACACCTCAGCAATAATCTAGGATGAAGTTGGAATCTACTGAAAGTTTTATTAAAAGGATTAAAGTCAATGGGTTGCATGGGTTTTGACTGCAACCCATTGACTTCAATCCTTTTAATAATCTAGGATGTTGACAAATAAATTTAAACTTGACACTGACAGAACCAAGCACATGGTTCCAGATAATACGAAAAATATCAGTAATACCGTTTTATACCGATATCTCGTAGACAACACATAGATGAAACCTAAATATCTGATTTATGTGAATGCAGTCAAGTAGTATACTAAAACGTAAACGCAAAACATAAAACTAATTTCGATTCGTGAATAAGGCTTAATAGGAAGCGGTGTAGGATATTAGAACGGGACGGTTACAGATAAACTCTAAATATTTCACTCGTTTGTTTTGCTCACATTTGTCCCAGGATATTGCGGCCAGGACGCGAACTGCGAACACGCAGGACTGGACTAGAAAAGGCTCTCCAAATTGCATGTTGTTTATTTATTGGCTTTCAAAATTACTTTTTGTTGAAATGGGTTCCGTCGTTTTTTCAAAACAATGAACATAAGCCCACGAATGAAAAATATAAAATTGGTATTAGTATTTCTGGATGAAAATATCTTTATAACTATGTTTAGCCTCTTATTATATTGTATATTGCAAAGGTCGAATTTTGTACACCTTACAAAAAATCTGACTGTATATAATCTTATTATGCTTCACAAAGGTTTGATGCTTTATAATTTTCTATTGGAAATTTTTGTCTGAAACGTTTTTAATATAATTTTACGTACCTACCTACAAGAATAAAAAATATTTATTAATATAAGTATTTTCCTACTAACAATATTGTTTTTTAAATCAAGCTTATGAATTTTTTTTATTAAAATACCTTTCTAAAGCCCGTTTTACATTACACTAAATCTTGAACATGATATTGTTCAATTTTTTAACAATCTAAATTTTGTAGTATCATACAGCAAATTGTGTGAAATATCGCATCTGTTCGTAAATTCTTCTTAACTTAACATTACTATATACAGGTACGATGACAGTGTTTGTATAAATTAATTTATTAGTCGTAATTTGTAAGTTGGTAGAATATTGTTATGTTGATTGATAAATCTCACAAACAATTTGCCAAAATTTTTATGTCTTAAAAATAACCATCCGAAATATTTCAGAACCTGAAGCGGTTCTGTACCACAAATAAAGTTCTTGGCCTTCAGGATTTCTGACCCTAATTTAAAAATAAAAAATCTGACGTGGCCATCACACAACCTTCCGCCATATCTAGACTTTAAACAGAAATGTATACGTGCAATCCGGTGCCCATTTAAAATATACAAATAAAAATCTCAAATATTCAAACACAGAAATTTGCATTACCTGAATAAAAAGATTCATTCACAGGAAAACTCTGCTGTGTTGAAGCCATTCTCCGTTCAATTACTACATTTAATATCTTACTTAGGACTTATATAGCGCTAGTATGCCAACTTGTCACCCGTCTCACCTGTCAATATTTTTTACGCAGAAACAAAAATCAACCGATCATGGATTACAAGATATCAACGTTTTATTTGATAAATTTATTTTTTAAATTTTACTGCAGTTCTTTAATGCTACCAGATAAAGACAATTTTTTTATAACGTAAGTTGCAAATAACTTTTCCTCTTATTCTCATTACAAATAAATACTATATTTTTCCAAATTTATATACAATTTTGACAATTAACCTTTTCAATCTTCAAAAAATATCATTTCCGATGAGAATATTTGTACCAAAATCTAGGGAGCTCTTCCAATTTATATACAAATGTTAAATACCAAATATCAAAATTTTCGGGTAATTCGTATTTGAGTTATGCGACTAACAACCCTTGACCACACACACACACACACACATACATACACACACACATACACACAGACATCATCGTGAAACTATCAAAAATGAGTTGTAAGGACCCTAATTCGTGCTCATCCACTAAAATTCCACCACCCGATTTTTTGCATGATTCCAATACCTTCCTTTACAGGTAAGCGGAAGGTAAAAATTTACTCGTATATGCAAATAAAACATGCAACAAATGCATTCTCAGAATATGTCGGTCACAGTGTCGGAGGAAAATCGTCGTTTAGGGAAAACAAAGCGATCCGTTCCTGGCTTCATTCGGTCCCGTCTGCATTCCAAGCGGAAAATTTACTCGACCATGACATACGTAGGTAGCATTGTGCCGTGTGTAATCTATGGTCAGTCCGGACTTCTGGGTTCCCGTCAGGGCCGCCAGGGGGCTAGTGAGGCCCGCTAGGACCACTAGTGTCCAGCGACGACCATCCGCTATTCGTTTGTCAAGCTTCCAAGTGACGTACTGTATGCCCCCGGCTCACGGTATTACTTCCGTTGTGTTTCGTCCGTGGACAATGTGGAAACTTTTATTCTACTGGAATTAAAATTCCTACTACTGTTAGATTAATTAGTTGTAAGAGCTCTTCCCCCTGATACAGGAGTTGCGGGTTCGAATCTTGTTTGCAATGTGGTCTGTATTTATATATTTTCGTCACCATTCCAAGTTGGAATACGAAACGACAATAAACTTGGCACTGAATTGGTAATACACGTGATCGTGATAATAAAATAATTAAAGTGGTATAAATGCGGTTGGAAAAAAATTGCCATGTTATCCTGTGGACATACTCAGTTGGTCAAATCCCGAAACAATACTTTACTCTTATCCTATTGACTGTGTATTTTTAAAATCACGTCACACTAAACCTACTAAACTCGTTTATTTTCTAATCATAACACCGTATACCGCGTGTACCATACAAAATTATAACCAATATCAATTAATCATTTTGTTGAAATGATAATCGCCTTTTGCTTTTCCAATTCAATCAAAATTCAAAATTTTATCATGTATCTTACCTCTTATAAATGATCTCACACTCTACTAGTTATGGCCAATGGGAATATATTTTCGTAACTAAAACTAAAACAGTTTTGTTAAGAGGTCCGTCTACTACCTAAAATCCAGCATAAAATGTAATAACGTAGCGAGTGTTTTGTGGCCAGTACAAGAATGGTAAAATTTTATTTCAACCAGGATTTAATAGAGAAAGAATGGATCTACAGATGTGACAGTATTTTTCAACTTCAATATGACATTGCATAGCTAGGATGCGGCAAAGTACGAGTTTCAGGCAGCCCTAGTAATGAGGAAAAAATCTGACGTGGCCGTTACAATACCTCTCGCCTTGACATTGAAGTATTATTATTTAACCTCGTATTTAACCAAATATTAAGCTTTAATTTAAATAAAATACAACAACACCGTATAACATTTGATATAATAATATAAAATAATCATACATTATATTATTTCTGTTTATCTGTCACATTGACAATTTTATTTTTGTTTTAATTTTATTTCTTTTTCGGGATTCACAAATCGTGGTAGGTAAAATTATATATTTAAAAAAATTATATTTCTTTATTGGTTAAAGATATAGAAACAAATAAGATTTAATATTGTACAATGTAATTTATTCATTCATGTGTGGTATGTCAAATTGTAACAATCGCATTATTTTATACAATTTTTGCAAAAAATGTTATAGTGTTACAAGAAAAGTACCATTTCCGGTTGGAAATATTAGAATTTTATGTTCAGTAGAATTTGAGATAATGAACCGGGACGAAAGGCTATAGTAGGCGTACCTACAGACTTTCATACACACACACACACACACACACACACACACACACACACACACACACACACACACACACACACACACACACACACACACACACACACACACACACACACACACACACACACACACACACACACACACACACACACACACACACACACACACACACACACACACACACACACACACACACACACACACACACACACACACACACACACACACACACACACACACACACACACACACACACACACACACACACACACACACACACACACACACACACACACACACACACACACACACACACACACACACACACACACACACACACACACACACACACACACACACACACACACACACACACACACACACACACACACACACACACACACACACACACACACACACACACACACACACACACACACACACACACACACACACACACACACACACACACACACACACACACACACACACACACACACACACACACACACACACACACACTCACACACACACACACAGACATCATCGCGAAAATAGTCAAAATAGGTTCTAAAGGTGCTAAAACGTGCTAATTGACAAAAATCTCGACATCGAATTTTTTCACGATCCCTATACCTCTCTAGGCGAGAGGTAAAAAGTGGAATGGAAAAAAAGTAAAATCGAGAGTATTCTAGGAATTTGGTAAAAACGTAGACAAGCCGCTTAAGTGAACTTCTTTTTACATTTCAAAATATTCCTTTTGCTCATATTTAGTAATGTGAAAGTAATTTTTACATTCTGGAAATATTTATTCAAATATAATTTGTGCTAGAATAAAAGAGATGATAATACTCGTACTCATAAAATTGTTTAGGGACGAGACTTTACGAACAAAATAGCACAGCACTGTCCAAAGCTTCCTGCGTTCGGTTGGCCTAGCTCGCTGCAGCCTCTGTTATTGCTCTTTCCCAGAAATTGTTCCTAACAAAACAGGATTCGGGTAAAAAAATTCTCATTGTTATTATTTAACTACACGCCGTGCTGTCTACGCCATGAAAAAACCTATATTGTTTTCTGTAAAAATAGAGGCATTTTTAGAATGAAAGTTCTTTTCGATGAATGTTTTTTCTGTTTGGGTAAGCCGATTTACGCAGTTTGAACTGCAACTTTGTTCAAATTTGTTATTTATTTGGTATTTTATAAATAACGATTTAGGTTTTATCGCCCCATTTTAATTAAAGCATTTACTCTGGAACTTTTTGCAAGGTGATAAGTATAAGCTTTATCCAGGAGCGTAGGCTTGGATTCCCAAGGATGGTAATGGAATTCACAGGGATTCGTGTTTTTTCTACAATCCAGGATCAATTTAAGAAAAACTGTAATGATTTCAGCATGATGGCATGTTTTGGAAATGCATGAGTTTGTGGTAGGTAAATATCATCAGTTAACTTAAAAATATATTTAGGACGAAAGATCTTTAATTATTATTAGCCCAGGTAGTAATTTTAAAGAATTATTTACATTTTGCAGTTTCGTATTGTTCCCTTAATTGATAAAATTTGAATTTGTAAGAGATTCATAAATATGAATGTTTTTAAAACAAAATAAATGTTAAATGTATCACATATACAGGGTGTTTCTATACCTCTGCACGCAATTTTAATAGGTTATATAATTTGATATAGGAATTACAGGACAGTAAGATTTTTTCAAATTCGCAAAAATTAGGGTAGTGAAAATATTGGTTTGAACGTCCATTTAACTGTATATTTATTAATTATTATATAAAAAGTTACTATTTGTAGATAGTCTAATACTATTTATAATTTTATTTTCACTACCCTTATTTTTGCGAATTTTGAAAAAAATCTTTATTTTCTGTAATCAGTATATCAAATTATTATATAACCTATTAAAGTTGCGTGCAGAGGTATAGAAACCCCTGTAGATATATTTTCAATAGAAAATAACTATAAGAAACTTACAATTATTCTTGTCTATTTTTCAACACTTTGGCTTGATTAAATTTTTAATGCCAAATGATTTCAATTTCCTCAACTGATGGAACAAATAATTATTTCACGAACGGCAGAAATTGGATTGAAATCTACTTTTTAATGAAAAGAAAGTAATTAGTTTAGTTTTCTTAATGAGAAGAAACAGAAAATGAATACCGAGATGAATATCAGTCAACTTGTTCCTAAAGACAATTCAGATTTTTAATAAAACTTGATAAGTTCTTTGTCTGTGTTTCATAGAAAATCTGATACTACTTCATTTGTAGAAACTTCATTAGTTGATGAATATTTTAATAAAGAGTAAAACAATAATAGAAAAGTATTCTTGACTGTACGAAAGAACAATAATTGTTGGTTCTGTTTTTCTCTTGTTTCGGTGTGAAACAAAAAAACCTTTTACTACGCTCCAATAACTCGTAACCTATAAAAAGTAACATCTCGTCGGAAGATAATTTGTCTATAAATTTAACGTCTTGATCAGGATTAAGAATCCTTGCTGATGAAGTAAACAGGCTCCGGACTCGCTATTCGGTAAGGACATCAATTAAGTTTGATATCACTGTTGTTGGTGATTTAGTAACTGTCGCCGGCGCAACAGCGAAAGCTGATTATTATTAAGAAGCTTTTTGTACTTTGGTTATTGTCACGAAATAATAAATTATACAACAACAGCTTGACCTTCGAGTTCTGATTTTACAGATTGGTCGGAAATTTGAACTTATATTATCTACTAACTATTCGCGATTCAATTTGCGAAATTACTATATGCAGCCCTAATAAATTCGAGAATCTCGATATTGTAATCTCGTCTCGAACTTTTTTAAATCAGTCTCGTCTCGAGAAATTTTGAGACGAGACGAGATTCGAGAAAGTCTCGTTTCGTCTGCATCACTAATTGAAAGATTGAAACATGCCTACATAATAAATGAAATCGTGATGAACCTCTACAATTAATAAAAAAATACATTTTTCTACGATCGATATTAAAAGTAGGCATTTTGAGCACACTTGGTTAGGTATTTGAAAATGAAAAAATGCAGATCGATTGAAGATCAATGCTTCTGTGCAGACTGTTGCTAATAGTGAAGGTCCGAAAATATTTTTTGACCGCTGCTTATAAAAATTTGTTTCCGTAATCATAAATGATTTATTAAGTTTTGGTTGGAAATTATAAACATCACATTTTTCAATCAAAATTCTTTTTAAATGACAAGTTTGTATAAATTTATGTTTGTTGTATTTTTTTCTATATTCAAACTTTTAGCTTTCGTAGTTGTAATGTTGAAATATTACAATAAATTTTGTCGATTGCTAATAAATATTAATTAATCGTAGTAGTAAATCTGCAAATCGCTACTTTCAGCTCTTGGCATCATCTTATTGTTAAGATCCTATCTTACCTACATGACAGAAATAATTAGGAGTATATTTGAATTTTTTTAACATCATGCCATACTGGTGTAATTAATAACATTTTTCTTTTTGGAACTAATTTCTTAGTTAGTTTTTAATTTAATATCTTTATTCATTCGTTGAATAATAATAATTTCCTTCGCGAATGCGAAGTATATGAACCAGATTCAACTACATTCGCAGTAAATTATGCAGTTTCAGAATGTTTAACTTCTGTGACAGATTAATTAAAATTTTAAAATGTCTTCGTAGAGCACTATTCTTGATTGTATGTTAGGTAATTTGCTTTGTCGCTAATAACATTACAAATAAGGTTATTTAAATCCTCGATTAAAGCTATCCAATTGGTGCAAAGCCAAAGTAAATTAATCTATGAAGCTTAATATTCACACACGTTAGTGGTAACAAATATGTATAGTTTTCCTCATGAAACCTGAAACTGAAACACTACATTTTTCAGGAATTTAAGAGGCCCGTTTACTACCTAAAATCCAGCATAATATGTACTAACGTAGCGAGTGTTTTGTGGCCAGTACAAGAATGGTAAAATTTTATTTTAAACATGTCGCCCTCGGATGAGCATAAACATCATCTTGATGCCCTTGATACATAAATAACTAAGTATTATACCTACAAGCTAGTGTTCTAGCATGTCCACATTTATTCATAGTGCAAATAATTTTTTGTGTTGTTCACTCTTATTAATATTTGTATTTTAATATGGAAATTTAAAAATCACATTTTAAATGCATTATTTGCATTATTATTTATTAATAGATCCCTTGAAAATTACAAGTCTTACGGTTTGTATTATATACATAAGTAGCAAATTGAGCTTAAAATATATTTATTTATTTAATACATACCTACCTTCAAATATGCAAGCTGCTCTAGAGAAATTCATATTCAATACAAATCTGACCTTATAAAATATATAAATTTCTACACCCCCAATAATATATTTTGTAGTTCCACACTCCTGTAAACATGAATTCATAGTTTAAAAATATGTTTCGCCTGCAACTCATTCTATTTTTATACATTTTCATAAATTCCCTGGCAGAAAAAATTATTTGACGCCGCCACTGCTTTATTTTTCTATGCATCGAAGATATAACAATGAACCTGGCAATGAACGAACTTGTTTAGGATTAATTAGCAACATCGATTGCGTCGTTTACCAACAAAATCTTAATAATCGTCAGTTACTATTCGTTTGTAACGAGTGAAACACGTTTTGTGAGTGAAAATATTGTAAAATAAAGGCGTTAAGTGTATCAAATAGTAGTGTTACCTATGTACATTGCACATGAATTACTGTACATATAATAAGGTAGTGTTTTGAATGAATAGTGTAGTGAAATTTGAAGACATGTGAAATTTGCTGAATCCAATCCGAAATTGAACATCGAAAATGAGAGATTAAGATTCATGGTTAAGGTATACTATTATTTAAAATATAATAATCTATTTGCACAATATTAATTTCTAGTTCGGCAATTTTGTTATTAGTGTTAAACATTACATACAGGGGTATATATGTAGTTTGATATGCTGATTACGAATCAAAAATAATTTTTTTTTAAATCACAAAATTAATTTTCATGCTTCCCAGTCAAAAAATTTTCATAACTATTACCATTAGTGACTATGATTTAGCCGTTATTTTCTAAAGCAACAAGCAGGAGTGGCCAGACTGCAAAAATTAGCAAAAAATCATAGTCACGTATGGTATTCGGCTTGACAATTTCTCGAATTATTTTATTTATTCCAAAAAAGTAATGTATTTTTAAAACAATCATCACAACTGACATAATATCTAAGCAACGCTTCGCGGCAATTTTCACTAGTGAAAATTGTCAGTGTAATTTTCACTAGTGAAAATTGTCACTGTAGTTCGTCTGTGATTGGTACAATTCAGCAAAATACTGTATTTTGATTGGATGAAAAACTATGAGTGAAATTGTCACTGTCGCTGGGTGAAGTAATTATTGTTTCATTAAAATAATTAAATTTTGTATGTTTATTTTACTAGTATTATGTAATTTAAGATGTTTGATTACCTATTTCTCTTGTTTGTGTTTAATAGGAAAACGAATCCAGTGCAGTTCTTCAAAAAATGCTGCAGGTAAACTACCCTTAATTTTTCGAATTTAAAAAAAAAAATCTTTTTGATTCGTAATCAGAATATCAAACAACACACACCTTTAACGTACGTACTCGAAGTTATGATACACCCTGTATATTTTATCTCAGAAATGTACCAATAACAGCGCAACAAAATATGACCTAGTATTCAAATATTCAAAAAATTACAGAAAAACCTTGGGGTATTTATAATCAATAAAATTCTAGCAGTTCAATGGGAAAATCGTTAGGTTTTATCAGATATCCGTTCCGTGTCTTGAAATGGTCGACTGGAAAAGTTATAGTTAGAAGTAGTTCGAGAGCGTAGGCGAAACATCGCAGACTATGCGCCGTTGTCGTTAAATTTGCACGAATTGGCGACTCGCAGGTCGAAGTCGCCAACAGCAGCAGATGGCGCTGGTTAATATAAAAATAGAGATCGATTTACGCCAAATTGCTACATTGCGTGAAACGGGCATGCATTGGCACATTAGCCAAATCGATAAGTATTCCAAACACAAAGCGTTTCTAAATAATTGCTTTTGATTGGTAATTGGATCATGCTGATCCTAACCCAATTTTCAGATTAAGATGACTCGAGATAGACAGGTTTTAAAATTATATCCGCATTATAATTGAGGGGATGGCTGGAATAACTCCCTAACTCGAAAAGTATAGTTTTGAGTAAAACAAAAAAAAAAACTGTTTACTTCCTTAAATAATAACTTTATTATTATCTAAGAAATAATTACTTCGGTTATTTTAGTCATAGTTTATATTAGTTTAACTTCTGGATGATTAAATAAATTTAATAACAAATTTCGATATAGGTAGTTTTTCAAAATATTTGGTATAGGTACATGAATTTTTATATGATTAACTACCCCCTAAATTTACTAGTACAAGTCGTAAATATCATTCAATAAATTATAATGACAATTTAATATAGGTACTTAAAATACTAATCGATCAAAAAATATGGATGATAGCTAGTATTTTTCAAATATTTGGTACCTATATACCTACATGAATTTTTAACTTTACTAGTTAAAGTCCTAAATATCTTTCAGCAAATTATAATGACAATTTAATATACCTATTTAAAATACAAAGAGAACAAAAAATATGGACTTGATTAAAAATAATTATTTAATAATTATTATTCGTATACCTACATTTATGTTTATAAGTCTAGATATGGCGGAAGGTTGTGTGCAGGCCACATCAGATTTTTTTACGCATTGTGCATCTTAATGGAAAATAAGATATCGATTCAGTTCTGAAATATCCTAAATAGGTACTTGTTTAACATTTATAAAATCGTAGGCAACAGTTATTTTGTATAAATATACAGAACAGAAAATATTGAAAAGAAAATAAATGTTGCATTTACAAACCTCAAAAAATTTCCAAATTTAGGTGATGCGTGATTCATATTTGATTAAATAGAATTTTTTGCGCAAATTGACTAGGTAAAGAAAAGCAAAGATAAAATTAAATCCTTTTCTATGATTCCTATTTTTGTCATACGCATACTGTCAAAGTTGAATGAAATCGTATTTCAATCGTAAATTGATTTCCTCTTTCATATTGCTTCACTTGTGCAAGTATTTCTGATCAAGACATCATGGCATTTTAAAAATAGAAAAGCATCTTAAAACCTAATACCGACATCAGCGTAACCACGCAGCGAGCGTGCAGTATACACACGAAGAAATATAAAAATAAACGCGAGGGCTCTGGACAGGCAGAAATCTTTTGTTTGTTTTTCTTTTTGTCCATTTCTTTAGATGTCAAAACCAACTACGAGCATCTCCTTTCACGGGCGCGCAGAAATATCAAAAGCCCTGTCGCCTTCTTAATGCCTCAATCCTGCTGCCGCCCTGTTATCCTGCCCTTCTGCCGCCCTACTTCACCACTTCAACTAAATCGAACGACCATAACTTGCTTCTATCAGTTTTATTTACGCTATCACACACTGAAAGTGAAAAGCTAGAATTTTATAAAGATGCTTACATTCGAGATATTATTGTTTTTGAAATTAAAAATGTTCAACATTAATTCTATTCACTCTTAATTTACTTTACCCTGATGATGGTACAGTTGTGTGCCGAAACGTCGGTTGTGTAAAAAATAGTATATTACATTACAAGTCATGAAAATGTTTCATTGCAGACGAGGAGGCGTTTGAAGAAGACATTTTTATGACGCATGATGTATTCTATTTTTTTTTAAATCGGCAATTAAGCTTAAATTATAAAAAAAATTAGGGTTGCATAAATCATCAGAGCTGTGACAAATCATCAGAGCTGTGACAAATTTTAGAAAAAGTTGTCATGACAAGTAAACAAAGTTGAAAGTAAAAATGACTAGGCATGAAAATCTTACTTTCATGACGCAAATTAGTCTGGAAATGACGATTTTCATGCCGATTTTGAAAAAACATTATTTTTACTAATTAATTATCCTACAACAGTCGATAAATTATTTTTTTCATTATTACTTAATGTAAATGTTACGTAGGTATACTTTATTATTATTTATATGAATATTATATTATGAATGGTTCATTATAATAGCATCTGTTGTAATAAAGAATACATTCATTACGTGTACATTTCTTGTTAATTAATGTTATCTACGTCAGACGACGTGTACAATATAATATGTGTATAATTATCTAATGCTTATGTTTTGACTGTATTGCATTTTACTGCGAATAACGTGCAGTAATATTGAAACGCAGTTTGTTGTCATTGTTAAGTAAAAATAATTCTTATAAAATTACTGATAACAACAAATATGTCAGCTGTTCAAAAAGTAGGTATATAGGGTAGTGAGTGATATAGGCAGGCGGTCGACAGTTATATGGAATTTCATTTATGTGGTTTCATGTGCTGCCATCTATTGCTGCCCCAAATAAGTATTTAATTAAAATGATAAAAATAATGATCAAAGTTGCTGAATAAATACAAAATTTTAAAAAATACATAAAAAATTGACAACAGTCATTATTACTTATGTCATTTATGATTGAAAACTGAATGTTGAAGGTGTTGAAGGTATTCATTACATTTATTTTAATATTTTTCTGTGTTTAAAGTGTTAATTATTACCAACTACTGTATTATTACATTATTAAGCAATGGTTATTTTACGTTTACGAATTAAGTAACACGTCGTGGGTGGAATCAGGAATAACGAATTTTTGAGAGCAAAGCGAAAAAAACTGCCAGAAAAATCTCAATCGGTGGCATGTTAAGAATTACAAGATTCGCCAATACGACATTATTGAATACGCATTCTTAATACCTATGCCACGAAAATTATAAAAAATATTTTTTGAGCAAATACTAATTAAAATATTGTAGTATACTATTAAAATTAAATATAAAAATTAAATTAGCATAGAAAACTGTTTTACTCTTTGTTCTATATTAATTTATATAAACATTAAAAATAAAAAATAAGTTATTGTAAATTTTTTGAAATTAGTTCATTTGGGCAGCAAGAGATGGCGCCAGGTACAATTACATATGTCGCAGATAGCTGGATCTGTCGCTTCTTCTTTGTGTCTCTTGTTCTGTGGATATAGGTAGGGCTGGAATTTTTTTCGTTATATTGAATACTTTATCGATATCTCTTATAACTGCCACCTATCAGAATAACGTTTAAAAACAATGGAATGTTCACTGTAACCAGTATACCAAATTAAATTTAAGTTGTAAAATCGTGAAATTGTAGAAAAAGAAAGTATAAAACATAATAATTGTATAATAATAGTTTACAGTATACCACTATAAAATCAGATTTTCAATAAAATTACTTAAATTTTTTTTAATATTTCATCGTACAATTACATTGGTGGTAACACTGCTTACTTTCCTCTCTAGAGAGGGAAAACTTACTTTCCTTACTACTTCGCGAGAAGACAATTGTGTTTTCCGCATGTCGTGAAAAAAATATTTTTTCATGTACCTATCTGCATCTTGCCATCTTGTACTTTATATGCCTTACTAGCTATGTAATTTATTCACATAAATACTATTTTATTAAATACTGAGACATTACATATTATTATAAATAAATAACGAGTTTTTTTTTGTTTCAGGTAAGACTATTTCCATCTACTTACTATTAGAATGTTTCATGTGTTCAGCATAAAGGTAAAATTTATTTCATTATTTCCTAACGCAAAATAAAGATAATGTCGTTAGTTTAAAATTATGCAAAAATTTGCAATAAATAAATAATTATATTGCATTTTTGCGTATAATTAAAAATTCCTTTGGCAAAAAATCTCGAGTTAATTAGTGACGTTATAAAGCAAATGTGCCATGGAAGAATGCCAATATCCGATTGACATGTTTTGAGATAGAAAAAGTTAAACTGTCATCTGGTAAGCGGAGTTCATGGAATTTATTATTTTTAGAATTTATAAACAAAAACGCTGTTGATGAATTTTTCCACATATTTGTTTACCAGTTCAGAACCATGTTAGTTTTTGCAATTAACCGTTTAACACCGTTATGATTATATGTAATTTTGCCTTATTGCTTAGTTTGTAATTTCAAATACCTGTCATAATTTTAATCGCTTCCGATAATATTAATTTGTTGTATTACAATCCAACAAAAAATCGTACCCCACCCAAGAAATCTTCAAAAATTGGGAAACCGTGATAAATCTTGTACCCGTCGGAATTTTGAGCTGAAAATTGGTACACATATGTAATTCGGCGCGAGGAATTCATTGGTGAATAAATTAAGTCGATATATTGAACCATTTTTGAGAAATCGAGGGTGGTCGGTTTTTGGGAGGTCAAAAAATTTCAAAATTCTGAAAATTTGTTTATAGGTTAATTTAAGTATTAGAAATACAATGCTGCAGACTAGAGTTTGATTTCTCGATTAGTTTTTGAGATATCGGCCTTTAAATTTAGAAAAGGAGGAAAAAGGAATATAAATTTTTTCGAACTTGTACGAAGAGATTCATCTACACTTTTTGAAATAGATTTAATCGACATAATACTATTTTTAACAGACTGACACACTGATACCTGAGTTTCGAGTAAGGTGCATGAGAACAATAATTAATCATTGAATGCAGATATTAATATTAAATAAGTAATATCAAAATCAAAACACTATTCTAATCAACGTTTTATAAGATTTGTTTCCATTTTTTTTAAATTAGTTTTTTTTAAGCGCGTAGCAATTTAAGTTCGATTTAAGACGAAACAAAAATAAAACGATATAAAATAAATTCTTGACTCTTTGGTACGACAAAGGCAAAAAATATTGCCCGTGTTTCAGTGAACCATATTCGAACAAATATTCAAATGTTTACATCTCAATAAAAAATGATCTCACAGAAAATTTCGCGTGTCTCCGCCATCCACGTGTTTGCTGATCAGAAACAGTTTATTTGCCTGAAGTTGTACATCGATCGACTTCGACAGAAGAGGAAACTTCTTTACCGGCTCCGAATTTTCTAACCGAACCAATGGAAAACATTGGCATTGGCTTCGCTTGCCCTTTGTGAATATCTAAGAGTATTGCATACGTATTGGCTGCTTATATTGCTTGGCATAATCCAATTTTCTTCCCGTTTGTTTGTAAATTCTATATGAAGGAATGACTGACGCACCGACGCTCGGCAGACCTTCGCTTGAATTTTCCTAATTTTATTTTCTTTATTTCAATCTTAGTTTCCTCTGCAGTATTTCAAATTTAAATCTAACGCTTGGAAAATTTAGCCACTTCTAAAATTTCTGAATGCATACCAAACAACATGCAATAGGGTTTTACCATAGTAGCAAATTAGCAATCCTGTCAATTATATTGAAAGGAGACCACAAAAATGAGATTGCCATGAAAAAAGTTTTCAAAAAGTTAATATTTCTTTAAATATTTGAGATTTTACGTATCGATACATTTGCGTTTTCGCGTGTATTCTTACTTACAGTAATAAAAAAATCTGACGTGGCCATCACACAACCTTCCGCCATATCTAGACTTTAAACAGAAATGTATACGTACAATCCGGTGCCCATTTAAAATATACAAATAAAAATCTAAAATATTCAAACACAGAAATTAGTATCACCTGAATCAAAAGATTCATTCACATGAAAACTCTTCTGTGTTGAAGCAATCCTCCGTTCAGTTACAACATTTTTTAATAGCTTACTTATGACTTATATAGCGCTAATATGCCAACTTGTCACCCGTCTCATTTGTCAATATTTTTTATGCAGAAACAAAAATCAACCGAACATGGATTACAAGATTTCAACGTTTTATTTGATAAATTTATTTTTGAAATTTTACTGCAGTTCTTTAATGCTACCAGATAAAGACAATTTTTTTATAACGTAAATTGCAAATAACCTTTCCTCTTATTCTTATTACAAATAAATGCTATATTTATCCAAATTTATAGAAATTTTTGACACTTAATCTTTTCAATCTTCAAAAAATATCACTTCCGGTGAAGATATTTGTACCAAAATAATGAGCTTTTCCTATTCGTATACAATTGTAAAATACCAAATATCAAAATTTTTGGGTTATTCGTATTTGAGTTATGCGACTAACACCCCTTGACCACATACATACCCACACACATACACACACACACACACACACACACACACACACACACACACACACACACACACACACACACACACACACACACACACACACACACACACACACACACACACACACACACACACACACACACACACACACACACACACACACACACACACACACACACACACACACACACACACACACACACACACACACACACACACACACACACACACACACACACACACACACACACACACACACACACACACACACACACACACACACACACACACACACACACACACACACACACACACACACACACACACACACACACACACACACACACACACACACACACACACACACACACACACACACACACACACACACACACACACACACACACACACACACACACACACACACACACACACACACACACACACACACACACACACACACACACACACACACACACACACACACACACACACACACACACACATACATACAGACATCATCGGGAAACTATCAAAAATGACCCTAATTCGTGCTCATCCACTTAAAACTCACAACCCGATTTTTTGCATGATTCCAATACCTTCCTTTACAGGTAAGCGGAAGGTAAAAAACTACCAAATTGTATTTTATATTTTGTAACATTTAGAAACAGTTGATTTTATATGGAGTAACATTTTAATTCCAGCCCCATTGTTTGAGAAGATTTTCAACTATACATCTACGTCACACAAACTTTAAAAATTAATTACAGCTTTATTAAGAACAATTAAGACTTATCAGTACTCTCAATCGTTTTCAAATAACATGATGTTCCAATAAAAAACTTTATCCAAATTCTGTAGTCTGTAGGGTTTCATGTACTACAGTAAACCTATTAGCGGTATTCAATTGCGCATGGTTCCAACGTACGTTACAACGTATGTTACGGCCACTCTATAATTATTTATATCTCGTTGCTTGTAGCGTTATATAGTTTCTTATAAAATATGAATAACATAGAACATTGGTAGGTACGGAGAATTTCTCTAAACATTTTAATTATTAAAATCATAAAACATTAATTTACGATATATCTACCGAAGTTCTTGGAATTTTAAACTATACATATATTGGTTTCAATCCTTTTTGGATTATTATTTTCACTGGAGCATCGTATAAATTTTCCATCGCGATATTCGTTTCTTAAATGGAATATTCGCGTTAATATGTTGTATTTCATCTGCATCAAATACTTCCCTAGAAATGGTTGTTGTGCGAATCGCTGTATTATGTATGTATACCTATATCGAATTTGTAAGTAAAATGTGTAGTACGATTATTGATGTAAATTGTTGAGTTGGAAGATTGCCAGCTTGACAACTCTGTATCGCAGGGTAGCATAAACGAAGCGTTAAGTTATTTGTTACGTTACTCCTGCTGTGTTATTCTACATTTGATTTTGAAATTGAGCTTTTGTTTATCTTAGAATAAAATTTATGCACGAATATTTGATCAGTATTTCTTTTAAATTACAGATTTACATTATTATTTGCATTTCATTTGAAATATTACCATAATGATCAATTTCATATAAAATGTTGATTTTTATAAAATTGGTCGCTACTAATACGTCAATAATAATTATCTAAGATCAATATCTGTTTTGTCATCAATACCAATATTTTCAGTGTATTACAGTTATATATTTTTTACTATTTGGCGTTCACAAAGTTAACTTTGTGAAACGTAACTGAATGTCGCCAGGGCTCACTTTGTGACACGCTACATATTTTTTTAGAAGGTTGGTATTGGTAGTATCAGATGAAATTGTCAAATGTCAAACCTCAGATCGGACAAATTTCAGTATAACCTCTATATCTGGTTTGTTTAATTAATTAGTTTTTATTCAATAAAATTAATGAACCTAGTAATTGAAATCATATAAGTTCAATGTTTTCTATAATGTCTGCACTTATCACCTAGAATAGTTCAGTAATTATATACTTTTACAGTGACAGTGACAGTTAAATAAATGGCAATATTAATGTCACCAACTAAAACGTTGCACACATAAATTTCCCTAAATCGACTTGTGTATATTGTGGGTAGTATAATTTAAATTTTTATATTAAAAAGACACCAAATAGGAAAAATAGTATAAAGAACTCTTTTTATAAGACATTTTTCGCACTTGTCCTTTAGTAAACTCGCCCGAGGGCTCGTTTTACTAAATTTGGACGCATGCGAAAAAATCATGTCTTATAAAACTTGTTCTTTAATATACTATTATAGTATTATCAACGAGTTTATAATAATATTAACCATTATTTCGCGAGTGGAAAGTTTACCTGAATTTACCAAATCTATTAATTTGCATAAATTACCAGATGATACCAGTGCATTATTAATTAACATGAACATAAAAACTATAATAACGTAAGTTAATTAATTTATGAAAGCTAATAATAACATAGTTACGTCATAAAATATAAACAACATCAAACGTCAAACACTTCAGTTAAACATAACCCCAAAATGTCAATCAAGAGGTGTTTTCATTTTCATATTTACAACAACAGACCTTCATTATGTTCAATTTTCCTTTTTTCTTGGTATAAATCGATTTATCTGCCGATGACGAAGTAATGAAAGGTCAATAACTTGTCATTAACGTATTAATTATGCTGTAAGAACGCGGTAACTACAGGAACTGCCACTCAGTCACAGAGCGCTGTCGTCGGCATCGACTTGATGTAATGTCAGTGATCGACATTTAATACTTCCGTTGAATAAACTTCCTATTTTTGTTTGTGTTCGAATGTTACAGTTTGTCGACTCGATGTTCCTGCTTGTTGCTTAGCTAAGGGAGGGTTTTGATTTTGTTTATAACTTGTTAATGCATTCCATTATAATTAATTAGATCTTTTTTCGGGTTTAGTATTTAACTATTGCCTTCCATTCAGTTTGCATGTATTCAATAATTTAATGAACATTTTTATATCATTGCATTTTTAGTTTTTCACTTTTTATTTAATTTATTTACTTAAAATGTAGTATTAAAGTTAAAGAATATAGTTTTATATCTAAATATGTTATTAGCAAGTAGCTACATAGCCTTTTTATAGTTGCTTGAGTTGAATAACAATATCACATAAATATACGAATATATGCTTTAGTTGTAAATAAAATTTCATCTACTCATTCGTTTTGATAAGTTTTACTTCAACTTCAACTCAACTCGAATTTTGCAAATATTGTTATTGAATAAGAGTTCAAGCTTTTAAACATCCATCATAACTAATTAAAACACAAACGGAACTACTGAAATCTATTTAAAAATATAATATAAAATTTCAATGAACAAAATATTGACGTCTAATTTACTTTTAATTTTAATATTTGTTAAATTTTTATTAGTATTAGTGAATACCTACTAGTCAGTTTGTTAGGTACTTGATGTACTTGATGATAGGCACATACGGTAACAATATGGAAATACCTATACAGGATGTTCCATAACTTGAGGTACATAGAATGGCATATGACGACCACATAGGAAGAACGATCTAAGTCCAAAAAATCAAAAAATGAGTTTTTGGTACCTGTAGCGAAATAAGTAATTTTTTATAACGTTCAGAAAATTGCAGAAAAAAACAATCTAACTCACGATCTTCAGGCATTGAAATAATCGTGCCCACTGGAAGAACAATCCAAGTTCACTTTGTGGAGTACGGAGTACCATCTTAGTTAATTATATAGGGTGTTTTTTTTAGACATGTGGTTTTCAAGTTGACACTACTTTTTTCGGAGATGGTCTTTTTGACAGCTGTCACTTGATTTATGCTCAGTTTGGTTTGCCATTTCATAATGAATAGACTTACTCCTCAACAACGTTTGCAAATCGTGCAAATTAATTAATGTTTATTTTTTTATTATCAATACCTATAACTGTAAGTTGGAATAAAATAAATCGTTATTTTTAATAAATCATATACGAGTCTTCAAAACTTAAAATTCAATTATCTCGAAACTATCGAAATGTGACTTTGATCGTTCTTCCTATGTGGTTTTCATATACTACTTCACATACTGATCACGGAACAAAAAGAATTTTTTTCAGTAGCCGACCATTCAAAATAAATATTCCAGTGGCACTAAACATGTTCTTCTTAAGTAAACTACCGGGTACGTTAAATAATATTTGCTATTACAATATTATGTACCTCAGTTATGGTACATCCTGTATATCGGCACAGCGAGTAATCTGTAAAGATGGATGACGACGTTCAGTAAAAAAGCGCGATATTATTTATTTTTATTTTTCCAAATTGTATTCTCGCGTACGTAGCGCCCGTACAGTTATTGCTTTTGCGCCAATACGTCAATATAATTGAATATCACAAAATTTCGTTGATCCTAATTCGCACAGGCGTAGCGTTATATTTTTTATTTTATTTGCCATTTGCATTGCGCCGACAAAACATTTTTCAAATTTAAAATTCAAATAAAACCCTAAAAGCAACCCATAACCTCTCTGTCAATATAAGAAATTTTCCACATCGTCGCTTGCAGATATTGCACATGAATCAAATGCAGGTTCCCGTGTTCTCCGCCGCGTCGATGGCGGCGTTGGCGTCGCCAGGTGATCAAGGCGCCTGGGTGTGATGACGTCACCAGCCACATATCGCGCCGCGGATAGCGTATCAGTGTGAGCGTAGCCGCGTATCGGCGTATTGACACCAACAGATAAAACTGGCTTTTACTTGCCGTTCACCGCTGTTAGGGGCTTCACGCCATTGCTTTGTTTATGGCCAGCTTTGAAAGGGATTCGGAAATGTTGTACCTCAATTTTTTACCGGTGTTATTTTCACCAGCTTGTTTAATATTCTGTTTTAGGGTTTTTATTTTTTAAATTGGTGTAATTCTGCGGTATTGCGATTTAATTTTTTTTAAATCAAAATGTTTAAAAAATCTGATGTGGCCAGCACACAACCTTCCGCCATATCTAGACTTATAAACATAAATGTATACGTATAATCCGGTAAAATATACAAATAAAAATCTAAAATATTCAAACACAGAAATTAATATCACCTGAATCAAAAGATTAAATCACAGCAAAACTCTTCTGTGTTGAAGCCATCCTCCGTTCAATTACTACATTTAATATCTCACTTATGACTTATATGTCGCTAGTATGTCAACTTGTCACCCGTCTCACCTGTCAATATTTTTTACGCAAAAACAAAAATCAACCGATCATGGATTACAAGATCCTGAATTTTCAAACCTCGTTTCAAAAACTGAATTTTATCATAATTCTTAAAAATTGTGCTAGACATAGAGAAATGTATTTCACACAGTTAATAGATACTTTAATTCTTTAATGTTTATTATAATAATGATTGTCATAAACTTACTGTTTGGTTTAGTATTTGCAGACGCAATTCCAACAATTATTTTTATACATGATTGAACTAAACTAGTTAATTAATTGAATAATGAGCTATCAACAATGCTAATTGAACTAATTACGAAAATGTTCAAGTAGGTAATTAGTTTGTAACAACTACTTGTCGTTAAAAACTAAAAGTTTCAAATATTCAAACATAAAATTAAACTGAGAAATTTTTAGTTAATTACAAATTTATTGTGAAAATCAATATTTTGTTGTTCTCAGTTTTTTGATCTTTTGAAATTTAAAACTTTGTAAACATAATGTAGGTAATTTGCGAAAGTTATGACTACTGGAATCTACAGTACCTATATAAAAAACTTTAACAATACATTGTCGGTCATACGCACAAGCAACGAAATTTTTTTTCGATGAACTACACTGAAAACCAAAACAATTAACAATATTCCGGTCATTCAATTCTACCTTAGTAGTTTATCTATGCCTTATGCGTATGTTCATTAACCAAGTTGGTTATAGTTTAATTAAATATAAATATAATTTTATTACAATATATACTATTTATACATTTACATTTAAATTGATTTAATTCTTGGTTTATTGTTATAAATACTCGCATATAAGTTGTAATTTGTTTTTTTTTTCACTTTACTACTTTTATATTTTAATTGGGACTTACACAAATTACATCATGTTTTGATTGGGAACGCTAAAAATTAACAATTCAAGTACCTACCTCTTTTGAGAAAATACCAGAGTGTGAATAATGGCATAAGCAATAGAGTTTAAGTTTCGGTTATGTTTTTGAGTATTTTGAATGTCAAGGTAGTGTTACTTAGGGTATGAGTGAAATACAGGAACATGCATTAGGAAGAAACCAACTTTCCGTCTCTTCTTGTGAATTAATGCACTTGGTGAGCTGATGAAATGGAAAATGTTTCAAAGTCACGTCTTTGGGGAGCGTCGGTGGTTGCGTTAGGCGTTACACAAAAGGGTTTCTGTTCTCATCTCTCAGTGAGCAAACCTCGCCTCGCTTCTCACCCTAAGGTCACTCAAATTAAAGTGTGAAGCTGTGGTTGTGTTATTATAATTTTACTTTTGCACTTTGCTAATCTTTTAAATTCATTAGGTATGTTCTGTTTATCCTTTTACCTTCCTTTATAGAGTATTTTAAGGGTAAATGAAGAAACATAAATATGAATTAAATTCCTTTAATTGTGATGAAAATTAAATACTTAAATAACAATCTGGCAATATTTATTCTTCGTCTAACATAACTGATTTCAGTAGTAGCAGGATCTTACAATTTATTATCTATCATAGAATCATTCGCAAAACAAAACATCTACTTATGAAACTTCGTACATAAATACATACAAGAATGATACAATGAATGGAATATTTATTTAAGCCGAAAGAAGATGTAGGTAGCTGAGAAAATAAATTTCCTATTTTGTTGGATTTCAGGCTTTAATTATTTATTAAATCAAATGCGACGTTTCGACCTTCATTTAGGTTATTTTCAACCAAAAGTTACATAGTTAAATTAAGTATTAAATTATATAACTAACTAACATTAAAAATTGCTATTGAGGTGTACACCTCAAGAGTCCAGTTTAGACTGAAAACAAAATAGGAAATTTATTTTCTCAACTACCTACAAGAATGATACAAGTTAATATTGGGTAATATAATGGGAATAAATTTGATTTCTGTCTGAAAACAGCCTTGTGTAAATGAAAAAAAATTGTTTTATCCATCTCCATCTTCATTTATCGTTAGTTATTTATTAATATAGTATACAGAAACCTAGTTTATATTTTTCTATTTTTTTGTTTCTTCATTTCCTGCTCTATGAAAAGAAGTGTAAAATATAAATATAACCTACTTTTCACTTTGATATTCGTATTACAAAAGTGTGTTCTGTATTTGTTTGGTTGAAAGCGGTTTTATTTTTTTAGAGAACTCGCATTTGTTACATAAAGTATATTGCTCTTCTTCACTTTAATATCAAATATTTTTGTAAGCAATGAAAATGATGACATGACATAAAATGAGATGAATTTGAATCATATAAATTAATTCATTTTGCATCTTAAAGTTAGCGATGAACCTCTCATATTGTAAAAAAATAATAACTCCGTTCTCGTTCGAATGTCAAACTTTAAAAAAATATAGTTTCATACAGAAACAAACAGAAAATTGATCGCAACTGTACCGCGCATCCGCCATATTTCTCATCACGCCATTCACTAGACTCTCGTCAGTCGTGAAGCACTCAGACACTGAAGCTAGCATCGCGCCTCGCGAGCGTGAGAGCTCTTCATGTATAATCAGCACGGGGAAATCCGCGAACCATGCACATTTTTACATTGTTGATTAACGTTATTGAAACGTGCATGAATTTCGCCTATGGCAGAACCCCGAACAAAAAGCGGAGTCAGAAGAGCTTCCATGGGGAAAAAGGGGAGTTAATCTGCCGTAAAATTTCATACCTTAAATGAAAAATAACCAATATTTACATATTTTGTGACGCAGGTTCCCCTAGACTGTACTGTTTACTTAGTAGAAACTACTGTTTCTGTCCGGTTGTAAAATTCCACCAAATAGAATTGCCCAATATTATGAGTTTTGTTTTCAAAAGTTACAAATTCAATATTACATTTTTGGTAAAGAATATTTAAAATATCTCACATATAATATACTGAAGCAGCTTTGGACAAAGTGTATAAGTCTAAATGGAAACTACGTTGATAAATTTAAAAGAATTATCCCGAAAAATTAAGTATTTTTCCACAGACTTTTCAATCCACCCTCGTATGTTTACGAATGTGCATATATGGTTCACCGCTTTCACGTTATATAATTAATGCAAATATTAGTTTCGCTAACAAAAGTCTGATAGTTCGTTATTATTCTAGAATTGCTGCATGGGCAATTATTTCAAGAAGATTAACATTTCTCGCTGTTCTAAGCAATTCATTCGTATTAAATTCAAATCAGGTGTTCTCAAACTAAAAGAGTAAGTCTTTCTTGAATATTCAGTATTAATAAATATTTTAATACTGGGTTCAAGAAGAATAGTATGCTGATTGTTATCCACATTAGTACTTGAAGATAATTTCAATATAGGTAACAGAAACAGACAAACTTTTATAATACGCTTAAGGGGGGTCACTACCGGCGTTCTTTTAAAATATGTTTTTGAATTGTTGTCTTCTAAAGCCTAATCTTATTTTCTCGTTTCTATTTTTTAATTTAAACATGGTCTATATAGCCGATTTTAGCTATTATGTGAGATTTTTATAGCTATTTAAAAATATATTATTTAAAAAAAATTTAGTTCTTATTAAAACCAGTTTTACAGTAAAAACTGAATTTCGTGTTTCGCCGTTTTGATGACTTGGATTAAATCATTTGTAGGTAATTTAATTTTTGAGTTAAAACTTCAAAAAGAGTAGTATTTAATTATTTAAATAAATACCTATTATATTATAATTTTTTTGTTTACTCACGTGTACCAAGCCTTGCACTGAAATCCATAGTTTAGTAAGTATCGATCTACCTGAAATACTAGAATCATTCACACATTTGTTTTCTGTCGTGGGCATACAATGCAGTCATTAAAGTAAAAAAATTAATTTACTAAATAAATAAATGTAAAACACCTTATTTAATACTTTTAGTAAGTAGATTTAATTCTTGAATCTGCATTCGAGCATTATTTATACGCCCGATGAGCGTTCACACAAGGCTTCGTTGAGGATTCTTTTTTCATGCTACATAATAAAATAAAAAAATCTACGTGGAAATTTGGTACCTGTCAAATTACGGTATCGCTAAATTGAATATTCAATGAGTCTTATAAAAGAAGAATTTATAATTAATTACATGATATCTTCAACAATGAATGTCCAGAATTCAGAAGCGTGAAAGAATCTGTAAAGAATCCTTGTGTGAGCCAAGCAACGAAATCATTCCATCGTGTACCACTCGACAGATAAATTTTTTGGTTGGAAGAATAAAATATAATTTTGCTCTTGCAAGATTATAATTGAAATAATATAAATTCGTTAGTAACTGAGTTTCTTTTCTGAAAAAAATATTTTTATTTCAAAGTAAAGTAAAGGCATACTCATACCTACTGTGTACACAAAGTGTAATTTCGTTTCTAGAATCGTTGAGAACCCCTGATTCAAATCTTCCAGCAATCTCCAGAGCCCATTAATTAATAAAATGAAAAAGAATCAGTGCTGAGTTCAAAGATAAAATAAGCCAATTCCACCGATGCAAAAGTTGCGAAATAAATCTAAGAGGTTATTCAGCTGCGGCAGAGTAAATCGCCTGTGCACTGTGCATATCAAAATGCCCCGGGGGAGAGGCGATGCTGCGCTGTTTCTTCTTTATTTCGACCCCTTTTCGAGTGCACGGAGCTGGAACTTTTGTTTCCGTGACCTATGAATTTATATCTGGCTACAAGCCAATCCTTCCGCCCGATTGTTGAGAGTCAATCAACTTGTATTTCCAGAAACGATATTGTTAGTAGGGCGTATTGTAGGGCTCTTAATTAAGATGGCTACTTGTTACTAAATATCTCTGTTCATAATTGCCTGCGTAATTCATATGGGAATAGTTTCTATTATAATTGCATGACTGTTTTCAGTTCTATGTTGTGAAACGTTATTATGTCTAATTATTATATTTTTACTTCCTTGTACGAAGTAAGGAAGTATTGTAATCGCGAAAAATTTCGGTTCTCAGATTTTGACGGAAATATCCGTTTTGACCTTTTCTGAATCCATTATGACTAGTTTCGACGTGACGTCTGTACGTACGTATGTGTGTCGCATAACTCAAATACGGTTAGACGTAGAAAGTTGAAATTTTGTATTTAGGACTGTTATAGCATCTAGTTGTGCACCTCCTATTTTTGGTTTCATTCTACAAACCGGAAGTAGTAAATTTAAAAAAAAATTGATAAATAATTAATTTTAGGCAATTTTTTTTATTTTAAATGAAAGATTATGTGATTATTATCTACAATCGGTATTTTATAAATTTTTCTGTATCTTCTATCATTTAAGAATAATTAAAGTATATACTTATAATTTAATATTTCGGTATCTTGTAGTCCATGATCGATTAACATTTGTTACTACGTAAAATTTAAATGATTATGACATGACAGTGACAGTAGCAGTGACAATAGTAAAATATCGTTTATATCTTCTTCTGCAGTTTAAATAAAATGACTAAAATATATTTGTGAGTATACTAGTATAATAAGTTAAAAGAATTTTTTATATTATTCTACATTTTAGTTATTAAGAAAAGTATGAACAAACAAGGCGTACAAGGAAGTCATGTGGTGTCCACGTCAGATTTTTTAATTGAACCAATCTTATTATTCATAATTCAAATGAACACAATCAGTCAATAATTTTTGAGAATACAAATAAAACGAATTGCACTAACCCCGAAACACTGGCGCCCTATCTTTAGACGTAAGTATTGGCGCCAAGTCTCTTAGACCTATGTATGTTTATTTAATTTTTAAGGCCAGTTTAAAAATATATTACTCGAGAAAATTTTTGTATGTTTCTTCTCGCATACTATTTTGGTATAATATTTTTATAATTGTTAAATTAATACAGTGACAAGTCTATGTGCTATTTTAATACATATGTGGTAAGTTCTTATTTCATTGTCCATTGGAGTGTAGAAGTACGTTTCCTATTTTGAAAATAATGTTACTTTTTGAAAATATATCCGAGGAAAGTCGATATTTGCACACGTTAAATAATTACAGTCGATTTCTTGTGATAACACAAAATAATGACTTGATTTAAAGAAATTGGTAGGTATATAAAAAACACATTTTCACGATTTTCTCGAAAACTGTAGGAACTACTTACGTGAACATCGTAAAGAACCTTTTTATAGAGAATTCTCTACAATTTTATATATAACACTTTTCTTTGTAATATTAACCATTTATGAGATAAACGCAAAAAACTAAAAATGTACACTTTCAACCCTTAAAAAATAAATGATGCGAACGGGGGAGAGTTGGGGACTTTTGATATGTTGTTTACGCCATCAAATAGAACGTGTATACATATTTTTAGCTTCACACATTTTCGTGTTGGGTTAAAACCTAAATTGATTGGGCTACAAGCCTCGATCCAGTTTGGCTAAGGATCTTGAGCTTGCCAAGTCAAGAGACACCCTTTTTGCAGTGACAAAATTATGTTAGTTAGCTGATAAAACATACCTACTTAAATTATTATTAACGACACAACGTAAGTCTATTTTATGTCGAGCACAGATTGGCGTATGATGTGTGACGTGTGCAAATTTATTCCTTCCTCATTTTATACATTTATTACGACAATATCTCTAGGGGACGTACGTGTTATCTTACGCTATTAAATAGTAACGTGGTAAGCATAATGTCCTTGGGAAAACATAAATCCTATTTAACGGCTTTATATTAGAAATTTAAAGTCGTTTTTACCTGAAGAACACTATATAAAAGTCTCATTTCAAATCATTTCATATTTATGTTTGCAAAAAGATAAACCTTTTAGCATAAAGCCAATTACATACATTTGAAGATGGTTCGATATAATGACGGTGGTTTTGATAAAAAGAAAAATGTCTAAAATGTACATATCTACTGTGTACACTTGCTATGAAATTCAGAGAAAAATAGGATGCTACAATATTCAATATTGTGACTTTGTTTTTGAAATCTATGTACTCATATTTGAAGTGTAAGTTTATAAAGACTGTCCCTAGGGTGACATGACGATTTTCTTGAAATACCTAATAGTATGTTGGTTAGTTAGTGAAAATCGGTGAAATAAATCAATTTCGTCAATTTTAAAATATTTTTAACTTATTGTCTGAAGTTTTTTTTAAAAAAAAACTTCTTGGGTGCACTCTTCAGAACATCGTAAAGAATCGGTTATATCAAACAATTTCAATTGTATGCATTAAAGAAGTAAGAATCTTGAATATTAAAATGCAAAAATTAACTCTTATTTTATTGTTTGACCTTTTCGATTAAATAATGTTTCTTCATTACTCATGTTAAATTTCAGATTTTTATTTTGAACAATAAAGACAGAATTGATGAAATTCTGATGCTACTACCGTGGCAAGCGTAGCGTCATATAATATTTTTGCGTGCAGCTTTATTCACATACTCCTTAATTATTAATAATTACTATTTTAATTACAATTTACAACCTTTTCCGCATATAAACTACAGGGAGAGAATTCATAATTTATAGTGGTAGTGGTATATTTTCTTTCATGCTGTAAGTAATTTTGTGTTTTAAAGAGCTTTGTCCTTTCCAGACAGTATTAATTTTATGCGGTTGTTTAGTTTTTGTTATAAATTTTGCAAAGTTTTGATTATTCTTGAGTTTCATTAAACTGCAAGACCAAGACAAGCAGGTACGTACTTCGCAATATTCAAAATTGAAATGAACTTCTTGAAATATTGAAGTTAAGTTGCATAGTCATAAAGTACACATGAAGTCTGAAGTTTTATTAAAACAAAATCAATGTTTGGTTATTTCCTTTTACATTAAAATCTTTCATCAAAACTTTCCGCAACGATAAAAGTCGAATCATTATTTGTTGTTCGATAGTTGCCGTCTGAAATTAGCTTTTCCATTTCCCGCATTCTATGAAAACCCGGTGTTTCGCTCTCAGCTTCGATCTTCGTTCTTGGTATTCTGCTCAACACCCTGAGTAAAATTGTGATCTTTCGACCGGACGTTTATTAAATGCTTTGTGTGCACTAGAATCCAAATACGTAATTGTTTTCCACCATTTTCTCTTATTATTGTATCCATTGATTTTAAATTGAAACTGCCTCACAAATGAAATTCCTATTGTACCTGAATTTATTAAAGAAAAGATTTAATTGTTAATATTCATGATTTATTATTAGTTTTGTAGTATAACTAGGATTTAAATCTCACTTTATTGTTTAAACTTTCAACCCTGTTTCCTGTTTAGTGTTTATAATTGACATTATTATTGATTAAATAAGCAATCAAAAGCCAAACATTAGTATTTAGGTATACATGGAAATAATGTGTTTTCATATCCACAACAAAATGTGAATTCAAAATGTGAATGTGAGCAATGCATCAATTGAACAATTTATTGTTCTGAAATGAATGAAACATAAATAATTTTTATATTTGATTTTTACCTTCCGCTTACCTGTAAAGGAAGGTATTGGAATCATGCAAAAAATCGGGTGGTGAAATTTTAGTGGATGAGCACGAATTAGGGTCCTTACAACTCATTTTTGATAGTTTCACGATGATGTCTGTGTGTATGTGTGTGTGTGTGTGTATATGTGTGTGTGTGTGTGTGTGTGTGTGTGTGTGTGTGTGTGTGTGTGTGTGTGTGTGTGTGTGTGTGTGTGTGTGTGTGTGTGTGTGTGTGTGTGTGTGTGTGTGTGTGTGTGTGTGTGTGTGTGTGTGTGTGTGTGTGTGTGTGTGTGTGTGTGTGTGGTCAAGGGTTGTTAGTCGCATAACTCAAATACGAATTACCCGAAAATTTTGATATTTGGTATTTAACATTTGTATATAAATTGGAAGAGCTCCCTAGATTTTGGTACAAATATCTTCATCGGAAGTGATATTTTTTGAAGATTGAAAAGGCTAATTGTCAAAATTTTATATAAATTTGGAAAAATATAGTATTTATTTGTAATGAGAATAAGAGGAAAAGTTATTTGCAACTTACGTTATAAAAAAATTGTCTTTATCTGGTAGCATTAAAGAACTGCAGTAAAATTTAAAAAATAAATTTATCAAATAAAACGTTGATATCTTGTAATCCATGATCGGTTGATTTTTGTTTCTGCGTAAAAAATATTGACAGGTGAGACGGGTGACAAGTTGGCATACTAGCGCTGTATAAGTCCTAAGTAAGATATTAAATGTAGTAATTGAACGGAGAATGGCTTCAAGACAGCAGAGTTTTCCTGTGAAGGAATCTTTTTATTCAGGTGATGCAAATTTGTGTGTTTGAATATTTGAGATTTTTATTTGTATATTTTAAATGGGTACCGGATTGCACGTATACATTTCTGTTTAAAGTCTAGATATGGCAGAAGGTTGTGTGATGGCCACGTCCGATTTTTTTATATAAAATTACAGTTTTTATAAATAAAAGTTACAAAAAAACGCCAGCAAATAAAATAATCTCATTATGATAAATCTTCATATATTCTTCTAAAGTTAGGGTATGCAATTTAATATAACAATAAACCTTCTATATACAGGGTGTAAATCAAAAATCGGGCTATAGGGGTTTAACATGGGAAATAAGTTTTTCTTTGTTCAAAATGGCCAGTTAATTTTAGACAAAAATAATAACATTTGTTCAATTCCCTGTGCAGGACTCAAAGAACGAAGTTTCTACGATGATATGGGACAAAGTTATGGGTGTTTGAATTGAACAAATTTTAATGTCCTTTTTGTGGATCGAGCAAAAAAATAATTCAACTCGGTACACATAGTCAAAGTTGGACATTTTTCCCATTAAAAACATATTTTTCATAGGAGTGCTAGAGGGGGTGGAAGGGGTTGCGCTTAAATTCGCATGCATGACTTTAAAGTAGACACTTCAAAGTTTTTCACCTGCAAAGATTCATCGAAATCGATTGAAAATACGCTGAGTTATGGCGGTTTGAAAATGGTCGAAATTTCACGAATTTCAAGTATTTCATTTTATTCCAAAAGGTTTAATTACGATTGTGGTTGGAAAAGTCCGCGATGTGGCACTATGGATGCGTTTTGAGTTTGGATTTTGTTAGTTTTTCGCACGCAAAGATTCGTCGAAATCGATTGAAAATACGTTGAGTTATGGCGGTTTGAAAATGGCCGAATTTTTACGAATTTCAAGTGTTTCATTTTTTTCTACCAGTGTATTTTTTAAAAAATATAAATTTTCAAGAAATCTTCAATTTCTTATCACGGAATCTTGAATTTCTTTTCAAGAAGATTGATTTTGACACTCATATTCTTGAAAGAAAAATGTACAATCGTGTCTTAATCTTATCTCTTGATTTTTTCTTGATTGGTGAGTAGGTACACCACTGACCACTGGTAATTTTTTTGTAAACAACTTGAATATGTACTTAACTGGATTCGAACCTGAGTTGTCAGAACCAAAGATTTAAATATGTTGAGATTTGGGTTTGTCAGGATTATAATTATACTAATGAATGAAGTAATATAATCTGATTTATTTTGACAACTCTATATGAAACTCGCATCCGAGTGGTAAACCACATATCAGCAACCAGTCTAACAGTCGAGTGTGCGGTCAAGCAAACCAAGTTGGCAACGGCGCTGTGAAGTTATCTGCGCGTAGCAATATCTTCACCACTGCCGATATCAATAATGGGAGACACTACGACACTAGAGACAGGCCAAATGAACGGAGTCACCAGATCGGAATGGCGTAAGAACGGCTCAATTAGAGCGACTTTCGCGCTGAAACAATCCCGCTATTATACTCGGACAACGGAGACCGGACACCGACAGTCAAAGCCGTAACGACGATCCTAGTAAGGAATTTAGAAATTCCTTCGAGTTGCGTACAATGAACGGCTCAAATACTTAGCGAATTTCGGATGATTATAGATTTAAATTTGCAAAAATTTAATTTAGCGCGATAAAACGTAATAAAATAATTATATTTTATCTACAACAATAGAATAATGTATTCATTATATACGTGAAAGTAGTATAATAAACCCCTCCATAAGGACACATTATGAAATAATGAATTCATTGTTTCACACTGTTAAATAATGAGTACTTTATTCTCTCGAACTGTCAAACTGCCATCAGCATCACATCTGTTTTAATATTAGTGTTACATCAAGTTATCATTTTATGACGTTGTAAGCAGAAACAGTAAAAATAATAAAAATTTGTAAAACGCTGTATATGACTAGCCCATAATAGTTCTAAATTACTCGGATAAATTGTCATCACACCAAAGTTTGAGGTTAAGTAAATATCAATACAAATTTGTAGTAAGAAAATGTTGTTTTATTTAAAAAGTTGTAGATAAAACGTCGTATTTGACTCGAAAATAATGGCTATAATTAACTCGGATGATTTATACACTCGCCTTCGGCTCGTGAACAAACTTTCATCCTCATTAATTATAGCCTACATTATTTACTCGTTAAATAATATACTATTAAAATCCAGTTAAGTTTTTTTTATCTGTAAAGGAAGATATTGGAATCATGCTAAAATCGGGTAATGAGTTTTTAGTGAATAAGCACGATTTAAGGTAGGTACAACTCATTTTTAACAGTTTTGTAATGATGTGTATAAATGGATGTGACCATGCGTGGATTTCTGGAGGTCAGATAACTCAAATACCAATTATCTAAATATTTGCTTAGATTTTGGTAAAAATACCTTAACCGAAAGTGATTTTTTTAGGACTGAAAAAATTTTGTTCCAAATTTTGGTAAATTTGGATAAAATCACGCTAAAATCTTTTAAAAGTTCTCATGTTAAACTGCTTAAATAATATATTTTTCACCAGATAAAAATTTCGTGAATTTCTTCTTCACCAATAAATTGAACATGTTCTATTTTTCTACAGTACTTAGGGCATTCCGAGGGCATTCTAGGGATTTTTTTCTTATTATGGCTATTTGCACACTGTCAGTTGTTAACATTTTGTTTGTTCTACGATTATAATTTTAAAAGCTTTTAAAATTTCATATTTTTAAATTATTTTAAAACAATAAGTTTTTAACTGATGTTTGTTCCGTTTAGATTAAATAATTACGCGTTATCAAAGCACAAAATTTTAAAAATAATATATTCAGACCCAAAACTATACATACATACTCAATAAAAGCTCTATAATTTTTGTACGTTTTTTAAAAGAAATATAGACAAATCAACATTAGACTTTCTTTTTTCTTGGAAAGTATAAATATCTTTAATCTTCTACAAACGGAATAAATCAATCTGCAACTTCCAATAAATATTAATAAATAACTGAAAACAAATCTATTCAGTTTGTTTCAAAAATAGAAACCACGGAAGAAAGGAATGTCTTCTTCGAAACCCGGGCCCAATATCGATTGTATATCAATATAGTTTACGGGTAACGGGGTAACATTTTTATGGTAGTTCCAACTCCAAGCGACACGTGATGTTATTTTTATCGTCTGACACGGACAATCCTGGATACGCAGAGACATTTATGCGAATTAAAATATACGGCGTATGATATATCGGAATTTTATGTATTGGCTTAAATTTAATATTGTATTATATTTATTCATTGGTTTTATATTTCATGCATATATTAAACAGAAACATTTAATGCTCACAAACAAAAGAATAGTTGATTTTACTAACCCATTCTGCAATTGCAATTTATTTGAACATGCTGCTATTATTATATTATCTTGCAGGTAGGTACTATACAAACACTGAATACATTGAATATACAACGAATTTACAAATATAAAAACATAATATTATAGTATATCGCACACATGTTTCATATATTTATATTAGTAATTATTCTGTTCTGAACGAACAAATTTATTATCTCTCATATTCGCGACGAGTCAAGATGAGATGATAAGAAATTAAGAATTTGCGAAGATAAAATCAGAATAGTATATTCTGCAACAAGTGTGGAATGAAGCATATTCAGCTCGAGTGGAAAGTTTGTGAGACGAGCCGTAGGCGAGTTTCACGGTTCCACGAGAACGAAATAGTCATTCCAAACGTGTTGCACACTATACTTTCTCTACGACTATGAATTTAATTGCATTAAAAACATAACCTAAAAGTAAAATAGAAATTTATGTATTTATAAAATAATATTCTACATAAAATTAATAAATTAGTAAATCTAAACGTAGTTTAAAGCTACCAACCAACCAAAAGCATTGAACAAAGTTAAATTATTATAATTCGCCACATTTCATTCCATCACTAGTGATGGAATGAATCCATTCCATAACAAGTGACGGAATGAATCCATTCCATAACAAGTGACAGAATGTAACCATTCCATAATTGAAAATGATGTAAGAATGACAACATTCTATAACAGTCGTATAGAATAATTATTCTTCTGTAATATTTTTACCTCTCGCCTCATATTCTATAAGAGAGGTATTGTAATGGGTCAAAATTTTCGAGTATGAGTTTTTGGTGGATAAGCACGTTTCAGGGTCTTTACAATACGAATTTACTATTTTCACGATGATGTCTGTGTGTGTGTATGTGTGTGTGTTTGTATGAATGTATGGACTGACGATTTTTCGTCCACGATAACTGAAAAAGTATCAAACCTTTAATAACCAAATTTCATATTTAAGGTTTTAATAAGTATCATAACACCGGATAACATTTTGGTAGAAATTCGCAAACCGGAAGTAGTACTTTTTGAAGCTTGATAAAGTTTTCCTTAAATATATTGTTACATTATTTATTTATGACAATTTTTTTCAATTAAAAATAAAAGAAAATATAATTATCTATGGGTACAGTTAATTATAAATACAATTTGCTGAGTCTGGTAGTATTTAACAATAAAATAAAGTACAATTAATATTCTATCTTGTTGTCCATGATTTGAAATTTGTTTCTACATAAAATTTGAATGATTATGACAGTGACAGTACCAGTTGACATCTTTTGCTTGCATCTTGGTTTACATTATCGTTTACATCTTACATGAACATTAAACTATTAAAATGTAAGTAAAACTATTTATTAGATTAGTCTCGAGGTTAATAGAATAAGCAGAATTAGGCGAGAGGTCGTGTACTGGCCACAGCAGATTTTTACCTCTCGCCTCATATTCTATAAGAGAGGTATTGTAATGGGTCAAAATTTTCGAGTATGAGTTTTTGGTGGATAAGCACGTTTCAGAGTCTCTAGAATACGAATTTAATATTTTCCCGATGATGTCTGTGTGTGTGTATGTATGTGTGTGTGTGTGTGTGTGTGTGTGCGTGTGTGTGTTTGTATGAATGTATGGACTGACGATTTTTCGTCCACGATAACTGAAAAAGTATCAAACCTTTAATAACCAAATTTCATATTTATGGTTTTAATATGGATCTTAACACCGGATAAGATTTTGGTAGAAATCCGTAAACCGGAAGTAGTACTTTTTGGAACTTGGTATAGTTTTTCTTAAATAAATTGGTACATTATTTATTTATGACAATTTTTGCAAATAAAAATAAAAGATAATATAATTATCAATGGGTACAGTTAATTTTAAATACAATTTGCTGAATCTGGTAGTATTTAGCAATAAAATAAAGTGCAACTAAGTACCAGTATCGTGTTGTCCATGATATGAAATTTGTTTTTACTCAAAATTTGAATTATAATGACAGTGACAGTACAGTTGACATCTTTTGCATCTTGGTTTACATTATCGTTTACATATTACATGAACATGAAACTATTAAAATGTAAGTAAAACTATTTATTAGATTAGTAGAATAAGCAGAATTAGGCGAGAGGTCGTGTACTGGCCACAGCAGATTTTTATACTTGCTTTCAAAGAATTTCACAAGATCTGAATAATTTAGTTTCTTGGCAGAATGATTGAAACTAAACACAGTTCTCATATAATAATTCAGTGTTTTACCTACCTTATTATGTGGCTTGCACACAATCTTTCGCCTTATCCAGAAAACTGACTTTTTTTAGAGGGGTGGAAGGGGTTGCGCTTAAGTTCGCATGCATGACTTTAAAGTAGACACAAAGTTTTTCGCCCGTAAAGTTTCATCGAAATCGATTGAAAATACGCCGAGATATGGCGGTTTGAAAATGGTCGAAATTTCACGAATTTCAAGTGTTTCATTTTTTCCCCTCAGTATATATTACGGAGATGTTATCCTGTATGTGACCCTATTAATAAATACGTGTAAATAATTCCACTGTACGATCTCATTGTCCATTTAGCTTGTAATCCCTAACTCTGCAGCATTCGCGTATCTCCAGAAGTCAGAAATATCCGTCCATAACTCAGGAAACCGCAGCGCAGGTCCACATTTCCCGCTAGGTAAATCTTAACGACTATTTATGATCCGTTCTCAGTTCGTTTTAGTTTAATAGTCCACGAACGAAAACAGGATTCGCACGACGGCAGGCGGACGCAGGACTCGTCGGAAACACATGCCGCCAGCTTGCACAGTGACAACCAGCAGGGGCGTAGATCGGGAGTGGTATTATTTAGGAGTATTTAAGAAAATGTAATATATAAATTTCCGTGAAGAAAATGTTGCTAAAAGAGGGTATCAAAATCTGACATTTGTAATTTGGATAGAAAAATGTTTGTTAAACTGTATATTTAAAACCGGACATCGACATATGTTCATCTATTACAAAGTTATAGTTGCATTAGGGAAAATTCAACATTTAGCAAATAAAGTGCTCCGCTTGTCATTATCATAACTTGCGAACAATTGATCTAAAAAAAATTGTTTTCTCTACAACGTTGTAAAAAGTACTTGTACTTTACAATATATCAATAACGAGATATTTAAAATAAAAATCTGACGTGGGCACCACATGACTTCCTTGTACGCCTTGTGTGTTCACACTTTTCTTAATAACAAAAATGTAGAATAATATAAAAAATTCTTTTAACTTATTATACTAGTATACTCACAAATATATTTTAGTCATTTTATTTAAACTGCAGAAGAAGATATAAAGCTTATTTTACTATTGTCACTGTCATGTCATAATCATTTAAATTTTACGTAGTAACAAATGTTAAACGATCATAGAGTACAAGATACCGAAATACTAAATTATTAGTATATACTTTAATTATTCTTAAATGATAGAAGATACAGACAAATTTATAAAATACCGATTGTAGATAATAATCACATAATCTTTCATTTAAAATAAAAAAAATTGTCTAAAATTTATTATTTATCAAAATATTTTTAAAAAGTACTACTTCCGGTTTATAGATTGAAACCAAAAATAGGAGGTGCACAACTAGATGCTATAACAGTCCTAAATACAAAATTTCAACTTTCTACGTCTAACCGAATTTGAGTTATGCGACACACATACGTACGCCCGTACGTACGTACGTACGTACAGACGTCACGACGAAACTAGTCATAATGGATTCAGAAAAGGTCAAAACGGATATTTCCGTAAAAATCGCGATTACAATACTTCCTTACTTCGTACAAGGAAGTAAAAACAGATTTTGGCAGCCATTTTGTGGTCCCCCCGCCACGGCTCACCACCAACGGGTCAGGACTTTTGATATACCTAATACTAGACCTTTCCGAACAATGCTACCAAGTTTCAAAACTTTCGAATTGTAAACTGTCATTTTTCCTATTTTGACTGGACTATAAGCACATGCAATACTATCAATGTTTTCGCCCTTCTTATATTTCCTCCTGTACGCCACTGCTTGCGGTCGCCCCGGCGACGTTGACTCGCCACTGTTTGTCACATGCACGCCGCGGCGCCGCCGCCTCTACCAGTGATTGAGGGCTCGATTGAGATGAATCACTGTGGGATGCTGATGACTGCTGTGGGAAGGACCGTGTGATGCTTGATGGCTGATATTTACTAGGGGAAAGTGCTTGTTGAGATCTGGGGCTGATTGATTCCCAGTTGTAGATTCAATATCTTGTTGAATAATCTGAACAAATTCCCCCGAGTTCTAAAATTTGTATAATTTTTTTGTGTTAACTTGCAACTTATTACAAATTTGCTCTTCAAAAATTTCTCAAAAAGCCTCGACCATCGGTCTCATGGTATTTTTAATGATATTTTTTAATCGCTAAATTTTGATCTAATAATTTGCGTAAATACAAACAAATTTTCATATATAATCCCAAGTGCATGTCTAATTATCGACAATTACATGCACCAGGGATATTCGAAGGACTATTTCCCGATTAAAATTTAGCCAAACGCTGTTTCTTTCATGACAGCAAGTCAGAATCACATTTATCAACGATAATTTTGCACTAATACAAAATATCGATAATTTGCACTAGTGCAAATGTCGGACTTCTGATTGGCTTAAATTTTATGAGGGAAATAGTCAAAAATATTGCGCCTCTCTGGGTATTACCTTTGATTATACTTATATGTAGTGCAGTTTCTATCTTAATTTTAACTTCTTAGTGATCGGTTTTGTTCGAACTGTTTCCTATGTTTTATCTAATACAAGAATATAATAATTTATTATTTAAGCAATTTTCAAAAGAATATTACATTTTATTTTGTCTAGAAATATTTCTAATTATGTATTTTTTTTACAGGTATGGCAATTTCTCATTGATGTTTCTTTATTATTTTCAACTTATCAATAAGGTAAGAAATTTCCCTTTACCGTAACAAAATATATTTTATTGCAAACTCGATAACAGAAATACAACTACCAAATTATATTCTCGATAAATAAATATGTTACAAGTTTTATGAAATTATAACATAACGTATAGTAATAACCGTAGAAACCATTATTTATTAATGAAATAGTATAATTACATAATGAGCACGAAAACCGAATGATATTGTGTGACTGAGAATATTGACGAATATAGACATTTTTCTCATGACCATAAATATGAAACATTTTATTCATGAATATATTTTAAGGTAAACTGTTACTGTTATAATTTAAATTTTACGAAAAAACAAATATACCACGATCATGGAATACATGATATAAAATTTTTAATAAGAAGAATATAAATTATATTTAAATTTGTAAATAATTATACGAGATATAGCAAAAGTACTACTTTAATTTATGTGAATAAAAAATAAATCACATTTAATGTCGTGTTTGTTCATTTTATTGGAGTAATGCAATTTATTACGAAATACTTAATGACAGGAAAAATTTATCAAATGTCAGACAGACAACACACGCCTACTATATTGATATTGTTTATTTTCGTAGCTAGGTAACTGTATGGAAACTGTTTGTTTCGTTTATGGTCATGGGAAAAGTTCTTTTCGTGGCAGTTGTTCAATTAGTTTCCAAGTTAATTTATTCTTATCAGGTTTTGTGTAACAAACATTACATTTGATGCGCAATATTGTAACCAACAAACCAACCATAAAGCGTACGTCTACTTATTTGCGTTTACTTCGGTAGACTATCTCGTCTAAGTAAATAATAATTAAGGTTCGTTTGCGAGGTGTGGGAGGTGAGAAGAAAATCAAGAGCAAAGGTGCAAGAATCATAAATAGTTCAATTATCTCGCAGATAGGGTGCCCGTGATTACATGCATCATTAAAAATATGAAATTTTAATAAACTGCTTGAAGTTGGCGTTTATGGGCGCTGTGCTGCATACGGCGAACTTGGGAACTACGATACGATGTACTACCTTACATTTACACCTCCTTTGCTCTTTACGATAGACGAGACTATAAATACCTTATACCTAATATTCTAACTAAATTATTCATCATTGTGCATTATAAACTAAAGAATTTCTATGTTTACATTTTATACAGATTTTTCGTAATGTAGGTAGGTAGTATTTATAATGAAATAATCATATTATTAATAATGTTTAAGATTTAACTCTTACAAAATGAGGTAGCATCTTCTGTATAATAAAAATCTGATGTGGACACCACATGACTTCCTTGTACGCCTTGTTTGTTCATACTTTTGTTAATAACTAATATGTAGAATAATATAAAAAATTCTTTTAACTTATTATACTAGTATACTCACAAATATATTTTAGTCATTTTATTTAAACTGCAGAAGAAGATATAAAGCATATTTTACTATTGTCACTGTCATGTCATAATCATTTAAATTTTACATAGTAACAAATGTTAAACGATCATGGACTACAAGATACCGAAATACTAAATTATAAATATATACTTTAATTATTCTTAAATGATACCAGATACAAAAATATTTATAAAATACCGATTATAGGTAATAATCACATAATCTTTCATTTAAAATAAAAAAAATTGTCTTAAATTAAATATTTATCGAAATATTTGAAAAAAGTACTACTTCCGGTTTGTAGATTGAAATCAAAAATAGGAGGTGCACAACTAGATGCTATAACAGTCCTAAATACAAAATTTCAACTTTCTACGTCTAACCGAATTTGAGTTATGCGACATACATACGTACGCCCGTACGTACGTACATACGTACAGACGTCACGACGAAACTAGTCATAATGGAATCAGAAAAGGTCAAAACGGATATTTCCATCAAAATCTGAGACCCGAAATTTTTCGCGATTACAATACTTCCTTTACTCCGTGTACAAGGAAGTAAAAATGAATGCCTGTTTTTCTGGTCACGCCATAACTTGAGAACGACTTTACCGATTTGAATATTTCTTTTGTTTTGTTCGCTATAATACAAGGTGGTTTTAAAAAAAATGAGAAAACCCAAAATAATAGCTCAAAAATCGAAAAATTCAAAATTGTTTCTTCCTATGACGAAAATGTACAGTGATTTGTCACTTAATTAAACTACTATGTATTAGTAGTTGAATAAGAATTTCGAATTCAGTTAGTCTAGGTGTTTTGAAACAGACAGTAGTTGTGGATTGGTAGTATTGGTTAGTATTAACTTGAAACATTTTGTTTTGTAATTTTGCTGGGCCACTACTGTAATCCTAGCCTTGTGACCTAGCTTATTGTTTAACATATCAGGTATTTTATTAAATATTTCCAATAAATTGTATTTGAAATTTATTTGAATGCGCATGAACATCAAAAAAAGAAAAAGAAGATATACAAAGAAGATTTTAATATAATAATAAACTATTCAGTATTTTCACACGTGCCAACAAACAATTTTTGAATGGTATGTGTCACAAAAATTCCAGAAAATATTTGCATTCTGAAATAAATTCCAGTTGAAGTTTAGTAGAAGCAGCGAATTCACGAGAATAAACTCAGTAGGATGTCTAGGTTCACTTTTTATTATCAGCCCTCTTCTTTTAGTTTCCCACGACTTGAAGAAATGTACGAGTATAATGGTGAGTTGTTTTGTCCACGTGAGTTCGTTCGTAAATTAATTTTGATAAAACTTTCTCGGTATGATAAAAAATAAAACGGGGTACCTATGTAGGTATCATAACAACTACGAGTAGGTATAGTAGGTACATAGGGTTATGCTGATTACGGATCAAATAGAATTTTTCCAAAAATTTCAACAAATTTTAAGAAAAAAAATGTTTGTGTCACTGGATTAATAATTATTGTAACATACTACCTACCTAAATTAGGGCTCCTTTGAATGAGCTTGTAGTAGTAGTAAATTCATAACTCGCCCATTTCGATTGTTTTATGTACCAAATTTTCGTAACGATATAGTAGCTGTATGAATTGTCTTTTTCTATTTTTCGCACTTATTTTGAATATTGGAAAGTCTAGAAAATCATCAAAATTCGTAGTTTACCTACCAATAACTCTTTTGTCGATTGGAATTTTTTTTTCAAAAAAATTACACATTATCTACTATAGTGTTTCAACAGCGGTACGTCGCTATTTTTTCAAGTAACGTCCCTCATTTTAAATAAAAAAATCTGAAGTGGCCTGCACACAACCTTCCGCCAAATCTAGACTTATAAACATAAATGTATACGTATACAATCCGGTGTCCCTAAAATATACAAATAAAAATCTAAAATATTCAAACATAGAAATTTGCATCACCTGAATCAAAAAGATTCGTTCACAGGCAAACTCTTCTGTGTTGAAGCCATCCTCCGTTGAATTACTACATTTAATATCTTACTTATGACTTATATGGCGCTAGTATGTCAACTTCTTGGTCAACTTGTTACCCGTCTCACCTGTCAATATTTTTTACGCAGAAACAAAAATCAACCGAACATGGATCACAAGATTTCAACGTTTTATCTGATAAATTTATTTTTTAAATTTTACTGCAGTTCTTTAATGCTACCAGATAAAGACAATTTTTTTATAACGTAAGTTGCAAATAACTTTGCCTCTTATTCTTATTGCAAATAAATATTATATTTATCAAAATTTATATAAATTTTTGACAATTATCTTGTTCAATCTTCAAAAAATATCACTTCCGGTGAAGATATTTGTACCAAAATCTGATGTGCTCTTCCTATTCGTATACAATTGTAAAATACCAAATATCAAATTTTTTGGGTAATTCGTATTTGAGTTATGCGACATCCGGCATCGGCCCGGACCACACACATACACACACACACACACACACGCACACACATACACACATACATACAGACATCATCGAGAAACTATCAAAAATGAGTTGTAAGGACCCTAATTCGTGCTCATCCACTTAAAACTCACAACCCGATTTTTTGCATGATTCCAATACCTTCCTTTACAGGTAAGCGGAAGGTAAAAATAATCAAATTTTGGATTTTCATTTTTTTAAATTTAAACATGCACAATTTCCCTAAATCAAGTTATTAGTAAACTACGAACGTGGTCCATGCAAGTTAAGCTGGATGTATAAAGTTTCTACTTGTGCATTTTACAATTTATAAGTACTTCATTTGTAATATTTTTATTTGTCTTAAATTTTCTTGAAATTTTCGCAAAATTGTAGTATAAAATTAAACAGCAAGCATTGTTAAAGGTCGTACTTTACTTTGATTAAAATCAATTATCATATAAGTTAACGAACGAATTTTTGCCACTGGTGTAACTAAATATTGTGGTTAAACACATGTGAAATAGAAAAAAAAATATTTAGGTTGTAGTCAGTGTTGTTCAGGTTTGAGGTTACAGAACTCGTATGGGAGAAACAGAACAATAAAAAAACTCCAGGGACAATATCTCTCGGACGAAATAGCGCTACTTACTACACTCTCGTGCATTTACAACCCTCTGACATGCATTCGACGGAGGGATGTTTACTAGAGAACGCTCTTAAATGTCCGCACTCTCCCTAGTTCCACTGGAGGTAAACTTAGCGAAAGGGGAAGATGGTTGGGGTGAATTGCATGACATGCAGTTTTTGTTCGATGGAGTATGTTTGCTTGTCAATATAAAAGTCGTTCCTTGCTTCATTTATAAATATCAGAAAACTTTGTTATGAAAAAATCTGACGTGGACACCACATGACTTCCTTGTACGCCTTGTTTGTTCATACTTTTCTTAATAACTAAAATGTAGAATAATATAAAAAATTCTTTTAACTTATTATACTAGTATACTCACAAATATATTTTAGTCATTTTATTTAAACTGCAGAAGAAGATATAAACGATATTTTACTATTGTCACTTCTACTGTCACTGTCATGTCATAATCATTTAAATTTTACGTAGTAACAAATGTTAATCGATCATGGACTACAAGATACCGAAATATTAAATTATAAGTATATACTTTAATTATTCTTAAATGATAGAAGATACAGAAAAATTTATAAAATACCGATTGTAGATAATATTCACATAATCTTTCATTTAAAATAAAAAAAATTGCCTAAAATTAATTATTTATCAATTTTTTTTTTAAATTTACTACTTCCGGTTTGTAGAATGAAACCAAAAATAGGAGGTGCACAACTAGATGCTATAACAGTCCTAAATACAAAATTTCAACTTTCTACGTCTAACCGTATTTGAGTTATGCGACACACATACGTCCGTACGTACGTACGTACAGACGTCACGTCGAAACTAGTCATAATGGATTCAGAAAAGGTCAAAACGGATATTTCCGTCAAAATCTGAGAACCGAAATTTTTCGCGATTACAATACTTCCTTACTTCGTACAAGGAAGTAAAAACGCTATTACGATCACTTTATTTTGGAATTTAATAAATATTGCACTTGATATTTAATTGCATAAATCAAATTGTCATGTAATAGTTATTTACGAACCAAACGCGGGAAGATTTTGATCCCACATGAGCGGTTTTTTTAAGAAAAATAGTTCAATTAACAATAGTGTTACATGATTTTCTAGACTTTCCATTAGATATTCAAAAAAGTGCAACACATTCAGCTAGTAAACTGTTACCGTTTGGTTTATAAACAAAGTAATCAAAATTGACGGGTAATTAATTTAATAAGTAATTTATAAATAAGTAATTTATAAATATAACATTAACTTTAATATCCTTCTTAAAAACCCGGTTATATCAATTAGAGACAACAGGTGTTTTCTTATTTTAAATTTAACAATTCAGAAAATATGTGCAGTAAAGTCGTATATCTCAGAAAATAATAATTCTAAAATTGTGTCAATTTAGGATAAGGACCCTTTTATGTTGAACATCAATATAATTGGTTCTTTTCTTAGATGTAAGCAGTGGAAAATGAATATGTCAAGAACATGATTAAAATTTTAAAATTGCAATAAACAGCAACGTGCTGTAAAAAGGTTATGATAAAAAAATAAGAGCAATTTGGACAAAATCAAATAATTGGCAATTATGTACCTAGTCAGGTGGCTAAGAGCTGTTTTTCAAGATTACTGTTACTTGGCGGATAAAAGCAACAAATTGGAGGAGATCCTATAAGGCCCGTTTTCGGCCCATTTTGTTTTATTCAAAATATTAAAAAAATTGCCGCCATTAGAATACATAATGGACACACAGGCCTTAATCAGGTCAAAATTAAATTATTTTCTCTGAGAGAAAAATCAAAATTTTAGAATTCAATTTATTATTGAGTAAAATTTATTATGTTTCATCAACTGTCAGTTATGAACGGATTGAAATATCAACTTCCGGGTTCCGGAATTAGATTCTGCAAACGATTCTTTATTAAACACATTATTCCAGATTTTTGTAGACCTTAATTAAGCCAAAATTCGAAACAAATATAAATATCTACCCACTTTTATGGTTTTTGTAGTAATGATGCCCCGAAAAGAAAGACTCACATGTGATATTTTGTTGTATTTGTCGGCCATTTTGGATTGTACTGCAGTACAAAATTTTTTTTTAAATTCTAGAGGGCTCCTAGGGTAACATTTTTTAGTATACATACCCTAAGGAACCTTCATAACAAATAGGTACTTAAGGTAGTAAATCCATGGGTAGTGACAATCCAAAATATGACTTAAATTAATATACAGCATTCATTACAAGTCGTAGAATTTGAATAAAAATTAAAATTTATAGGTAACCGTTGAAATAACGAAGATAATTGAATTTAAAGTTGACTCAAAAACGCGCTAAAATACATTGCGTATATGGAGGTTTCCAGTAGATTTACTAAACGATTAGAAAATTTTATATCATAACAACCCAACACATATTTGGAAAACTAATATGTTATTCTTTGATATTTGAGGTATTTATTAGAAAAATAAAAAATATGAGTCACCGCAATAATGGTTGAGAAATCGCATGCAAAAGGTTCCAGTCTTAAGAAAAATTATGTTTTTGACGTACTACTACTGCATTTCAGTGTAAACTTAAATTTCAATTATATTTTTTATTTAATTGGATACCTATGATTTGTAATTTACTTCCAAATCTACGATTTTTAATGATTTATTTCTGATTATTTGACTGCTTCGGCCTCACCTCACACCGAAATCACGCACGGTTATGACCGACGGATTTTCCACCTTAAGTACTCTTTACGGAACATTAATACAAAGACACAAGAAAATAACATATGATTATATTGTGCTCTTTCATTTGAAAATTAAAACTAAGATGAAGTAGACAACTCAACTCAAAACAGGTAATTATACTACCTACCTAATGTAAAAATCTGACGTGGGCACCACATGACTTCCTTGTACACCTTGTGTGTTCATACTTTTCTTAATAACTAAAATGTAGAATAATATAAAAAATTATTTTAACTTATTATACTAGTATACTCACATATATATTTTAGTCATTTTATTTAAACTGCAGAAGAAGATATAAAGCATATTTTACTATTGTCACTGTCATGTCATAATGATTTAAATTTTACGTAGTAACAAATGAAATGTTAATCGATCATGGACTACAAGATACCGAAATACTATAAATTATAAATATATACTTTAATTATTTTTAAATGATAGCAGATACAAAAATATTTATAAAATACCGATTGTAGGTAATAATCACATAATCTTTCATTTAAAATAAAAAAAATTGTCTAAAATTAAATATTTATCGAAATATTTTTAAAAAGTACTACTTCCGGTTTGTAGACTGAAACCAAAAATAGGAGGTGCACAACTAGATGCTATAACAGTCCTAAATACAAAATTTCAACTTTCTACGTCTAACCGTATTTGAGCTATGCGACACACATACGTCCGTACGTACGTACAGACGTCACGTCGAAACTAGTCATAATGGATTCAGAAAAGGTCAAAACGGATATTTCCGTCAAAATCTGAGAACCGAAATTTTTCGCGATTACAATACTTCCTTACTTCGTACAAGGAAGTAAAAATGTCAATAAAAATTACTTTGCTGCCAGCTTAAAAAGTCTATTATTTTTTAAGGGTTCTTCTGTCATTTATTTATTATTTAAGTATTTTAAGTAAAGATAGTTTTTTTTAAATTTTCCAGTGAATTTCTTATGCATTCACAAGTAATATTTTGTGATGAGATGAGTTAATCAAAAAAAATTCGTTATTGCAAAACAACTCCAAGCTCGCTCCACAATCACAACGATATCGATATCGGGAATCTCATTACAAAAATGAATATTTAAAAATAGAAAGGTACATCGTTTTATCTGTACCTCCCATATTAAAAACTAAAGTACAGTCCGAGAGCGGTATTACATTTATAAATGCAAATTGCTTTCTGACGTCAAGTGTTGTGACCTTTATCCAGCACAACGAGGGTGGGGCGAGTGCAAAATGCATCGAACTCTACCATTCCACCCCTCTACATGCATCGGGTTACACGGTAGACAAAGAAAATCGAACGAATGAATTAATAAAATAACGGAAAAGGTGAACGCTTGTGAACGTATTGAAACATTTCTCCCTTATTATTAGGTTAAAAATTCGACGAAATTCATATTGGCAGTTTGTAATATAAAACTCATAATTTGAAATTACGTTTGACGTTGCATTTCAGTTTTTCCTTTTATTATTTTTAAACTTTGATCTGTGATTTCGGATTACTCAGTATTTGCAGCAAATATGTAATCATTTTAAATTTATTTTTCTACCCAAGGTAACATTGCATGTTACTCGAATATGTAAATTTATAAAATTGTAAAAAATCAATACCTACTCAAAATTAATTAATTTATTGAGTTCAATCTAGATACCTACTACATGGTTAATTATATTTCTACGAATCAATCGGTTTTAAAAGTGTTCACATGGCCAGCAGTCTCGTACGTACGGCAACAGCTACAGCAACATGCGTATGTATGTGAAATATTACATAAAGCAACACAAATACTATAATGATAAAGGAAAAAAATCTGACGTGGCCATCACACAACCTTCCGCCTTATCTAGACTTTAAACAGAAATGTATACGTACAATCCGGTGCCCATTTAAAATATACAAATAAAAATCTAAAATATTCAAACACAGAAATTTGCATCACCTGAATAAAAAGATTCATTCACAGGAAAACTCTGCTGTGTTGAAGCCATCCTCCGTTCAATTACTACAATTAATGTCTTACTTAGGACTTATATAGCGCTAGTATGCCAACTTGTCACCCGTCTCACCTGTCAATATTTTTTACGCAGAAACAAAAATCAACCGATCATGGATTACAAGATATCAACGTTTTATTTGATAAATTGATTTTTTAAATTTTACTGCAGTTCTTTAATGCTACCAGATAAAGACAATTTTTTTATAACGTAAGTTGCAAATAACTTTTCCTCTTATTCTTATTACAAATAAATACTATATTTTTCCAAATTTATATACAATTTTGACAATTAACCTTTTCAATCTTCAAAAAATATCACTTCCGATGAAGATATTTGTACCAAAATCTACGGAGCTCTTCCAATTTATATACAAATGTTAAATACCAAATATCAAAATTTTCGGATAATTCGTATTTGAATTATGCGACTAACACCCCTTGACCACACACACACACACACACACACACACACACACACACACACACACACACACACACACACACACACACACACACACACACACACACACACACACACACACACACACACACACACACACACACACACACACACACACACACACACACACACACACACACACACACACACACACACACACACACACACACACACACACACACACACACACACACACACACACACACACACACACACACACACACACACACACACACACACACACACACACACACACACACACACACACACACACACACACACACACACACACACACACACACACACACACACACACACACACACACACACACACACACACACACACACACACACACACACACACACACACACACACACACACACACACACACACACACACACACACACACACACACACACACACACACACACACACACACACACACACACACACACACACACACACACACACACACACACACACACACACACACACACACACACACACACACACACACACACACACACACACACACACACACACACACACACACACACACACACACACACACACACACACACACACACACACACACACACACACACACACACACACACACACACACACACACACACACACACACACACACACACACACACACACACACACACACACACACACACACACACACACACACACACACACACACACACACACACACACACACACACACACACACACACACACACACACACACACACACACACACACACACACACACACACACACACACACACACACACACACACACACACACACACACACACACACACACACACACACACACACACACACACACACACACACACACACACACACACACACACACACACACACACACACACACACACACACACACACACACACACACACACACACACACACACACACACACACACACACACACACACACACACACACACACACACACACACACACACACACACACACACACACACACACACACACACACACACACACACACACACACACACACACACACACACACACACACACACACACACACACACATACACACAGACATCATCGTGAAACTATCAAAAATGAGTTGTAAGGACCCTAATTCGTGCTGATCCACTAAAAATTCACCACCCGATTCCAATACCTTCCTTTACAGGTAAGCGGAAGGTAAAAATATACGAGCCCCGTCAACTATATCTTCGGAAACTTTGTGTTTTTTGTATTTAGTGTTATTTATTACATACATATTATTTATCAATAATGTCCGCAACATTAAAGGCGGGTTATGCAAGATATTTTGCTATTTATCTACCACTAGTACCAGATATATTTATTAGATATAGAGTATTTTATAATCAAATTACGGATATCAGGATAATAATTGACAAATATGACATTATACTCGTAAAATCAACTAAATTGATCACAAAAACGTTTATTTTGTTTTAAGCAATAGGTATGCTAATATCTGCAAGAAACAATTTTTTTAATTTAGTGCCTCAAGAAATAATTTTCAAGCGATTTGAGTACTTTTTTTAAATTGAATATATATCCTGTTATGTATTAACTTTTTTCATAATTAATATAACTAAAAGCAAGCTAATTAGGTAATTATTGTAGGTATTCAAAATTATGTAGCAATTTTTTTAGACTCAATTAGTTTTTCATAAATAGGCTTAATTTGCCAAATTATTTTTAACGGTTCGGTTTGGTGCACGGTACGCTAAAATAGCTGCGGTTCGTTCCGGTTTTCGTTCCTGTTGCGGTTCGGTTCGAGTTCCTGCTATTATATAAAGTTAGTGTTAGCTGTCATTCAAATTAAATATAAATCTTAACACTATAATTTCATTCGGAAAGATTGTCAAAATATTTCACTTATGTTAGCAAATATCAACTAAAATAATATTTTATTTTATAAGAGTTGCAGCATTGAAGTGGAGTAAAAAGGTGGACTATCAGCAATCAATAGTGAAAGTAAAAACTTCTTATTTCCAATTGTAGAAATTTTTCTCTTTTGCAACGGTATTAAAAAAGCAAAGAATAAATAAATAAAAACTCGTTTCACTTTCTGAGCTTTGGCCTCGGTTATTTCTATTCACGCGCACGTAGGACTCCGTGTTGATATAAGACTTTCGGAATAGAAGACCCTGTTGACGTGCAAATATCAACACCTAGGAAAAAACGAGAACTTTATTGTGATGCAACTACGATACTCCTTCCTCAAATATTTACATTTACTGCTCCAGAAATTTCGCCAACAAGGTTAGGTAGCGAGATATCAAATTTAAGTTTAAACCATGCAAAGTTTTGTAGTCTATTCATGCTTAAAGACAATAAATTTTAATTTTCCGTCTATGGGAAAATTATTCCTGTTTCAATATTCTAAAGTTCCAGACATGCAATCGCATTTGATTTTACTTAAACTGGAAAACTGTAACTAAACTGAAAACTTCATTCCATTCATGCATTACGGAGACTGAAAATTCTAGTGTCATCTTAACTTTCAAAGAAAACTTCTTTCATGTTAATGACGGTAATGCAAAAACTAATATAAAAACTAAAAAACCTAAAGTCTTTCATGTAGCCCAAGAATATAGTTTCTCCATTTCGTAAATTATTAAGCATGCCTTACACACTCTGTGTCTTTTATAACTAAAAGATGCCTTCTTCAAAGAATTTTGAATAAACGGAGGGAAACGGTGGAAACCTTTTGTACATACTTTTTTATACAAAAAGAAATATTTTGATAATTTTTTTGAGATTTATTGATGGTTCCATTAGGTGGCAGGTCTCACGTAGTAGAAAACTTAAACATTGAAAGAACATACAATAAACACCGGATAAGATTTTGGTAGAATCCGCAAACCGGAAGTAGTACTTTTTGAAGCTTGATATAGTTTTCCTTAAATATATTGGTACTTCATTTATTTATGACAATTTTTGCAGTTGAAAATAAAAGATAATATAATTATCTATGGGTATTTTTAATTTTAAATACAATTTGCTGAATCTGGTAGTATTGAACAATAAAATAAATGCAACTAATATTCTACTTTATTGAAATTCAAGTATGTATCTTGTTGTCCATGATTTGAAAATATGAATTATTATGACAGTGACAGTACAGTTGACATCTTTTGCTTTATTACATAAACATGAAACTATTAAAATGTAAGTAAAACTATTTATTATATTAGTATAATGAGCCACGTCAAATTTTTTATGTTTAAAAAAATAGTATCTATGAAATTTCAAGTGATTCAATTATGATAATAAAATATTCTGTAAATGTTATCCAACAAATAATTAATATTTAATTTTTTCACGACATGCGGAGAAAACACAATTTTCTTCTCGCGAAATAGTGAGGAAAGTAGGTTTTCCCTCTCTAGAGAGGAAAGTAAGCAGTGTTACCACCAGTGTTATTTTACGATGAAATATTTTAAAAATTGTAAGTAAATTTATTATTTTATTGAAAATTCTGATTTTATTGTGATATACAGATAGCAGTTATAACCTAACTTCTAGTTATGTGTTTCTTCTACATTTATAATGTTTTTAAAATGTCGTGAAAAAATTGTTGTGTCTAACACGAGAGGAAAGCTCTTTTTCCACTCTTGCTCGATTGCCTCACTCGCTTCGCTCGTGACACAAACTTCGAGCTCGAGTGAGAAAAAGAAGCGCTTTCCTCTCTAGTTGGACAAATAACTATTGTTGCTATAAAGTAAAGTTATTTTCCTTCCTCGAAATATGTTTTAATACACTGAAACGTTCCACTCTTAATTACAGTTTTCGACCAATTTATATGATTAATTATTATAATTTGGAATTAATTTCAATTGCATATGCAGTCCAAACCAATAATACTCGCACGAGCACAAGTAATTAATAATACATATTAATATTGCGGGCAAGCAATTTACCGTGCGCAGAAAATTTAACTAACTTTGCCGTAATAACGATCTATCTAATTTGTAGATTATCGTCCTTTTGCACAAAGTAATTAAGTTCTATCGCTTCTGTCCTTTACTTTTTGCTAGTCCCGCGTTACTCCCCATACTGTTACTGCTCCACTTCAGAACGATAGAATAATTTTACGATTTTGGGTCACAGAATTGAAATATGGTCTCCCAATAGGGTCGTTTACTTTTGGTAAAAGTATAGCAAATTCCTATAAAAATCAATAAAAGGTTACATAATATCACTGTAAAAAATATAAAGTTTAAAATAAGTTCTTATTTTACAAGAATCTTAATTTATAAGCGTGGGGTTTTTCTCCCACATTTAAAACAGCCCAATAGCGGCAAAGCCGGGCAAAGCATTACGTCAGGGTTGGTGTAGCCAATGATAATGTTTCTAGTAAAGTTGAAAATCCAGTGAAGATAAATATAATAAAGGAACTCCAAAAAGGAATAAATAAAAGGAATAAATCCGTCTTGATCTTCACTCTCTTATTTCATTTATTGAAATTGCGACCGGTTTCGACAATTTAAATTGTCATCCTCAGGCCAGAGACTATAAATAATAAAACAATCCATGTTTTTCGCCATGTTCTTGTTATTGTTTTCTTGTGTAATGTCAAGTGACAGCTTAGGTTATCTACTATTAATCTATTTTATCGTGTTGATACGAGGCATATCCAGAAAGTAAGGTGACAAGTGCTCTGAAGGGTGCAGGGAATTTTTTTCTTCAAAGTTTGGCATACCTGCGTGTAGGGGGCTTCGTAACGGTCAAACCGAGCCCTGGCTCAATTCAATCCGTTGAGAAATGTCGTCACAGGAGGAGCTTTCGTCAACCCCCGCAGAGGCAGTTCGCTCCATCTCCTCGGTCATCAATTTCCTCACTTTGCGTCAAGAATCCGCGGCCGAAATCTATTGTCAATTTATGGAAACCTATGTGCCTGAGGTAATGTGATGTCAGCACGTTTACAAATAGGTTAGGTTGTTTAAAGAAGGTCCCACTAACACTCATGACGAAGAAACGAGTGAGGCCGTCGGCCGCGGTTCCTCACTATGCGTCAAGAGTCCGCGGTCGACGGCCTCACTCCTTTCTTCGTCATGAGTGTTAGTGGGATCTTCTTTAAACAACCTAATCCACTTGTAAACGTGCTGACATGACATTACCTCATGCTCATAGGTTTCCATAAGTTGACGACAGATTTCGGCCGCAGATTCTTGACGCAAAGTGAGGAAATTGATGATCGAGGAGGTGGAGCGAACGGCCTCTGCGGAGGTTGACGAAAGCTCCTCCTGTGACGACATTTCTCAACGGATT